>CM053033.1:185669742-186244742 GCA_028564925.1 Lithobates sylvaticus | reverse complement strand
AGAGAGAGAGAGAGAGAGAGAGAGAGAGAGAGAGAGAGAGAGAGAGAGAGAGAGAGAGAGAGGAAAGAGAGAGAGAAAAAGAGAGAGAGAGGGAAAAAGAGAGAGAGAGGGAAAAAGAGAGAGAGAGGGAAAAGAGAGAGAGAGGGAAAAAGAGAGAGAGAGAGGGAAAAAGAGAGGGAAAAAGAGAGAGAGAGGGAAAAAGAGAGAGAGAGGGAAAAAGAGAGAGAGGGGGAAAAAGAGAGAGAGGGGGGAAAAAGAGAGAGAGGGGGAAAAAGAGAGAGGGGGGAAAAAGAGAGAGGGGGAAAAAGGAGGGGAGAGGAGAGAGAGAGAGAGAGATAGAGAGAGAAAAAAAGACAGATTTAAAAAAAAAAAAAAAAAGAAGAAGAAGAGGAGAGCGAGAAAGAAAGAACTTTAGAGAACAAAGAGAGCGAGAGAACAAGTGATAAAGGAGTAAGGAGGTATGTGAATAAGCATGTTAGAAAAATGGTGGAGATGGAAAAAATGATGTGGGAGGGGGTTTTGGAATGTGGAAGAGGGAGGGGGGGTTTTGGAGTAAAAATTAGGGATGGTTTTGAGGAAGGTGGGGTGGGATACAAGGGGAGGAGGGTAAAGGTGATAGAAGGGAAGGTGAGGGGGGTTGAGGTGATAGAAGGGAGGGGTTAGAGTGGGTTTAGTAAGAAGGAGAGCAAAAAAATAAAAAACACATTTTTTAACATAAAAAATAAAAAAAAATTAAAAAATTAATGGCATGGTTTTGAATAATTCAATTCCACTTGTCTTTAGAATCTATGGAACAAAAATAAAAAAAAAATAAAATTAATAAAAAACAATAAATAATTATGTAGTTATACTGTGCAATTTTTGGAATATGAATATATATATATATATATATATATATATATATATATATATATATATATAAGAATAAGTTATCTTACCTGCACTTGGACTGCTTTCGTGTATCTCAGGAAGGTAGTAAACACCACACGAACTCTGTAAAGCGGCCTGCATGTATTAAAAAAATAAAAAAAAATAAAAAAATACAATTTATTATCAAATACTAATTAAATATTAATGATATAAAAGACATTAAAAAATATTTAAAGAAAACATACCTTACAATTCCTTGCAGATTTTGATAAGACGAAAACAAATGTCTGACTTTCAAAGTAAAATACAAACAAAAATGGGATCTGCGTTTGGATAAAAAAAAAAAAAAAAAAAAAATGAATATATTCTATTAACTTTAAAAAAAAAATAACATAATTAAATTTAATACAAAAATAAAACTAACAATAATATACAATATCGCATTGATCAATATAATATATACTAGAAAATAAATGTAATTACAATTTACTCTATATAATTATATTAATTAAAATATTTTTACTTCATATTGTATCTAATTTGATAATAAAAAAATTTAATATCCCTTGATATTTTTTAAATACATACAAAAAATTAATGCATATCAAGTGATATTCGATTTTTTTTTTTCAAAATTAGCTACTAAAGAAATCAAAAATTATTTTTTAATACATAAAAAAAAATTAAATCCTATATTTATTAATTAAATAAATACAAAAAAAATTGGTATAACAATAAAATAAACAGCTAATAAATTAAATAGTTAATACATAAATAATAAGTTTTAAACTAATTACAAAAAATACATTTTTTTTTAAATTAACATTTATTTTCTAATCTAAAACAAAAAGGTTTAACATATACACAATACTATAACATAGACTAAGAATGAAGACATAACAGAAAATATTACTTATACAATAAGATTACTTACCTTGTTTGTCTTTGTCTTTGTAGAGAGGTAATGGCGCTCAGGTGCAGGTTTCCACGTGGGGTCCGTTCGCCTCGTGTCCACAGGTGAAGATGGGATTTCTCACCTGTGTGCCCTGTCTTTCAATGGAGGTTTTTGAAACGCCCTCCAAAACGTGGGCGGCGTGATGACGTCACGACGCGGTGATCCCGCGATATTTCGCCTCGGGACCCCCGCAAAGTCTCCTGGGATTGATCCCAGGAGACACAGCGACATCTCCCACAACACACAGCGCCAGGTCCCAGAAGACATTGCGAAGACGACGGAAGCGACGACGATCGACGCAGAGAGCCCGCCCACCGCCGCAGGGAGAAGAACAAAGATGAAGCCATCATTGAAGGTAAGCTTAAAAGATGCAGAATTGAACCGTCAATTCTGTCATCTTAACGGATAGGGAAGCCATAGAAGTTAACTTCTATGGATGGGTGCAGAACCGCTTTTTTAAGGACTGGGCCTATTTACTTGTTGTTTACAAGTTAAAATAATTTTTTTTTGCTATAAAATTACTTAGAACCCCCAAACATTATATATATATTTTTTCTAACACCCTAGAGAATAATATAGGGGTCGTTACAATACCTTTTGTCACACCGTATTTGTACAGTGGTCTTACAAAAAATTCCCTTTTTTTAATTAAAAAATAAGACAGCAGTAAAGTTAGCCCAATTTTTTTTTTATACTGTGAAAGATGATGTTACGCTGAGTAAATTGATACCCAACATGTCACACTTCAAAGTTGCGCCTGCTCGTGGAATGGCGACAAACTTTTACCCTTAAAGATTTCCATATGCAACTTTGAAAAAATTCTACAGGTTGCATGTTTTGAGTTACAAAGCAGGTTAGAATTATTCCTCTCACTCTAACGATCGCGGCAATACCTAATACCTAATGTGTGGTTTGAACACCATTTTCATATGCAGGCGTTACTTACGCATGCGTTCGCTTCTGCATGTGAGCTCGGAGGGACGGGGTGTGTAAATTTTTTTTTATTATTTATTTTGCATTTTTTTTATTTTTTAGTTCTTTTACCGCTTGCAGCCTGCCCACTGTCAAATGACGGCGGGGCGGTGCAGCTCTTGTTCTGGGCCGCCGTCATATGACGGCGGCACGGAACAGCCGCTCCTGCCTGCCCGCAGGGGCGCGCAGAGTGGCGATCGTGGCCACACCGTGTTGCTAGGGCACAGTGTGACCCTGATCTGTGTCCGCAGCTCTTTAACCATGTGATTGACTGTGTCCAAACACAGCCGGTCACATGCAAACACGGAGATGCCGGTAATAGGCTCTCCTCGCCTCACACTGACAGAGTGTGAGGCGAGGAGAGCCGATCAGCCCTGCAATGGTATGGAGACGGGTGGGGGCCATCTTCCCCTCACTCATCTCCATACCTAACAGGAGAACAAACGTGATCGCCTCCGCCGCTGCTGGCGGCTCCAGTAAGTGGCGGATGGCACCAGAGAGCGGCGGGAGGGCCTTCTCCCCCCACCGATAAAAGTGATTTTACAGCAATTTTGCTGCAAAGACCACTTTTATCTGAAAGCGGACTGCCCGCTGAAGAAGAGGATACCGTGGGTTATGGTAGCTAGCTGCTGCCATAACACGATATCCCTCTTCAAAGAGCCGCCGTATAATGAGGCGGGTGGTCCAGAAGTGGTTAAAGCGGTTGTATCCCCTGCTTGGACATTTTTACCTACAGGTAAGCCTATGATAAAGCTTACCTGTAGGTTAAAAGAATATCTCCTAAACTGCAGGGTTTAGGAGATATTGACCCTGCATGCAGCTGCTGACGTCATCGGCGCATGTGCTCTTCAGGTCGGACGTATCCTGCCGGAACTTGCCGGACCGGAAGGCTCCCGCGCGCATTCAATGTGATGTCATTGCGGCTCCAGCCACTCACAGCGCCAGGGCCATCGATTTCGGAAAAAACGCAGAGGGAACATGTCAGCTCCCTCAGCGGTGACTGGGTGCTTCTGCAGTGCTTCATTCTAAGGGAAGTATTTCATAATGTGCTGGTATGCGATGCATACCAGCACATTATGCTATTGTCTTGCTGTTTTTTTTTTTCGTGGTTTACTACCCCTTAAAAGTGGATGTAAACCCTCACATACACCCAGTGAAGTGAACAGCCTCAGATGATACACAGAGATTAAACAAGTATATATATATATATATATATATATATATATATATATATATATATATATATATATATATATATATATACACATGTACTGTATACTGTATCTACAGTCTTAATTTGTATATATCCTTTAGAAAGTGCTCTTCCTGTTAAAGTTTTTTTCTTCCTGGTTAGCACTGGGAGTGGATTATTAGCATACAGCCAAGACAGCTGATTGGAGGAGAGGCACACACCCCCTCTCCTCATAGGCAAAGGAAGAAAGGAATGTGTAGAGGTCTGATCTGAGATGGCAAGCTGACTGTTAATCTATTTATCGCAACCTCCCCTGACATACACCTCTATCTCCCATCTCGGAAAACGTGTGAGAAGTTATCAGGCTGAAAACAGAGCTACGGAGCAAGAGACAGCTACTGGACTTAGTGCTATGGAGAGAGATAAGAAAACACCACCAATAAATGTGCCCAGCTAAAATTTCATGAATCTGGTTTACATCCACTTCAAGGTAGAAGTTCAGCCAAAAACGAACTCTAAATCCACATTCTAAGACTAATCTATCTAACCTTCTAAAACAAAAATAACTATACATGCCTTTTTCTGCAGCCGTTCCGGTCCAATCCCATGCTGAGCTGTCAGCAGTGGCTTCTCTGTGTAGGCATGTGCAGGAGAGACAGCCGACAACAGAAGCCCCATAGTAACTCTTTGGGTGACGCCACTTCCCAGGCATTTCCCAGCCATTGTCAGCTGTCTCTTCCACACAGCATCTGCCGGTGCTGACCGGACTGGATCGGCTGCAGAAAAGATATCTATAGCAATTTTTGCATTACAGGGTTAGATAGATTAGTCTTAGATTGTGGTTGCCAGTAGATTTAGAGTTGGTTAGTTTTTGGCTGGACTTCCACTTTAACCACTTGCCGACCAGCCGCCGTCATTATACCGTAGTTGTACGTCGGCTCAGGAACTTGCTTTTGTGATCTTACAAATGCGCTTCTGGAAGAAAGGTCAAACATTCCCATAGACACACTCCTAAACCTTGCTCAAGTTCATGTGAGTGTAAAGGCAGGCGTCCCAATAAAACATAAAAATTATGAAGTTACTCACCACCCTTGTATTGTATCTTGTATCTTGTATCCTGTTAGGTAGTAGGAGAGGCACAATGAAGACCTATGAAATTATAGTAATCTATGAGTGACTGACACCAACTGAAATTATAACATGAAACACAAAGACATGGGAATATTACAATACATTATAGTGTGTCCCTCTCCAGCCCCCGTACCTGATATGTAGACAGACTTTACTATGCCGAGGAATCTTCACAGACTGGCTTTTATTTGATTTTGCATGGGCTTTAATCTAAAAAGGAAATGTGAAATACCGACCACAAACCAACTGCTCCATGTGCACACAGCCCTTATCTCTGATTTTTTTTCACCACACTCTGGGGCTGTGCCTGTAAAGCATGGGTCAACTGCCTAGGGCAGGGGTAGGCAACCTTTGAGAGATGGAGATCTACCTGGACAACATTGAAGAGATCACCAGGATGCAGCGGCTTTTTTTTTTTTTTAAAGAAATTTCCTATCAAGCCCCCCAATTATAAGTAAAGACAGCATGAAGAAAACCTAGAAAAATCTACTAAAACTAATGTCATTTTAAAAATATAAACTTAGACTATCTTAAAAGATAGCTTCAGTAAGAAATTTGGCATTTACTTTCATTCACACTATTTTTCATGCCTGGGGAGTTGGTCATCCCCACAAATCTGATACCGGAGTTCATCATGAAAACAGAACATCTGGTACTGCAGGCTGATTTTCTTGACTAGTTTCAGGCCTGGTATATCTGCTCTGATTTCTGGCCAGTGTAAGTAGTAGGCCAAGCAGCATACAGAAGTCAGTAGGGCAGTGTACAGAGGTCAGTAGTATGTAGTTACATAGTAGGTTAGGTTGAAAAAAGACACAAGTCCATCAAGTCCAACCTATGTGTGTGTCAGTATTACATTGTATATCCCTGTAGGTTGTGGCCGTTCAGGTGCGTATCTAATAGTTTTTTGAAACTATCAATGCCCCATGCTGAGACCACCGCCTGTGGAAGGAAATTCCACATCCTTGCCGCTCTTACAGTAAAGAACCCTCTACGTAGTATAAGGTTAAATCTCTTTTCTTCTAAATTTAATGAGTGGCCACGTGTCTTGTTAAACTCCCTTCAGCAAAAAAGTTTTATCCCTATTGTGGGGTCACCAGTATGGTATTTGTATATTGAAATCATATCCCCTCTCAAGCGTCTCTTCTCCAAAGAGAATAAGTTCAGTGCTAGCAACCTTTCCTCATAACTATTATCCTACAGACCCTTTATTAGCTTTGTTGCCCTTCTTTGTACTCACTCCATTTCCCATACATCCTTCCTGAGGACTGGTGCCCAGAACTGGACAGCATACTCTGGTACGGCCGAAAAATAAATAGAAGAGCGCCACTCAGTTAAAAGTGCTTTAATCAAAGATAAAACAGAATTATATCACTTACATATAAAAGTATAGGGAGCTGTACGTGAGCAGAAGCTGCTGCTGTCATCGGCATATCCAAGAGTGCAAAAGTCCCTGTAGTGGTAGCTGCAAGATGCTGGGGGAGAACCCGGCTGTGTCAAGTGCATGAAAGACTGCAGAGCGGCTCAAGGAAACAGCGTGTGACGTCAGCGATGCTAGGGAACACAACACGTTTCAGAGCATGCGCAAAGTCCGTGGGGCACATGCGCGCTCCTTTCTCAAGTGTAAGAATAGAAGAAAGACGGCTGTTAAATACCTGACCTTAATGAACATTGTAACAATATGCACAATAAACACACAGAAAGATTAATATATAAAAGATAGAAAACATCAGTATACAATCAGATAATTAATCAAAAAAAAATTAATTAAAAATATAAAAAGTATTTGTATCAAATTGAAAATCATTTTATATGGGATCCTACAAAAAGAGGAGCCTCTAAAAAATATAAAAGGTGAATATAAAAATGTGCAAAAATGTATATAGTGACAATTAAAAATTATTTGTATGTGTAACAAAACACACACATATGTACCTAAATATGGATTACTCACTAGGGCCAACAGATGACTATATTATCAGAAAATATCACAGACTCAAAGGATAGTATGTATCTTGATCTTCTCATTGAGGCCATTAGGGGCAAGAGTATCCAAGGTGAAAATCCAGAACATTTTGCGTTCACATAGTTTCGAGAAATGCTTCGGAGATGCCACCGGGTATGCATTCAATCACCCACACTTGGAGGCCCGCCGTGGACTGATTGTGAAACTGTAAAAAATGTCGTGGCACACTATGTTTGTCGCAACCCAATTCTGTAAGCCGGCGATGCTTGCCAAACTGTTGTCTGAGTGGACAAATAGTGAGGCCTACATATAACATTTTACATGGGAACGTCAGGCAATAAACAACATAATTGCTGGAGCAATTATGAAATTGGTTGAACTGGTAAGTTGTTCCTTTGTGAGTGAAATTCTTTTGGCCATGATTAACAAAATGGCAGGTTTTGCAAAGGGGCTTATTGCACCTATACATCCCTATAAGTGGAATGAGGCACAAAGGGTTTGTATCACGTTTACATTTTAACTTACTAGGTGCAATCTTGTTCTTAAGTGTAGGGGCCCTCCTATAAGGAAATTTAGGTCTGTCGCTCAAAATAGAGCTCAGATGGGGATCCTGCTTTAGAATGTTCTAATGTTTCCCTAAGATATGTTCCAATTTTATAATGTCTGTGGAACCCTGTAATAAAACGTACAACAGGTTCCTCCGGGGGTTTGGCAACCTTAGGTTTCCTCCCAGGAAGAAAGATGTTATATGCCTGTTATATCAGGTGTAGGGGGTAAGCTTTCTCAATAAACTTTTCCTTCAGAAATGAGCTCTGTGATGCATAGTCGCAGTCCCTGGTGCAGTTCTGTTTGAGCCTGCAGAACTGTCCTTTGGGGATGTTATTCACCCATAAAGGGTGGTGGCAACTATCATAATGCAAATACGAATTGCCGGCAGTCGGTGTAATTATGGAGGAAAATGTTACGCTTCATGGTTGAGTTCAAGATCAAGGAAAGCCAAACTCTCCTTGCTCCAGACAGCAGAGAAAGAGAGACCCAGGTCATTCGTGTTACAGTGAGTGACAAAATCGTCCACCTGGGATGAAGTACCATCCCAGATAATGACGATATTGTCAATATGTCGACCAAAAAACACCACATGTTGAGCAAAGGGATTATTGTTTCATATGTATCCGTTCTCCCACAGACCCATGGTAAGGTTGGCATAAGAGGGTGCAAAATTAGCACCCATCGCTGTACCATGGGTCTGCAGGTAGAACTGGGCCTCAAATTGAAAATAATTGTGAGTGAGACAAAAAGAAGTGGCCTCCAAAATAAATGAGGCTTGTCTGGTATTGAGTTGAGGTTTCAAGGTAAAAAAATGCTGTACTGCTAATAGGCCCACATTGTGTGGGATCGATGTATATAGGGAATTAACATCGAGGGACAACCAAGAGTAATTCTCATTCCAGGTATACGGGGACAGGAGATCCAAAAGGTGTATAGAATCCCGTATATATGATGCCAGACCCTGAGCCAAAGGTTGCAAGAAAGAATCAATATATAATGAAAAAACACTGCTAACACTATTCATAGATTCCACAATTGGTCTACCAGGTGGATGTGATGCATCTTTATGTACTTTAGGCAGATGGTAAAAATAAGGTGTACTATAAAATTCTTTGCGCAAAAAGGCTGCCCTTTTTTTTATCAATAATTCAAACTGTGACGGTTTTTGAAATTAAAGTCTCAGCTTCAATGCGAAAAGAGGGCAGGGGATCATTAGGTAATTTTTTATATGTCCTAGTGTCCGAAAGCAACCTCGTTGCCTCGGCCACATAGGAGATTCTATCTTGAATGACAATCCCACCCCCTTATCCTCAGGCTTAATAACAAGGTCAGGGTTGTCCAAGAAATGTTTAAGTGAAGTTTTTTCTCCAGATGTGAGATTCTGGAAACAATATTTTTGATTATTAATGGATTTTTGACATAATTTTTGGAGGTCAGCTGTGACCACTCTATAAAAGGCCTCCAAATATGGTCCCTTTGATTTAGTAGGATAAAAAGATGATTTTGGTTTTAAGTTAGTATGTACTACCGGAGGAGATGTTTGAAAATGTTGAGTGAATAGTTCCCAATCTGGGTCAATAAAGGATTCATCAAGATCAGGGCGACAATTATGAGCACTGATAGGACTATCAATATCATCTTCTAAATCTGACTCCACAGGAGCCAGATTAGAAGGAGGTGAATCTGACCCGGATACTTGATTCTTAATAGATTGTATATGAAAATACCTTTTTAAGGTGAGATTTCTTATAAATGTATTCAAATCTTTAAACAATTGAAAAGAATTTGGTTGTATAGTGGGAGAAAAAGTTAGGCCTCTACTCAATAAAGAGATGTCTTCACAAGTCAATTCATGGGAAGATAGATTGAATAATTTTATCGTTTCAGTAGTTTGGCGCTGGTGCTTATATTTTCCATGTCCACCTCTACACCCTCGTCTGTGTACTTTCTTTTTAGTCAATGTTTTGGGTGCGGGCCCTTGTCTAAAAAAGAAGAAAAAGACAAAGAGGTGGAATGAAGGGGTATTTCACCTCTATCAAAATTGCCAATGAGGAGATCAAACGAGGAAGTATTTGGAACACAACTCACACCATTGTCAACGATGGAAGAGGTATTCTCCAAAATATTGGAAGGTAGAGAATCAGAACAAGGGAGAACAAAATTTGTGGACGTGGAGTCTATAACTGATATGACAGGGGGCATAGGGACAGGCTCAATGACTGAAGGTGTAGCAATATTAGACCCAACCAGGGAAGTTACTTTGTTGGTACTGGGTATATCTTTCTTTGAGGTCCCTTTAGATGCACATTTGGCTCTTGAGAAAGGAGCGCACATGTGCCCCACGGACTTCGCGCATGCTCTGAAACGCATTGTGTTCCCTAGCATCGCTGACATCACACGCTGTTTCCTTGAGCCGCTCTGCAGTATTTCATGCGCTTGACACATCCGAGTTCTCCCCCATCATCTTGCAGCTACCACTACAGGAACTTTTGCACTCTTGGATATGCCGATGACAGCAGCAGCTTCTGCTCACGTACAGCTCCCTATACTTTTATATGTAAGTGATATTATTCTGTTTTATCTTGGATTAAAGCACTTTTAACTGAGTGGCGCTCTTCTATTTATTTTTCTTCTTATGACTGAGCGGGCTTCACTCTGGAGATAAGCAGCCTTCTGTGAAAGTGCACATATCCATCGTCCATCCATCCAGCAAGATCCAGTGATTGCACTATCCCTATATTTCAAGTACTTTTAATTCAATATATATTCTTGCGTTTGGACATTAGTCTTATGAAGAGTTTATTGCTACTTATATCAATTACATTTATTTTATCTAATTTATTAATTTTATTTAATTTTATTATCTGATTTATATTGATTTACTGAGTGCCATCGTCCTTTGTTATTTTTTCTAGGTGCGGCCGGACCAGAGTCTTGTAGAGCGGGAGAATTATCACTTTATCTCTGGAGTTGATCAGATGCATGCCAATATTCTGTTTGCTTTGTTAGCAGCAGCTTGGCATTGCATGACATTGCTGAGCCTATCATCTACTACAGGGGTGTCCAAACTTTTTTCAAAGAGGGCCAGATTTGATGAAGTGAACATGGGTGAGGGCCGACTATTTTGCATGACATTCTTTGAACCAATAAAATTTGGTCTAAGTGTGTTCGTTCGAGCACCAATACACTGTCCAACAAGAATTCTCTTGCCTTTGTCGCGCTCGTTCCCGACACACAGACGAATGCTCTGCCATTTAGGGGTACCGTTAATTATTAATGTTACCCCACACATTGGAAAACGTGGGGTGCTTTTGGTGCAGTGCAATTAAAAAAAAAAGGTTGGGGACTTCTTTCCCTGCATTTTTGTGGGTAGGGAAGCCCATTGAAATGAATGGGCTGCTCTACACGCAGCACACAGTCACACAGATGTGAACCAAGGACTTGTTCACATGTCAGGTTGGAGGGGCAGTAAAACCACATGGTTAAGCTGTTTTACCACCCCCAACTTCTCCCCCTTTAGCTGCAGAGGGAGCAGATGGGGGTGTACACATGCTGTGGCTGCAGCTGGAGGTATACCCAGGCTGAATGGGGCTGCACTGCAACTACCCCGCAACTGTGTGCATTGCATAGTTGTGGTATAGTGATGCTGGATTTTACGGGCTTAAAACAGGTGGTGAGGAGGCAACATAATGCCTTTACCGCCTGTCAAATGCCTCTGAAAAGCGATCTGTGCATGGATTGCTTTTCAGAGGAGCAGCAGTCCTGGCTGATATCACAAACAAGCCCTACAAAAGCAGTTCTTATGGCACAGGAATGGGGGGGGGGGGGTCCGGATTAAAAGACACACATACATACACACAGACACATGCACACACACATACAGACACATGCATACACATACATACGTACAGACACATCCACACACATGCATGCACATACATATAGACATACAAACATACACACACACACACACACACACACACACACACACACACACACATGCACAGACACACACACACAGACACATGAATAAAGCCATTTAAAAACAAATCTAGCTTCTAGCACAGTACTGTACCTTTCCAGCTTCCTCATTCAGCCGGGTACTGCACTGTAGGGGGAAGCAGAGAGCACAGCACATTCCCCTGCACTTTACTTTCACTTTTGAGGCTGACAGAGCTTCTCACAGTGCCAATGTTCGGCAGGGGATCGGCTCATCTGACAGCCCTGATCCCGCAGCACACTGGTCGTGAGAGGCTGGTTTAGATAACCAGGCGATTGGCCCGCGGGCCGGACTTTGGACATGCCTGATCTACTAGGACCCCCAAGTCCTTTTCCATCCTAGATTCCCCCAGAGGTTTTCCCCCCAGTTTATAGATTGCATTCTTATTTTTGCCACCCAAATGCATTATTTAACATATTTCTACATTGAACCTCATTTGCCATGTAGTTGCCCACCCCATTAATTTGTTCATATCTTTTTGCAAGGTTTCCACATCCTGCAGAGAAGTTTTTTCTCTGCTTAGCTTAGTATCGTCCGCAAATACAGAGATCGAACTGTTTACCCCATCCTCCAGGTCATTTATGAACAAATTAAATAGGATTGGTCCCAGCACAGAACCCTGGGGGTCCCCACTACCCACCCCTGACCATTCCGAGTACTCCCCATTTATCACCACCCTGTGAACTCGCCCTTGTAGCCAGTTTTCAATCCATGTACTCACCCTATAGTCCATGCCAATGGACCTTATTTTGTACAGTAAACTTTTATGGGGAACTGTGTCAAATGCTTTTGCAAAATCCAGATACGCCACATCTACGGGCCTTCCTTTATCTAGATGGCAACTCACCTCCTCCTAGAAGGTTAATAGATTGGTTTGGCAAGAACTATTCTTCATGAATCCATGCTGATTACTGCAAATGATACCGTTCTCATTACTAAAATCTTGTATATAGTCCCTTATCATCCCCTCCAAGAGTTTACATGCTATTGATGTTAGGCTAACTGGTCTGTAATTCCCAGGGATGTATTTTGGGACCTTTTTAAATATTGGTGCTACATTGGCTTTTTTCCAATCAGCTGGTACCATTCCAGTCAGTAGACTGTCAGTAAAAATTAGGAACAATGGTCTGGCAATTACTTGACTGAGTTCCCTAAGTACCCTCGGGTGCAAGCCATCTGATCCTGGTGATTTATTAATGTTACATTTCCCAAGTCTAATTTTAATTCTGTCCTCTGTTAACCATGGAGGTGCTCCCTGTGATGTGTTATGAGGATAAATACTGCAGTTTTGGTTACTGAAGCCCCCCGATATCCTCGTGAAGACTGAGGAGAAGAATAAATTCAATACCTTCGCCATCTCCCCATCCTTTGTAACCAGATGTCCTTCCTCATTCTTTATTGGGCCAATATGGTCTGTCCTCCCTTTTTTACTGTTTACATACTTAACCACTTGCCTATCAGGCACGAAGACCCCCTTCCTGCCCAATCCATTTTCAGCGCTGTCGCACTTTGAATGACAATTGCGTGGTATCCAAACAAATTTTTTATCATTTTCTTCACACAAATAGAGCTTTCTTTTGGTGGCACTTAATATGGTCTGTCCTCCCTTTTTTACTGTTTACATACTTAACCACTTGCCTATCAGGCACGAAGACCCCCTTCCTGCCCAATCCATTTTTCAGTTTTCAGCGCTGTCGCACTTTGAATGACAATTGCGTGGTATCCAAACAAATTTTTTATCATTTTCTTCACACAAATAGAGCTTTCTTTTGGTGGCACTTAATCACTGCTGGGTTTTTTATTTTTTACAAAAAAAAAAAAAAAAAGACCAAAAATTTGTGAAAACAAACATTTTTTTACTTTTTTTCTGTCAGCAAATTTTGTAACTAAGTCATTTTTCACCTTCACTGATGTGCGCTGATGAGGCGGCACCAATAGGCACTGATAGGATGAACTGGTGGGCATTGATGAGGTGGCACTTATGGGCACTGATTTAGTGGCACTGATGAGGAGGCACTAATATGCCGGACTGATAGGTGGCACTGATATGTGGCACTGATGAGCACTGATAGGCGGTACTGATGGGCACTGTTAGGTGGCACTGATGGGCACTGATAGGCGGCAGTGGCGGGCACTGATAGGCGGCACTGGTGGGCATTGATAGGCGCCACGATCAACGCTCTGTGCGCCCCCGCGGGCACGCGGGAGCGGCTGTTCCGTGCTGCTGTAATATGATGGCGGCCCAGAACAAGAGCTGCACCACCCCGCCGTCATTTGACAGTGGGCAGGGCAGCAAGCGGTTAAAGAATTTCTTGGGATTTTTTTTGCTCTAGACCGCTATGTGTCTTTCATGTTCTATCTTAGCCGTCCTTATTACACCCTTACATTTCTTGTTGCATTCCTGAATGCTGATGATGATCCCTCAACCTTATATTTTTTAAAGGCCTTCTCCTTTGCTTTTATATGCATTTTTACATTGCAGTTAAGCCATCCAGGACTTTTGTTCGCTATTTTAAATTTATTACCCAATGGGGTGCATTGGCTAATGCCCTTATTTAATATGCTCTTAAAGCAAACCCATCTCTCCTCGTGTTCTTTGTTCCTAAGATTTTATCCCAATTTATGCCTTCTAGCAAGGTTCGTAGTTTAGGGAAGTTGGCTCTTTTGAAATTCAGTGTCTTTGTATTCCCCTTATGTTTCCTATTAGTGTGATTTATACTGAAGCCAATGGACCTGTGATTGCTGTTATCTAAATTGCCCCGTATTTCCACATCTGTGATCAGGTCTGTATTGTCAGTAGATCCAGTAACGCTTTATTTCTAGTTGGTGCGTTTACCATCTGACCCATAAAATTGTCCTGCAAGACATTTAGGAACTGGCGAGCCTTAGGTGAATGTGTTGTTCCCTCCACCCAGTCTATGTCTAGATAGTTAAAATCCCCCATTATGATAACACTTCCCATCCTTGCTGCTAATCCGAATTGTGATAGGAGATCTGTCTCCCCTTACTCCCTCAGGTTAGGGGGCCTATAGCATACTTCCAGTATTAGGTACCTGGTAGTAGAGCCCGTCTTGTAGGAGGAGACCTCTCTTACAACGCTGGTTAAGGAGCCACTGGAATAAGGACAGTGGTCTCGTGAGCACAGTGGGTAGGAGTGCCTGTTGAAGCAGAAGCAGCCGGTGCTTGTAGCAGAGTCGAGATCCTCCAGGAATGGCTGGACTGCAGATGCCATTGGATAGTGGCAGGTAGTGACCCGAAGAGATGATGGGTGTGGAAGCAGCGGAAGCAGCAGCGGCTGGAACTGTATGAGAGGAGCTGGGAATACAGCAGCACACAGAGCAGAGCAGAAGGCGACAGCAGGGTTAGACAGTCCGGGTCGGCAGGCAATCAGGCAGGTGAACTCAGCAGGCTAAAGAAGAGTCGGTTAAACAGGCAGAGGTCGGCAATGGATCACAGGCAGGAGTTGTAGCAGAGTCAGGCAAGCCGGGTCAGATTTGGAGAGAGCAGCGGGGTCAGACAGAGCCAGGTCGGTATAGCAGATCAGCAATCAAACACAGGTAACAGAGCACAGAGCTGAAGACAAAACAGCTCCACACCAATGCAGCTATGAGGCTTTTAAACATTCAATGGCGCCAAACAGCATTAACGTGCACGCGCACCCGCCACGCACACACGTGCGCCTGCGGGGCAGGCTGATGCACACTGGTAGATAGACACTGTTGCTCAATTCGGGAAGGGGCACACGGGCGCATGCGCGCACGCATGTGCCCCCGCTTGGTGCTGACAAGTCCCTGACATTGCCCCCTCCTAAAGGTCAGCCTCTGGATGCCTAAATACTATCCTTTTTCAGGATGGGCAGAAAAATAAGCGCAAATTAATCGCTTAGCATGAACATTGCTGTCGGGTTTCCAGGAGTTGTTTTCTGGACCATACCCCTTCCACTTGATTAAAAATTGTATTTGCCCTTGTCTCCTTCTACAATCAAGGATGGCCTCCACCTCATACTCTTCACCCCCATCCACCAAGACAGGTTCAGGGGGTCTGGTCCCTCTATCAGGAAAGGGGTCAGGTATGGCAGGTTTTAATAGTGATACATGGAACACTGGGTGAATATTAAGAGAGTCAGGCAGGGCTAGCTCGTAAGAAACTTCATGAACTTTTTTCTTTACCGGAAAGGGTCCCATAAAAACTTAGGTGCAAGTTTCCTTGAAGGACAAACCAACTTAACATTATTGGTAGAAAGCCATACCTGATCACCAAGCTGTAGGTTCAGTTCCCCTCTTCTTTTCCGGTCGAAGGTTCTTTTGCTGTCTGCCTGTGCGTCGCACAAGTTTGAGGGTCTTGCGGACCCCAAAGTAACCTGCCAGCGGGTGGTCATGGAGTAGGGTTAGTCCTTTGACTCGGATGTCCTTTGGAATGAAAATTTGGCTTCCCCTCCAAAACAAACCATCCCTGGACGTTAAGGTGATTTCCCGAGGTTTTGACGAGTCCGAGGATGCTTCCTTGATCTGGGAAAGAATCTCTGTCTGCAGGAGTAAAAAGTTGCTTGCGGGCAAGATGGCATCAGGAACAGATAAATCTTTCTGGTTATCATACATGCGTGACAATGCGTCTGGTTTAACTTTTTTTGACCCTGTCCGGTAGGTAATGTGGAAACAGAAGCGCAAGAAGAAAAGGGCCCAGCGGGCTTGTCGGGGTTTCAGCTGTTTAGTAGAACTTAGGTATTCAAATTTTTTATGATCAGTATATATTAGTACCAGATGAACGCCGCCCTCTAACAGGTACCTCCACTCTTCCAAGGCGGCTGTAAAAGCGAGTAGTTCCCGATCACTGTCATAGTTCTTTTCTGCGGGGGAGAGATTCCAAGAGAAGAACCCCACAGGGTGCATTAGATCTTTATTACCTTGACGCTATGAAATGACCGCTCCCACGGCCTCTTCGGAAGCGTCTACTTTCAAAATGAAAGGCAAGGATGGGTCTGGATGGCTGAGGATTGGGGCTGAGGTGAAAAGTCTTTTGAGATTCTCTAAGGCATCTTGGGCTTCCTAGTTCCAACAGAAACGGGAGTTCTGTCTGGTCAATTGCGTGATGGGCGCAATTATGGCAGAGAATCCCTTGATAGATTTCCTGTAAAAGTTTGCGAAGCCTATGAAACGTTGTATTCCCTTCTTATCTAAGGGTACCAGCCAGTCTAGTACAGCAGACACTTTTTGGGGATCCATTTCGATGCCAGTTGGGGAGATCACTAACCCTAAAAATGTAATGCTCTGTTGCTCAAACTCACATTTTTCTACCTTTGCATACAGTCCGTGCAAGTGAAGGCGGCCCAAGACTCTGCATACGTGTTACCGGTGCTGATCGAGTGATCCATATCGTCCAGGTAGACAATCATAAAAACGTCCAGAAAGTCTCTGAATACATAATTAATGAGATGTTGGAAGGGGGCAGGAGAGTTACAGAACCCGAAGGGCATGACTAAGTATTCATAATGCCCGAATCGGGTCTGGAAAGCCGTCTTCCATTCGTGCCCAGACCGAATGTGAACCAGGTTGTAGGCCCCTCTCAGGTCAAGTTTGGTGAATATGACAGCAGATCTTAATTTCTGGAAGAGTTCAGGTATCAAGGATAAAGGGTAGCGTTTTTTAACAAAAATCGTATTTAGCTCCCGATAGTCCACACACGGGCGAAGGGTCTGATCTTTTTTGGTAACAAAGAATATTCTGGCACCTGCTGGGGAGGTTGAAGGACGGATGATCCCTTTGTCCAAGTTTTCATTGATGTAAATCTTTAGTGCCCCTTGCTCCTTTTGGTGGAAGAGAGTCTGCTCCCTTTTTGCTGAAGACATCAATGAACTCATGATAAGGCTCGGGTAGAGACTGGAGTAAGTTCTGGTCGGTGTCTAAACATAGAAGGGTAGCTAAAAAATCGGAGGGTTCAGTCAGGCAGTGCTTTTGGCAGTAGGAAGACAGAAACTTTAATTCTCCAGTAATCCAGTTAATGTGAGGATTGTGAGCCTGGAGCCAGGGTATGCCCAGAATGACCGGGAACAAAGGAGAAGAGATGGCATCGAGAGTCAGGAATTATTTATGCTTGGAGGAAATGGTGACAGGCAGAAGAAGAGTCTCTTGAGTTACTTGCCCTGATCTGATGCGTGAACCATCGGCCAGAAAAACACAAGGTCCATGAGTCTATCTTGTTGGCTGGCAAAGGTAGAGTCGACAAAGCAACCACAGCCTGGGGACATATACGTCATCTGCTGCTGCTCCAGATCTCAGGGAATCCTGGACCTTCTTGCTCTCCCTATTATATGTGCTCCTCAGGCTACCAATTTTGCCCTTCAAATACAGTGGTGTGAAAAAGTGTTTGCCCCCTTCCTCATTTCCTGTTCCTTTGCATGTTTGTCACACTTAAGTGTTTCGGAACATCAAACCAATTTAAACAATAGTCAAGGACAACACAAGTAAACACAAAATGCAATTTGTAAATGAAGGTGTTTATTATTAAAGGTGAAAAAAAATCCAAACCATCATGGCCCTGTGTGAAAAAGTGATTGCCCCCTAAACCTAATAACTGGTTGGGCCACCCTTAGCAGCAACAACTGCAACCAAGCGTTTGCGATAACGTGCAATGAGGCTTTTACAGCGTCCTGGGGAATTTTGGCCCACTCATCTTTGCAGAATTGTCCTAATTCAGTTACATTAGTGGGTTTTCGAGCATGAACGGCCTTTTTAAGGTCATACCACAACATCTCAATAGGATTCAGGTCAGGATTTTGGCTAGGCCACTCCAAAGTCTTCATTTTGTTTTTCTTCAGCCATTCGGTGGTGGACTTGCTGGTGTGTTTAGGATCATTGTCCTGCTGCAGAACCCAAGTTCGTTTCAGCTTGAGTACACGAACAGATGGTCGGACATTCTCCTTCAGGATCTCTTGGTAGACAGCAGAATTCATAGTTCCTTTTATCACGGCAAGTCTTCCAGGTCCTGAAGCAGCAAAACAGCCCCAGACCATCACACTACCACCACCATATTTTACTGTTGGTATAATGTTCTTTTTCTGAAATGCAGTGTTCCTTCTACGCCAGATATACTTGGACACACACCTTCCAAAGAGTTCCACTTTTGTCTCATCGGTCCACAGAATGTTGTCCCAAAAGTCTTGGGGATCATCAAGATGTGTTGTGGAGAAATTGAGACGAGCTTTGATGTTCTTTTTGCTCAGCAGTGGTTTTCTCCTTGGAACTCTGCCATGCAGGCCATTTTTGCCCAGTCTTTTCCTGATGGTGGAGGCATGAACGCTGACCTTAACTGAGGCAAGTGAGGCCTGCAGTTCCTTGGACGTTGTTGTGGGGTCTTTTGTGACCTCTTGGATGAGTCGTCGCTGCGCTCTTGGGGTAATTTTGGGCGGCCGGCCACTCCTGGGAAGGTTCACCACTGTTCCATGTCTTCGCCATTTGTGGATAATGGCTCTCACTGTGGTTCGCTGGATTCCCAAAGCTTTGGAAATGGCTTTATAACCCTTTCCAGACTGATAGATCTCAATTACTTTCTTTCTCAATTGTTCCTGAATTTCTTTGGGTCTCGGCATGATGTGTAGCTTTTAAGGATCTTCTGGTGGACCTTACTGTGTCAAGCAGCTCCTATTTAAGTGATGCCTTGATTGTAAACAGGTGTGGCAATAATCAGGCCTGGGTGTGGCTAGAGAAATTGAACTCAGGTGTGGACAACCACAGTTATAGTATGTTTTAACAAGGGGGGCAATCACTTTTTCACACAGGGCCATGATGGTTTGGATTTTTTTTCACCTTTAATAATAAACACCTTCATTTACAAATTGCATTTTGTGTTTACTTGTGTTGTCCTTGACTATTGTTTAAATTGGTTTGATGTTCCGAAACACTTAAGTGTGACAAACATGCAAAGGAACAGGAAATGAGGAAGGGGGCAAACACTTTTTCACACCACTGTAGGTGATGTCTGCCGTGGGATACACAGGTTTCACTACTTCCAACAGTTTCTCCAGCGCTGCCTTCCTCTTTAGCTTGTTAGAATAGCATTGGACTTGCCAGAGACATGGCAGCTCCCTGTATTTATAATCAAGTGGCGCTCAAATATGAAATAAAATAAAATTATAAAATCAAATTAAACGTGATAATATAGCACAGAAAAATATTTAAACAAATAACACCACGTGAAATAGTGTCATGGTGAATATACAAAGAAAAGTGTCCATTTGTAACTGTTTTAAAAGGAAAAAATATATATAAATCAATCTTCAAAGGAAAATAAGTCCACCAAAATATATCCAATAAATGATCGAATAAATCTTTCACCACACCGATGTGCCTTGTGCTCCCTCTCCCAATGAGACCGCACTCACCAGATGGTGTTGCCTCCCACTCTCGTGGTTGGCAGACAAGCGATTGAACCACACCTGGGTTAATGGTACGATCAATCCAAAATTTGGTTCTCCATATGTGAAAATATAAAATAAATATTGCTCCACATAGCGTAACTCTGTGATAAAACTATTTATTTCAAAAATCAACCACACTCACACTTCAATGTTTCAACTCACATGTAAACCAGTGAAAATCAGCAAAATACAGCAAACAATCCACCACAAGTTGAGATGACAGATGAGCTGGCAGAGCGCACATATGATCACCAATGGATATCAAACTTAATAGCAACGAATCTCACCGCCTCCCACAGCACTGCTCTTGGTGTGGGTTCTTATCCAAGAGTCACTGATAGTGATGGTTGCAGCCACGCCCGACATGTTTCGTCATCACGAAGAAAGGATCCACAAACAAAATCGAATAAGCCAGAAATACAAATGGTTGTTTTCAGTGTCTTAGTGGGAGGCAACACCATCTGGTGAGTGCGGTCTCATTGGGAGAGGGAGCACAAGGCACATCGGTGTGGTGGAAGATTTATTCGATCATTTATTGGATATATTTTTGGTGGACATTTTGCTTTGAAGATTGATTTATATATATTTTTTCCTTTTAACACAGTTACAAATGGACACTTTTCTTTGTAAGAAGTCTTGATGACGAAACATATTATCACGTTTAATTTTATTTTATAATTTTATTTTATTTTATATTTGAGCGCCACTTGATTATATATTTTTACATTATTACACGTTTGATTATAATCAAATTTTTATACTGTTATACACTTCTAAAGTGGCAGCTGGTGTAGTATTTTAGTTGAGATTGTCACAGGAGTTTGTGTTCACAATACACACATTCATCCACACTTTGTTGGCAAAACTGGCGCAGTGGTGGTAAGATATTTTAGTAGCGGCATTATAGATTACCAATTAACCAGCTCCCTGTATTTGTCTATAAAGATGAGCAGGAAATCAGGGGCTGTGAATTTGTCAACCATTTTATTTGCAAGACACAACACAAGACAAACCCTAATGTCAGGCTAAACTCTCCTAACCATGTCCCAATATAGGCGTCAATCTATAAGCAGTACAGGCCACTAACGACTGATGCCCCAAGTTACAATTGTACCTACGTTTGAATGATCGGCGCTAATGATCCTCTGTCCTCCACTCACAAATCGTACATATGTCACCCGCGTGTTATGCTTTATATACACTGCGCATGCGTGAAGCTCCACCCCTGTCCTTCTTTCTAGTGTATTCCCCACCTCTTCTTTTTCGGGGCAATGGGAGAGCACATGGCGGAAACACAGCAGGTGTGTGTGTGCTGAGAGCAGCAACGACAAGGAAAGCCTGGAGCAAGGCAGTTCCACATCCAGGAGGAGATATAAGGCCTCAAATATGTCCTTTGAAGAGATGGTGGAGATGGTGGACATCTTGAAGAGGAGAAACTATGATGGGAAGCCTACCCCTAATGTGGGAAAGGCCAAGATCATGGCTAAAGTTGTCAGAGGTCTGCCCAGGACTTTTGGGGTATGACGATCCCAGAAACAAATGAGGAAACGCTGGTCAGACCTGAAATTGAGGGAGCAAGATCAGTATAGAAAGATCAGGAAAGTGCTGCAAAAAAGTAAGTATTTGTCATGTGTTCCTATTATTATTAGTACTTTCGTCCTGGTACATGTGCTTCTCTTTACTGTTGTACAGTTTAAAGTGCCAAGTTTGAGGTTCGTGGGCACAAGAATCGTTCGTATTAAACATTGTTCGTTCAAAAACAAATACAACGTTTTTGGAAGATGCAGGTTAACTACATTTGTTCATGCCTATTTTGATTAAAATAAGTTTATTACATTGTTGTCTAGATGTATTTGAAACTTTAATGACATGACAACTTGATTCAGTGTAAGGAGAGGACACTCAGCAGCTGTTTACACATCTGGACGCAGGAGCACTAGTGTGGGCTAGCATAACAAACTTGTTATAGTGTCCCACGCAGGTGCTCCAGTGGATACTAGGGGTCTCTCCATGTTTGAAACTTGCACAAAACAGGTAAGTATGCCAGCTTTTGAAAGTGAAAAAATCATGTCTTCAGCTTGGAACTCAAAAAACTGACAATTGCACGACACTTCCAAGCAATGTTTCATATTACTATTTCTAGCCTAAAATATCTGTCTGCTAAGTATACCTTTTTTGTATTCACATAGGGGAGAAAAGAATAGGGACATCTGAGGACACCAGTAACCCCACACTTAAGGAAAAAAAGCAAACTCACCACACAACATGAGGATGTGGATGCAGAGGTTCAGGAATTGCTGGGTGAAGTGGTCGAAATGGTGTCGACAACAGGTCAGTGTGTGAGACCACAGCTTCAGGTAATAGATGGATGCCTGCATAGTTATAATACATGGTGTGTTTTTTTATTTTTAGGTGATGTGGACGTAGTGGAAGAAGAAACTCACTTCAGCCATGTAAAAGCACAAGTTAAGACAATGATCGATGAGTGAGATCATGGTGTGCAATCGTGATTTGGAAAAGATGAAGCAAAATATCCATGATGTTCACAAAAGACTGTGTAACATCATTGATATTTTAGGCAAAATCGAAACCATAAACAAATTTTTAAGTTGTTGTTATTGTAGTTCGTGTTTTTACAGTTTTAAATGAATTGCAAAGCCAAATTTTGAAGATGCACACAGTGGGGGTTATTTACTAAAGGCAACTCCACTTTGCACTACAAGTGCAAACTACAAGTGCAAAGTGCACTTGAAATTGCACTGAAAGTGCACTTGGAGTGCAGTCGCTGTAGATCCGAGGGGGAGATGCAAGCAAAAGAAAAAACAGCATGTTAGCCTGCACATGATTGGATAATAAAATCAGCAGAGCTTACCCTCATTTCAGATACAACCCACAGATTTACAGCGACTGCACTTCCAAGTGCACTTTCAGTGCAATTTCAAGTGCACTTTGCACTTTGTACTTGTAGTTTGCACTTGTAGTGCAAAGTGGATTTGCCTTGCGTAAATAACCCCCATAGAGCCGCGACTCAGCCCCACTCTCTCCTCACTGGTTCACTGGCTGTGATTGACACCAGTGGGAGCCAATCGGCTCCCATTACTGTCTCAGCCAATGAGGAGGGAAAGTCCCGGGACAGCCGAGTCTATCCTGAACATCGCTGGATCGAACAGGGGCTCGGGTAAGGATTGGGGGGCTGAGGGGCCGCAGCACACAGAAGGTTTTTTACTGTTATGCTTGGAATGCATGAAGGTAAAAAACCTTCAGCATTTAGAACCACTTTAATGTTTACATATTGTTTATACTGTTTAACTTCTTGTTATCCGAATGACGGCTACAGCGCGGACCTGCTTTGCCGGGACTACGTCCATTGACGTCGTCCCGTGCACGAGCGGCCTGTGCACCCCCTGAAGGGCGCGTGCGGCACACTCTGTGATCAGCAAGTCTATGAGACTCGCTGGATCCCGACCCCTTACCACGTGATCAGCTGTCAGCCAATGACAGCTGATCACGTGATGTCAACACAGCTGGTAATCAGCTATTTTTTCTCCTCGCGCTCACTGCAAGCTGCCGCCAGCCCTTCAGTGCCCACCTGTGCCCCCTACAAGTGCCACCTAGCAGGCAACAGTGCCGCCTACCGGTGCCCACCAGCGCCACCCATTAGTGCCCACAGTGCCACCTGTCAATGCCCACAGTGCCATCTGTCAGTGCCCACAGTGCCATCTGTCAGTTCCCACAGTGCCACCTATCAGTGCCCACAATCAGTGCCTAAGGAACAGTGCTGCACATCAGTGTCACCTACAGTGCCCATCAGTGTCACCTACCAGTGCCCATCAGTGCCGCCTATCAGTGCCACCTATCAGTGCCATCAGTGCCATCTATCAGTGCCCATCCGTGCCACCCATCAGGGCCACCCATCAGGGCCCATCAGTGCCATCTTATCAGTGGCCATCAGTGCCGCCTTATCTGTGCCCATCAGTACCGACTTATCTGTCCCCATCAGTGCCACCTTATCTGTGCCTATCAGTGCCACCTTAACTGTGCCTATCAGTGCAGCCTATCAGTGCCCACCAGAGCAGCCTATCAGTGCCCACCAGTGCCGCCTCATCAGCGCATATCAATGAAGCAGAAAAATTACCTGTTTGCAAAATTTTAAAACAAACTATTAAACATGATTTTTTTTTTTTCTAAATTTTCCATCTTTTATTGTTTGTTTAGCAAAACATAAAAACTCCAGCTGTGATTAAATACCACCAAAATTTGTGGGAAAAAAATGATAAAAATTTCATTTGGGTACAGTGTCTAATGTCATTCAAAGTGTGTCAGCGCCGAAAAGCTGAAAATTGGTCTGGGAAGGAGGGGGGTTTAAGTGCCCATTAAGCAAGTGGTTAAATATTGATTGTCTAAGTTTATAATCACATTTTTGTGATATCACAATATGTCAGTAAAAAAATGTGCTCTGTCAGTAAATGTTCCAAAAAAATTCATGGGGGGGGGGGGGGGGCAGGGGGTTTGGCAACAATGGCTCTAGGAAGTGTTGCTTCAGACCTAATGCTAAGCATCCGTACAGGACAATAGGGGGAGCGAGAGAATGTTATTACAAATCTTTTGGCAGGTGACACAGAGCCGGTGTAGGATTATTATCTGTGTATCTGGACTTGTCATTTAACCCCTTAATGCCGACACCTCTTGGCCCTTTAAGGGGTTTCTGATGCCAGGAGGCGGGAAGGGGTTTATGATCATGTGACAGTCACGATTCGTTGTCACAGCAGTCACATGATTGGAAAGTTCCAGATCGCAAGTAGGTGTTATCTTGAGCTTTCTGTTAGGCGCCTGTAACTTCACCGGGAGCGCACGCAGTGTGCGCTCTCGGCAAAGGTTTGTTTACATCTTGGTACGCAAATATGCGGCCTCTCAGCGTCAATGCCCACCTGCCGAAAAGGCCGCATATTTGTGTACTGTCCGTGCAGCACAATAGGGGGAGGATGAGAATGTACATTATTTTACAAATCTTTGGGCAGGTGACTGTGTAGGACTTTTATCTGTGCATCTGTCTGTTTGACTGAACTTGTCTTTTAATAAAGCATGAATATGTCTGGTATCTGTAGATAAGATTTCTGAGAGATATATGTGGTTTGGAGCTCTTAAAGCAGGAACTATACAGCTCTAGTTGCCCCACCACCATATCTCCTTTCCTCCAACTGCCACTTTGTGCAACGAGTCAATGTATTTCTTAAGAAACCATACACTTCTCTTATATCTGTATAGTGGTTACCTAACAGTTTTAGATAACTGTTGCTGCCAAGTTGTGTGTATATATTCTATATTGTCAAAAGTATTGAGATGCCTGGCTTTACACGCACATGAACTTTAATGGCATCCCAGTCTTAGTTCGTATAGGGTTCAATATTAAGTTGGCCCACCCTTTGCAGCTATAACAGCTTCAACTCTTCTGGAAACGCTGTCCACAAGGTTTAGGAGTGTGTCTATGGGAATGTTTGGCCATTCTTCCAGAAGCGCATTTGTGAGGTCAGGCACTGATGTTGGGAAGGCCTGGCTCATGGTCTCTGCCCTAAGTCATTCCAAAGGTCAGGACTCTGTGCAGACCAGTCAAGTTCCCCCACTCCAAACTCGCTCATCCATGTCTTTTTTGGGACCTTGCTTTGTGCACTGGTGCGCAGCCATGTTGGAACAGGAAGGGGCCATCCTCAAACTGTTCCCACAAAGTTGGGAGCAATAAATTGACCAAAATGTCTTGGTATCCTGATGCCTTAAGAGTTCCCTTCACTGGCCAAGTCCAGCCCCTGAAAAACAACCCCACACCATAATCCTCTCTCCACCAAATGATTTGGACCAGTGCATAAAGCAAGGTCCATAAAGACATGGATAAGTGAGTTTGGGTGGAGGAACCTGACCAACTTACACAGAGTCCTGACCTTAACCCGACAGAACACCTTTGGCATGAATTAGAACAGAGACTGTGAGCCAGGCCTCGCTGTCCAACATCAGTGCATTGAGTTGGAAAAAGGATCACCCCCTTATGTTAGTGTTTTGTTGGATCATCTTTTGCTTTAATTACAGCCTTTAATCTGTTGGGATATGTCTCTACTAACGTTGCACATCTAGACTTTGCAATACTTGCCCACTCTTCTTTGCAGAGCTGCTCAAGTTCAGTCAAATTTGATGGTGACTGTTTGTGGACTGCAGTCTTCAAGTCATTTCACAGATTTTCAATGGGGTTTAAGTCGGAGCTCTGACTAAGCCATGCAAGGACACTCACCTTTTTCTCCTTCGACCACTGTGTGGTCATTTTTGCTGTGTGCTTTGTGTCATGTTGGAAGGTAAACCTTCTTCCCATTGACAACTTTCTGGCAGCGGCAGCAAGTTTTCCTCAAGAATTTGATGGTATTTTGCTCCATCCATTTCTCTTCTATCTTGACAAGTGCTCCAGTCCCTGCTGCAGAGAAACATCCCCATAACAGCATATTACCACCTCCATGCTTTACTGTAGGAATGGTGTTATTTGGATGGTGAGCTGTATTGGATTTCTGCCAGACATATCGTTTGATGTTGTGGCCAAATAATTACATTTTAGTCTCATCTGACCATAACACCCTTTTTCCATGTGGCCTCGGAATCTTCAAGGTGCGTTTAAGGTGGTCAGATGAGACTAAAATTGAATTGTATATAAATTGACACAGATCTCAGTCCATGTAAGTTCAACTAAGACTTGGGTAGTGAAAAACAAGGATGTAACCAATAAACCACCCTTAGGTACACCCCTCCGCGCTCTTTGGATATTGGCACCTTATAGTTTGCTATAAATCATAAAATAAATGTTATATAATCAAAAATCATATAATAAAAGCAGCTACTTAATAAATAACAGAATATAAAATATGGCAATATTATTAATTATATATAAGATTATAAAATCTCCTCATAAGTCTTTTTAAAATATCGCAGCAGTGCTTAATGTTCTTATTATAAGGGGGACATCGCCAATAAAATAAATTAAACCAATCAAAATCTGATGAGCAGGGTAATAGAAAGTCTCTTATGTGATCTGCAGGTTAAAGCTTCCACCAGAAAATTTCACCAAGATTTTCACCACGTGCAGTCAAATCTCCCCTTTGGGGGTGCACTCACCAGAACCCAGATATTTAAAAGCCTTTCAATATTTCCAAGGTAAACCAGCTTCTCCACTGCACGTCTCCTTTCAACCACTAGGTGTCAGAGTAGTTAGGCCATGGTTCCCAGCATATATGAAAAAATAATATCCATATAGCGTAGTACAGTTTTGACAAGTTTATTGAATAAAAAAGGCCCACACCTCCCAAGTACATAAATGCGTACCAAAAGTAAAATTACATGAAGCATAAATAAAGTGCACTGTGTCTGATAATCGATAGCGTCCGCCGGAACAAGCGCAGAGTGTCCGCTGTATAGAACAGTGGCTCGCTTCCTGGTCACATGTTCTATACAGTGGAAGCTCTGCGCTTGTTCCGGCGGACGCTATCGATTATCAGGCACAGTGCACTTTATTTATGCTGTGTGTGTGAATTTATGCTGTGTGTGTCTGTGAGACTTCCAGGGCCCTTTTAAATGTACTCCTCAGGTTAGCAATCTTTTGCTTGACGTAGTTGGTGTCTGCCCTGGGGTACACAGTTTTGACCAACTCGACCAGTCTCTCCAAAGCTGCCTTCCTCAATATTTTATTTGAGCAGTCTCTACTCTTCACCTTCCAGAGACAGGGCAGCTCCTGGTCCAGGTCAATGAATTGGGGGAGAAATTCAGGCGAAGTTAATTTATCCGTCATGATAAATGATATGAGGCCTGCAAGACAGAACACAAGACAAACCATAATGTCTGGCTAAACCCATAAGCTGGTCCCAATATAGGCCTCAATCTAAGCAGTATAGGCCACTACCCACCTACCAATTTCCAATTGTACCTTCATATACTGCCTCCTTTCGTGCGTTGGCAATCGTTCCTCCTCCACTCCAAGATCGTTCCTAGCAGCCATTCCATCGACCGTGCATTCTGACTTTATAAACACTGTGCATGCGTCAAACTCCGCTCTCAGTGCGTCATGACCTTGGGTCATCCCCACAGTGGTGGAGCTCATAGGAGACACAAAGCAACCACCCTGAGCAAGGGTGAGATGGTGCACATCCTAGAGAAGCACGATTATGACTGCAAGCTGTGCAATTACTAAAGGCCCAACAGCCGAAAGGACATCATTTTGGAGAAGGTCATCTCCGTTTTGCAGGGCGAATTTTCGGTGGAACGATCAAAGGACCAAATCCGAAAATGATGGTCTGATCTTAAACACCGTGAACAAGACCATATGGAATACATACATCAGATCTTAAAAAAAGTAAGCAATATTTGGATCTAAGCTGTATGTATATGTGTAAATTAGCTGTCTGTATATGTTCTTTCTCCAAGTAGCTCTAGAGAATTCCCTGTGGCTGAGTTTTTATCATTGCTCCCTCCTGTGCGTAAGGTTTTTCTTTAAGTTCAAAGAGGTAGAAATCAAGGAGTGACTAACCCTACTATCCCATTGGTGGAGCTCAATTTAGAATGTTTTATTTTTCCTTGTTTATATGCTAGCAGCTCACCTTAAACAAAGACCACAACAGGTCTAGTGGCGCTTTTAGGAGAGGAGAGTGGAGTGGAATGTGATTTTCCATAAAGGATCCATATATTAACCTCTTCCCATCCCGTGTATAGTCAAATTACGGCCACAAGGTGGCTCTCTCATCCTGGGTGACCGTCATATGACATCTTCGGCCTCCTGGCCGCTAGGGGGTTGGTGCCCGCTGCGTCACTCAGGAGCCGATGCGCGTGCCTGGAGGCCACGATGTCCGCCAGCCAACCGCGATTGCCGGTCACAGAGCAGGGACGTGGATCTGTGCGTGTAAACTTGTCAGGGGAGAGGAGACCGATTGCGTGTTCCCAGTACAGAGGAACATCGATCGTCACCTCCCCCAGTCAGTCCCCTCCCCCCACAGTTAGAATCACTCCCTAGGTAACACATTTAACCCCGTGATCGCCCTCTAGTGTTAACCCCTTCTCTGCCCGTGACATTTATACGATAATCAGTGCATTTTTATAGTTCTGTTCGCTATATAAATGTAAATGGTCCCAAAATAGTGTCAAAATAGTGTCAAAACTGTCCGATCTGTCAGCCGCAATATCGCAGTCTGGACAAAAAATGCAGATCGTTGCCATTACTAAAAAAAAAAACAAACAAAAAATGACATAAATCTATCCCCTATTTTGTAGGTGCTATACCTTATGCGCAAAACAATCAATATATGCTTATTGCGATTTTTTTTTACCAAAAATATATAGAAAAATACATATTGACCTAAACTGAGGACTTTTTTTTTTTTAAAAATGGGATATTTATTATAGCAAAAAGTCAAAAAATATTGTGTTTTTTTTTCAAAATTGTCAGTCTTTTTTTGTTTATAGCGCAAAAAATAAAAAAGCAGAGGTGATCAAATACCACCAAAAGAAAGCTCTATTTGTGAGAAGAAAATGATCAAAATGTCATATGGATACAGTATTGTATGACCGCGCAATTGTCATTCAAATATTAACAGCGCTCAAAACTGAAAATTGGCCTGGGCAGGAAGGGGCTGAAAATGCCCAGAATTGAAGTGGTTAAAGCCTTGTCAGACCAGCTGTGGATTTCAATGCAGGCAATGAGAGGAGAGTGGAACGTTAACCGCCATTAAGGATTTGTATACCAAAGCGCCACTAGACCTGTTGTGGTCTTTGTTTAAGGTGAGCTGCTAGGGAACACTCCTGGTGGATGCCTGGATGGTGGGAACAATTCTGTTCACAACTTTCAAGAACTGTTTTTTGAGCATGTGATCTTCACATGTCACTACTTTTTGATGCACATGCACTTTATTTTTTGGGACATATTTTATTGTTTTTTTATGTAAGATCAGATGAATACCTGCTTTTGATTCAAGCACTTTTATCAATGTTTCACATATAATCGCATCTTGTATTTTTTTGTTTTTTTAAATTAGTGATAGTCATTTCTGCATATTTATCTTTTTGCTGTTTAGCTTCTTGAATTAGTGCACTTTATGACTGTTTCACCTAGTATCGCATATTACTGCAATTTTTTTTGTGGTGTTTTTTTTTTGTATAATCTTTATTGTTTTTGAGAATGTTCTTTCTTATGTTTTGTTATATGTTCACCCTGATAAAAAAAAATAACTACAATGTAATCCAGTGTTATGTATTGATTTTTTTCAAATATTTTATAAATGTTTTTATAAAGATCAGTTTTGTCTTAAAGCGGAGCTCCACCCGCACCAAAAATATTAAAAGTCAGCAGCTACAAATACTGCAGCTGCTGACTTTTAATAAATGGACACTTACCTGTTCCTGGTTCCAGCGGTGTCAGCAGAATGTGTCGAGCTACCGCTCGTCTCTCGGCTGCCCCGCCGCCATCCTCTGTCAGGAAATCAGGAAGTGAAGACGCAACGTCTTCACTGCCCGGTTCAATACTGCGCATGCGCGAGTCGCGCTGCGCATCTCTATTGGTCCCTGTTGTGTCCTGGGAACTGTGTTTCCCAAGACACAACGGGGCATCTTCGGACATCTCGTCCTGGAAGTGGGTGCAGATACCTGTATTATACAGGTATCTGCACCCCCTCCCCCCTGAAAGGTGCGTGGCACCAGAGGGGGGGAGGAATCCGATAAGCGTAAGTTCCACTTTAGGGTGGAGCTCCCCTTTAATGCACTATTCAGTGAACTGAGATACATTTTTTTAGGGAAATGGTAAAATAAAGGGCCCAAAAAACTGAACTAAAAATATTTCAATGAGAGCATTTTTTTTTTTTTTTCTACTTCATTTGGCTTAGATTTTGCTATTTTTTTGACAATTCACCTCTCTTCACTTATTAGTAAATAGAGCCGATAAAAACGGACACTTGGACAAACAACAAGAAAAACTAGTGCCAAAGATATTAATGGAAGATTGAGGGAATAACTAAAATTGTTGCCACAAAAGTACCAGTGAATTACCTGCATAGGTGTGTGTAGCCTATTGCATTAGGGTGCGCACCCCAAAGATCAAAAACACATGCGTGTATATGTGTGTGTGATATATATATTACATATACATACAGTCATTCACACACTCTTATGGTAGAGCCGGTACAGTGAAAGAAGTACGGTAGCACTTCATGAATGGCAGAACTGGTCAGAGGGAGATATTTCCCATCTCCCTGCCTGCACGCAGAGCAATAATGCTCTTGGGGTGATTAGGGTGTGCCCGGGCACACCTGGCACACCCTCTGCGCATGCCTATGATCACCAGTTAATTGGCAAGAAAAAAGAAGCAAGCAGCGCAAATCTATAATCCAACAATCTGGTGATAATGAACACACTGCTATTAACCTAATCCCTTACTGTACATGAGTGAACAAAAAGTGCTTAGTGCAAGAAAATATTATTCAATAGTAAAGTGCATGCATCAAAAATTCATATGTGTTCAAAATATTTGAAGTCCATTTTGCAATCCCAGGAAAAATCCAAGAAAGTGATAATAATAATCTTGGATTTTTGTATTTCCCATGTGTACAGTAAGGGATTAGGTTAATAGCACCATTCTAACTGGAATACACCAGAGGGGCACATACTACCAATGAGTCCCCAACACTTCCATCTCGTATGTTTTCTGACACCATCAAAGACTAAAACACAGACACAGCCCGCAAGAATAACAACTTACCCTTAAGGGCCCCTCCACACCCGCAGGGCCTGCTGAATCCCGTCCTGTAGACCCAGCACCCATAAATCGATCCCCACTGCTGACAGGTGAACCCCATCTCCTTGAATTCCAACTCCATGTGGCAGATGACCATGCCCCCATTCCAAGTAATAAATCATCCCACTACCTTGTTCACCTTTATGCAAGCCTTATTGAGCCTCGCCATGGACTGTGCCAGGCGCCAAGTGTGGACCACAACACTTGCCACCTGGACCAATGTCGGACCACAACACCAGCATGTCAGGAAAGGCCGCACGGAGCCTCAAGAAATCAGACTTGACATCCATAATTAGCTCTCGAATAGACCGAACCCCCAAATCGTTCCCGCCAACATGAAGTACCAAAATGTTAGGAGGCCAGTCCAGATGTGGAAAAACGATGCACCTCCGACACGACCCTACTCCACATCATCCCAGGTATCCCCAACCAGCGAATACACTCCTAGAAATACCCAGCTGCCTGCCATCTGGTCTAACGTCTGCTTGCCTGGCCCCCCAAAAAAACACATGAATGGCCCATAATCCAGACGAGGCGTAGGTGCACTCCATCTGAAAGAAAAGAACTAACAAACACTATGAGATTGCACCAATAAAAAACACTGAACACTGACCAAAAATGAAATAAAAAAACACATAATGACCTACACCCCACTACTATCCCTCCCTCTCCTTCAACAGCTAATCCACCAACAACTGCGTGCGAATGTAGGTACAGAATCTCTTGGATTCCAATCTCCCAATCCGCTTTACGGCCGCCTCATCCAACCCGCACCGGACGGCCTCTGTGGCCACCCCGATTTGGAAGGAGTGCGAGGTGTATTGTGTGTGATTCAAACCCGCTGCCCTAAGACTTTTCTGGGAACATTGACACAAACTGAAATTTAGATAAAGGAGACCCATCCCCATGTAACAAGAACGGCCCCTCGCTGACTGGGCAAACTGCAAAGAACTCCCTTACTGCCCCCACTGGGCAAACCGGGGAACCCGGCAGTGGAAACAGCTGCACACGCACTCCCTTACCTCCCTGGTCCGTCTTTGACCTGCTCAGAAATAACAGAACCCTCTCATCACTACAAATCACATCCTGTGCCATAAATCCACCCGCAAACCTCTTTTAGGCCCTGTTCACACATAGGCTTACACCGCATCCAATTCGCAGGACATTTTGAAATACATTCATTTGAATGCATCTGGTTCACATATGTGCATTGCATTCGCACTGCGCATTGCCCAAAAAACGTGTGCATTTTCTGGGCATTGCGGTGCGAATTACAGGCACATTATCTTCTATGGGAACGCAACTAATTCGCAGATGCATTCCGTTCTGAACACGAATTCTCTCCTTCTCCTCACTACACCTCCTCCTCTCCCCCCTCTCCCTGCTCACTGATCCGCAGATACAATGGAGAGCAACCACTGAACAGCTGTTTTTTCTCTTCGCAGAGAAAACAGAGCTGGAATTCGTACCGCACATGTGTGAACCCAGCTTTAGAGGGGCTGACCAATTCCCCAATCTGAAATGCACCAAAAAAGGCTAAAGAATACGTTGCCTTAAATAGGGAGACCTCGTAACTCGATGCACATACAGACCCCAATTGACCAAAAATGGCCTGCAGATTTGCAAAGGATATGGGCCGCCTAGTTTCCTTGCGCTTGTGTAGCTTCCGATACTCCTTAACTGCCTGCCGGACCCAAAAATCCTTTGTCAAATCCGCCATGCAGCATAGTTTGAAGAAAAAGGCCAAGCCAGACAGTTTCCGCTCGATGGCAGACACTGACCCACCTCTCTCCATATTTCTGGAAACAAAATAAAGAATCAGCAGCCTCACCTCCGGACTGTCCTGCCCAACCCCGGCTTGCCGAACCATCCCCAACCATTCCTGCCATACCTTGGCGTAGGCCGCCCATGTGGACTCATCTGATCCATCCAGCAGTGATTCCAAGGCAATCTCCCATTGCCACCGGAGCCAGCTCTCTGAACCTGTCCCACTGAAACTGAGATAAGGAGTCAGCCAAAGTATTGTTGGTATCCAGATAGGTGGACGGTATATAGAAAAATGTTCAACCACAAGCAACTTAGCCCCATGTGGCGCAGCAGCTGTATTACTGGTTGTGACGACGCTGAGATGCGGTTGATGACTTGCACCACTCCCATGTTGTCACATTTCAGCCGTATCTTCAAGTTCCGACAAGACTCACCCCATATCTCCATAGCCAGCACCACCGGAAAAAGTTCCAGGAGCACCAGGTTACGAAGAAAACCCACGTCCACCCAGGAGCGTGTCCAAGGTTCCACGCTCCAGTGACCCTGATAGAAGGCCCCATACCCAGTAGACCCGGCCGCATTCGTAAACAGCTCCAAGTCAAAGTTACTCACCGGGCCAGACATCCAGACTGATTATTCATTATGAGATTCCAACAATGTGTGCCACACCTTCAATCCAGTCCCGACATGTCCCATTCCACAAAAGAGCTAAAAGTCTCAAACATGGCACAGGAGATGGAGTAGCCCATAGGCAGGCATCAATCCACATAAAATTCCTCTTGCCAGCAGCACCCCAGCAGATGAAAACTGTCCGGATGTACTGGAAGCAAGCAGAAAGCAGATTCAATGTCGGATTTTGCCATCAGCGCCCCTTGTCCATATCGACGAACCCACCCAACAGCTGCGTCAAAGGAAGTATATGACACCGTACAAGCTTCGGGATCTATAGAATCATGGTAACTGGCTTTGCTTCTCCCTCGCCGAGACTCCCAGGCACCGCTGAGGGGGAGGAGTCCGCTGGCTCCTGACCTGTGTGGCGAGAGTGCAGGGGAGAGGCACGATGGCAGCCTATAGCCCTGCCCACGAGCTCCGACGATGGGGAGGATTCCGACCAGGACCCCCACTGGTGGAAGCCCATGCGCGCTTCGCCGGGGGGCCTGACGGCTCCCGTGGGGGTCTCCTGATGTGGCGCAAAGCTTCGGGGGAGGGTCCTGGTGTAGACACCTGACCCCCCACTGCTGACCCTGATGCTTGGTCCTGGAGCGGAGAGGACACTTGGCTGTGAAGCCACTCCGGTCCCCTGGTTGTGGCAGCAACCCTCAGCTGGGCCAGGCTGAGATCTATGTCAATAAAAAATTTGCTGCGCTGCATTATTGATCTGTAAACCCTAAAGACCTATAATAGGGATATATAAGAAATCCCCCACCAAACTAATAGACCTAATACCAAAGGAAACAAAAACGTGAACATGCACCCTCCTCCTCTATGGAAAAGGGCTACAGGTGCTGTGGGTTCAATCAGACATCGATCACTATGAGGCAGTTGATGCCCTCAGGCAAAAATTATTAAAGATAATCTACCAATCTTTACCTATAAAGCAATCACTGCTCTCAGTGTTTAAGACCCAATGTTGAATACTGAATATTACAAAAAAAATATGTAAATTATGACACAGTGACATACAGTGAAATGTGAATTTCCAATCTGATGCAATCTATATCTCAAAACAGGTGAAAATATACAAAATGTGATCAAATGGTTAAATGTCCATAATATATAGAAACGTCCAGATGATTCGTAAAAAATGATTAGAAAATGGTTATATAACAAAATGATCCAATCTCTTTTTCATTAAGGGTTGCTACTTTATCCTCAAGATGCAGTGTCCTATTGTCTAAGGTGAGTATGGGTCCTTACCCCATCAGGTGGACTCCCTAAAGAGCGGAGTCTGAAGCGCTGACAGATATAATCCTCTGTAGGGATATGCGTCTCATCTGCTGTCCTCCGGTCTTCCGACAGCCTTCTCCTCGTGGGGGAACGAAAAAGCCCTGGAACCTTGCCAGCAGTGTCCAGAATCACCTGACCGACGAACACAGGCGGAGTTAGGAAGATGGACAGAACAGGTGGCCTATCCCAGCGGTCATACAGCGTCTTTCCACGCTGGGACTTGAGGATCTCCCTGATAGGCTACAGCTTCCCGGGAGTCCTCCAAGGTATCACCTGCAAAAGAGTCTACACTCAGGCCCCTCAGCCGTGAGTGAAGACAGGGGGGAGGGGGAAAAAAACAAACTCCAATCGTGAAATACCGTCAAACAGGGGGAATATTTATTGGTATAAAAAAAGACCAAAGGGATAACCCATAAGGTCACATGGACATATAAAGGAAAAAAAATGTTTTTTCCTATAATAGCACAAATTAAAAAATAAAAACCGGTTAAATAACAGCAAATATACACCCGTGCATGGGAATCATAAATGTGATGGTATCAGCATAACCTGCCCGACATGTTTCGCAATACCTTGCATCCTCCTGGGGCACAGGTGATATGTTGATCCATCACTTATATAGCATTCAGTCCAAACCAAGCCTCAACCTGGTTTAGACACCATTTTTTTGGGAACCTACATGGCCTTGGGTCCGAACCAAGCCTCTATCTCGCTCAGACACCATTTCCATGTAGTCCAAAAATGAACCAGCTGTCCTGGTCAAATCAAATCAAGCGATATTAACCCGTTCAGTTAATGCAAATACAAATCCTCATATTGCACACTAATGCATATATAATACTATGACGCTAGATAATCCCCCATGGAGACAGCAGGGGAAATATTATTCTCACCCTCCTTCCACATAAGGAATAAAATAGCGTGACCTCTTCTCTGGTCTAAAAATAACTTTTATCATTTTCCTATGACGGGAAAATAAATAAAAATAGAAATAAAATGAATTAAATGAAGAATCTAAAATGTATATATTGTGATCCGACACCACATCCGATCTACATGACCCCTGTATATACCCCCTAAAATCTTATGGAGTAATGAACAGAAAAGGGGAATGTTTGAAGTGATCAATAAACAAATTCCCCCTATTGGTAAATATTCTATATACGTCTCATTTCTCCTGGTCTTTAAACAAATACACCTTCCAACCACACTTGCAGAAGAACTCTCTTCTGCTCCTCTAATGATCTAGTCATTCTCACTGCGAGGTGCATTATGCATCGGTCAGTAGTCACAGGGGTTCTCCCTCCCTTTCATTGTTATTATTCATCATCGGGCATTATCTATGAAGGCATTTATTTCAATGTCTACATTGAGGCCGAAAGGTTTGAGACTTTTTATTTATATATATCCAACTCATCTCGAGTTTTGAAATGGCTCTCATTTTTGGGCCTCCTCTCCATGGTAATTGTAATTTATCTATCCCAATCAGGGATGTCCCCTTGGGATTTTGATTGTGCCTTTCCAAATAGTGTTTAGAGACTGGGTGACCTTTGAACCCCCTTCTGATATTCCCCAAGTGTTCTGCCAATCTGACTTGAAGTGGGCGTACTGTGCACCCCACATAATGAAGCCCACATGGGCAAGTTAAAAGATATACCACCCCTGCTGTAGAGCAGGTTATAAAAAGATTTAATAGGAAAAATTTGTTTAGTGTTTAACCGCTTCAGCACCGGGCAATTTTACCCCCTTCCTTACCAGAGCACTTTTTGCGATTCGGCACTGCGTCGCTTTAACTAACAATTGCGCGGTCGTGCGACATTACACCCAAACAAAATTGACGTCCTTTTTTTCCCACAAATAGAGCTTTCTTTTGGTGGTATTTGATCACCTCTGCAGTTTTTAGTTTTTGCGCTATAAACAAATGAAGAGCGACAATTTTGAAAAAAAAAACACAATATTTTTTACTTTTTGCTATAATAAATATCCCATTTTTCATAAAAAAAACTATTTTTTTACTCAGTTTAGGCCGATACGTATTCTTCTACATATTTTTGGTAAAAAAAATCGCAATAAGCGTATATTGATCGGTTTGCGCAAAAGTTATAGCGTCTACAAAATAGGGGTAGATTTATTGCATTTTTTTTTTTTTACTAGTAATGGCGGCGATCTGCGATTTTTTTTTCGTGACTGCGACATTGCGGCGGACACTTCAGACACCTTTGACACATTTTTGGGACCATTCACATTTACACAGCGATCGTTGCTATAAAATTGCATTGATTACTGTGTAAATGTGACTGGCAGGGAAGGGGTTAACACTAGGGGGCCCTGCAGGGGTTAATATGTTCCCTAAGGTAGTGATTCTAACTGTGGGGGGAGGGGACTCACAAGTGGAGGAGACCGATCGGTGTTCCTCCGTACTGGGAACACATGATCGATCTCCTCGCCACTGACAGGACGTGGAGCTGTGTGTTTACACACACAGCTCCACGGTCCCGCACGGTCCCGCTGTTTTAACGGGCAATCGCGGGTGCCCGGCGGACATCACGGCCGCCGGGCACGCGCACCGGGTCCCGCGCGACGCCGCGGACGCGCGCTCGCCGCCGGCGGCACGCGCGCGCCCCCCAGGATGGGAGATCCACCTTGTGGGCGTCATATGTACATGGGCGGGCATTGAAGTGGTTAATGAACATAATTCGGTGGTTTTTCTTTCTTTTATACTTTTAGTGGAACACACTACACAGTTGTTACACTTATAGAACCCAATCAGATTTTGAAAAAACAAATGTTTAATGCAACCCTATGTTTAATGGAGGGAACCCCTCTAAATACCATCTGAGGTTTTTCAGGAAGGGAAGAACCCAAAATGTGGTAATTTTTTATAATGTGCCAATGTTTCCTTATGAGTTTTTTCATGGAAAAATGTTGTTGGGAGTATCTGGTAATAAATGGGCATTGAAAATTAGTACTAATATTCTCCTCTTCTTGTATTTTTTCTTTCAACAGCAGATTGCGATCTATTCTGCGGACTTCCGTGTATTTCTCTTTCAGGATTGCGGCATCGTACCCCTTTGCTACCAATCTATCTACCAAGACACCAGCCTGCACATCAAAATCCTCCAGCCGGGTACAGTTGCGCCTCATGCGAATGAATTGGCTTTTAGGAACTGATTCCAGCCATGCATTATGGTGGCAACTGTCCCGGGGGATGAAGGCGTTTCTATCTGTGCTCTTGAAAAAGGTAGATGTCACAAGTGCATCTCCTTCATTCCAGATATTCAAATCCAAGAAATTAATGGTATGCTGACTTGCGACATATTTAAACTCAATCCCTTTATTGTTCCTATTAAGATCACCCATAAATCTTATGGGTTCCTACGGCCCAGCGAGTTCACCTGCAACCACCCGGCTGGTCCAGTGTTGCACAAGAGTAGCCTGTTCCCCCACCAGGATCACTTTGTCCTCCACCTGACGGTGTCTAAGACTCAGCAGCGAGGTACCGGAACGGACATTCACTTTTTCAAAACCCACAACAACTGGAGCCCAGTCGCCACATTAAGCCGGTTGATGGCGCTGCTGTCCGATCGCCCAGACACCAGCCCACTTCTGCCTTTTCCAGTGAAACCTCTCAACTCGTCTCAGTTTGTGGAACATACACAGATTCTTCTCGGCAACCTACACTTGGACCCCAGTCAGTACTCCGGGCATTCGTTCCGGATCAGGGCAGCCACGACAGCCTCACGGCAGGGTATCCCAGACCACGTCATCAAGAAGCTAGGTCGATGGAAATCAGCCTGCTTCTCCCGCTACATACCTGACCCAAAAGTGGAAATGGCCCAGGCATTTGCCAAACTTACCTAGTGACTTATCCCATTAATAAAAGTTATTCCCTACCTGAAGGTTTTGCCCCTTTATTTAGGTGTACCATATGATAGACCAAGGCACGCTTTCAGGTCTATTTCATGTTGGTAAGTTTTGTGTTATACCTGTATGTCATCGTTACTCATGTCGGCCATACGGCTCTAGACCATAAATTGGAAGGCCAGTATGGTGGCCTGAAGTTATGGGAGGAGCCCGGAGGGTATTTAACCAGCCCAAAGGCTGCCGGTCTTTGTCGGTTTCCTGTGCGAGATACCCACCCTCCCTTCCCCTTTTTAGGGCATTTCTTAACCACTTCAGCCCCGACCATTTGGCAGCCAAAGGACCAGAGGTCTTTTTTCAATTTCGCACTGCACTGCTTTAACTGGTAATTGCGCGGTCATGCAATGTTGTAACCAAACAAAATTTGTGTCCTTTTCTTCCCACAAATAGAGCTTTCTTTTGATGGTATTTGATTGCCTCTGTGATTTTTATTTTTTGCGCTATAAACGGAAAAAGACCGCAAATTTTGAAAAAAAAAGATATTTTCTACTTTTTGTTATAAGAAAAATCCAATAAACTCAATTTTAGTCAAACATTTGGGCCAAAATGTATTCAGCCACATGTCTTTAGTAAAAAAAATGCCAATAAGCGTATATTTATTGGTTTGCGCAAAAGTTATAGCGTCTACAAACTAGAGTACATTTTCTGGAATTTACACCGCTTTTAACCACTTCAATACTGGGCACTTAAACACCTTCCTGCCCAGACCAATTTTGAGCTTTCAGCGCTCTCACACTTTGAATGACAATTGCGCGGTCATACAACACTGTACCCAAATGAAATTTTTATCATTTTTTCCCACAAATAGAGCTTTCTTTTGGTGGTATTTGATCGCCTCTGTGGTTTTTATTTTTTGCTAAACAAATAAAAAAAGACCGAAAATTTTGAAAAACAAAAATGTTTTCTTTTTGTTTCAGTTTCAAAAACTTTGTAAATAAGTAAGTTTTCTCCTTCAGCATGATGGGCGCAATTATGGCAGAGAATCCCTTGATAAATTTCCTGTAAAAGTTTGCAAAGCCTATGAAACGTTGTATTCCCTTCTTATGTAAGGGTACCGGCCAGTCTAGTACGGCAGACACTTTTTGGGGATCCATTTCGATGCCAGTTGTGGCGATCACTAACCCTAAAAATGTAATGCTCTGTCGCTCAAACTCACATTTTTCTGCCTTTGCATACAGTCCGTGCAAGCGAAGACAGCCCAATACCCTGCAGACGTGTTCCCGGTGCTGATCGTGTGATCCAGAGAATATTAAGATATCGTCCAGGTAGACAATCACAAAAACATCTAGAAATTCTCTACATACCTCATTAGTGAGATGTTGGAAGGTGGCAGGAGTGTTACAGAGCCCGAAGGGCATGACTAAGTATTCATAATGCCTGAATCGTGTCCGGAAAGCTGTCTTCCATTCGTGCCCGGCCCGAATGCGAACCAGGTTGTAGGCCCCTCTCAGGTCAAGTTTGGTGAATATGACAACAGATCTTAATTTCTGGAAGAATTCAGGTATCAAGGATAAAGGGTAGCAGTTTTTAACAGTAATCTTATTTAGATTCCGATAGTCCACACACAGGCGAAGGGTCTGATCTTTTTTGGTAACAAAGAATATTCCGGCACCTGCTCGGGAGGTTGAAGGACGGATGAACCCTTTGTCCAAGTTTTCATTGATGTAAGTCTTTAGTGCCCTTGCTCCTTTTCTGATAAGGGGAAGATTTCGGTCCCGGGAAGAAGGTCAATCGGGCAATCATAGGGGCGATGAGGTGGAAGAGAGTCTGCTCCCTTTTTGCTGAAGACATCGATGAACTCATGATAAGGCTCGGGTACAGACTGGAGTAAGTTCTGGTCGGTGTCTAAACATAGAAGGGTAGCTTAGAAATCAAAGGGTTCAGTCAGGCAGTGCTTTTGGCAGTAGGAAGTTCATGTGAGGATTGTGAGCCTGGAGCCAGGGTATGCCCAGAATGACCAGGAACAAAGGAGAAGTGATGGCATCGAGAGTCAGGAATTATTTGTGCTTGGAGGAAATGGTGACAGGCAGAGGAAGAGTCTTTTCTCGCAAGGCAATATCTTGTTGGCTGGCAAAGGTTGAGTCGACAAAGCAACTGCACACTCCAGAATCAATGATAGCGTTGACTGGAACTATCTTTCCCCGGAGCTGTAATGAGAGAGGGAGAGTGAGATGGGTTGTGTTGGCAGACAATGCAGAGAGACTGGTAGAAACAGAAGATGGACACTTATGCATCTTGATTGGACAATTGTTTGTGGATGTAGCGTTAGGTAGGTTTAGCTGACATCAGCGTGCTCATTCTTCTGGGGGCAAGGCAGAGTGCATCAGTCCTAGTTGCATGGGCTCGGGGGTATCACGAACCGTGCTGACCGGGTTCAAGCAGGGTGGAGGCAAATAGCGAGAAGCAGGAACTGGAGCTTTTGTAGTCATCCATACCGGGCGTTTTTGCTGGGAAGAATGTTTTGATTGACGTTCTTGGGGATGACTATCAATTTGGATCGCCAAGGAGATTAAGGCTTCAAGGGAATCTGGTATGCCAACTCGAGCAAGTTCATCCTTCAGCCCTTCAGACAGACCCATGCGGAACTGGTGACGCAGGGCCGCATTGTTCCATTGAGTGTCTGTGCTCCAGCGCCTGAAGTCTGTGACGTAGTCCTCGGCCCTCTGCAGCCTTACTAGAGCGCAAACAAGGCGGACTCAGCTGTGGCAGTCCGCTGGGGATCCTCATAAAGCTGTGCCATAGCTTCAAAATAGGAATGCAAGTAAGATTCTTCAAACCTGACATAGCCATCCTGCAAGGATTTCACGGCTTGGGTAAGGGCCGCAAAGTGCATGCAGATTTCCTTCATAGGGGAGGTCTCTCCTGCAGGCTCAGTCATGGCTGTTTTGTACTGTTAGGTACCTGGTAGTAGAGCCCGTCTTGTAGGAGGAGACCTCTCTTACAGCGCTGGTTCAGGAGCCACTGGAATGGGGACAGTGGTCTCGTGAGCATAGTGGGTAGGAGTGCCTGTTGAAGCAGAAGCAGCTGGTGCTTGTAGCAGAGTAGAGATCCTCCAGGAATGGCTGGACTGCAGATGCCGTTGGACAGTGGCAGGTAGTGACCTGAAGAGCTGATGGATGCGGAAGCAGCGGCAGCTGGAACTGTATGAGAGGAGCCGGGAATACAGCAGCACACAGAGCAGAGCGGCAGGCGACAGCAGGTTCAGACAGTCCGGGTCGGCATTGCAATCAGGCAGGTGAACTCATTAAGCTAAAGAAGAGTTGGTTAAACAGGCAGAGGTCGGCAACGGATCACAGGCAGGAGTTGTAGCAGAGTCAGACAAGTTGGGTCAGATTTGGAAAGAGCAGCGAGGTCAGACAGAGCCGGGTCGGTATAGCAGATCAGCAATCAAACACAGGTAACAGAGCACAGAGCTGAAGAAAAAACATCACCGCACCAATACAGCTATGAGGATTTTAAACATTCTGTTTCAAGTTTACATTGATTATTATCAATTGCCACTTATTGTTTATGTTTAATAGTATTGTTTTTTATGATCCACATCTATTAGGCCCCTTTCACATGTGCGGACCGTTCAGATCTGCCTGTCAGTTTTTTAGGTGTATCTGAACAGTCGCTCCATATAGCTCTATGGAGCGTCCGATGTCAGCGGTGACATGTCTGCTGACAAACGATCCGATCCGATCCACAAAAACCAGATGGATGCAAACCCTATTTTCCATCCCTCTGGCGGATCGGATGAAAATAGACAGGCGATCAGTAATTATCATAGGGGAGAGCGGACTCTCTGACAGGTCCGTCCCTGCACAGAGTGCAGTCAGAGGTAAGAGAGGATCTGCAGAGTCGGGGTAGCCAGTGGGGTATAGCGTCAATCAGCAGCTCCTACGGGGGTACCGCTACGCTATCATTCTGACCCCAGCATTTTTCATTCTTGTCCCAATCATTTTTGGCTACTACTCTTTATTGATATGTAAACCACTTTGTGAAATCAGAAATTTGTGATCAATAACATCTAGTATACCTGGGTCAAGCTGGGCTCCTCCACATCTTCTTCCTGGGTGGAAGGCCCAGGTTGGACCTCAGGAGCCCCAGCTGATGTGGAAGGAAGTGTTGATAGCAATGGGCTGGGTTCCATCTGGTTGGACAAAAAATGCAGTCTGTGGTAGTACCACAGCCTGGGGACATATACGTCATCTGCTGCTGCTCCAGATCTCAGGGAATCCTGGACCTTCTTGCGCTCCCTATTATATGTGCTCCTCAGGTTACCAATTTTGTCCTTCAAATAGGTGATGTCTGCCGTGGGATACACAGGCTTCACTAATTCCAACAGTTTCTCCAGCGCTGCCTTCCTATTTAGCTTGTTAGGATAGCATTGGACTTGCCAGAGACATGGCCGCTCCCTGTATTTGTCTATAAAGTTGTGCAGGAAATCAGGGGCTGTGAATTTGTCAACCATTTTATTTGCAAGACACATACACAAGACAAACCCTAATGTCAGGCTAAACTCTCCTAATCTTGTCCCAATATAGGCCTCAATCTATAAGCAGTATAGGCCACTAACCACTGATGCCCTAAGTTACAATTGTACCTTCGTTTGTGGGCACAGGAATCGTTCGTATTAAACATTGTTTGTTCGACCACTAATACAACGTTTTTGGAAGACGCAGGTTAACTACATTTGTTCATGCCTATTTTTATTAAAATAAGTTTATTACATTGTTGTCTAGATGGGTTTGAAACTTTAATGAAATGACAACTTGATTCAGTGTAAGGAGAGGACACTCAGCAGCTGTTTACACATCTGGACACAGGAGCACTAGTGTTGGACAGCATAACAAACTTTTTATGGTGTCCCACGCAGGTGCTCCAGTGGATACTAGGGGTCGCTCCATGTGTAAAACTTGTACAAAACAGGTAAGTATTCCAGCTTTTGAAAGTGAAAAAATCATGTCTTCAGTTTGGAACTCTGCCAAAACAGACAATTGCACGACACTTCCAAGCAATGTTTCATATTACTATTTCTAGCCTAAAATATCTGTCTGCTAAGTATATCTTTTTTGTATTCACATAGGGGAGAAAAGAATAGGGCCATCTGAGGACACCAGTTACCCCACACTTAATGAACAAAGGAAACTCACCACACAACATGAGGATGTGGATGCAGAGGTTCAGGAAGTGCTTGGTGAAGTGGTCAAAATGGTGTTGACAACAGGTCAGTGTCTGAGACCACAGCTTCAGGTAAAAGATGGATGCCTACATATTTATAATACATGGTGTGTTTTTTTATTTTTAGGTGACTTTAGCAGTGCAAAAGCACAAGTACTCATCAGTGAGATCATGGTGTGCAATCATTATTTGGAAAAGATGAAGCAAAATATCCACGATGTTCACAAAAGACCGTGTAACATTATTGATATTTTAGGCAAAATCAAAACCATAAACACATTTTTAAGTTGTCGTTATTGTAGTTCGTGTTTTTACAGTGTTAAATGAATTGCAAAGCCAAATTTTGAAGATGCACACAGTAGGGGTCTTTTACTAAAGGTAACTCCACTTTGCACTACGAGCTTACCCTGATTTCAGAGCTACCCCACAGATTTACAGCGACTGCACTTCCAAGTGCACTTTTAGTGCAATTTCAAGTGCACTTTGCACTTGTAGTATAAAGTGGATTTGCCTTTCGTAAATAACCCCCGGTGTGTCAACATGTGCTATCTGCCATCCTGGGATATCAATGTACGCGTTTTGTGGGTGCAACCCCTTCCTTCAAACTAAAGTAGGTAAGAGGAAGGGGTTGCACCCCAAAAACACGTCCATTGATCCCCCATGATGGGATCTAGCACATTTTGACACATGTGCTAGATGTGCTAGACATGTGCTTTACGAAAGGCAAATCCACTTTGCACTACAAGTGTGAAATTGCACTGAAAATCTGTGGGGTAGATCTAAAAGGAGGGTAAGCTCTGCTGATTTTATTATCCAATCATGTGCAAGCTTAAATGCTGTTTTTTATTTTTCTTGCATGTCCCCCTCCGATCTACAGCGACTGCACCTCCAAGTGCACTTTCAGTGCAATTTCAAGTGCACTTTGCACTTGTAGTTTGCACTTGTAGTGCAACGTGGATTTGCCTTTAGTAAATAACCCCCACTGTGCTGTAAAATTTGCCCAAATCAGACCATTTTAGGGACTCCAAGCAATTAATTCATGGAGTTGAAAAGGATGATTATTTGTATCATTAATGCATTACATACATGAACAATAACATTGTGTGTGTGTGTAGCAGACCCACAGCACAACATAATAGTTAGCTGAAGAAGAGATTGTCACCTCATGTATCAAATAAGTTATGTTTGCACTATTGAAGAAAATGGCCAAAAATAAAAGGCCATTTGAGAACGTAGGAGATAGATAGATAGATAAGAAACACAAACAGTATTTCAAATTAAATATGAGTTTAGTTTTTTTTTTTTAATTATTACACAGCTTCCAGATTTTCTGGTAAATCAATTGCCCCCCTATCCATAAAGTACTCAACATAGTTTTGCCGTACTTCGTGGGTGCTTTGGGGGGGCAAGCCAGGACGACCACTTTCAAGCGCCGTCATTGTTGAGGTGAAAAGTCAGCCTCAGTCGCAACTGAGGCCATATACTTGGCTGCATTTTTCTGAAGGTAATTGTGAAGAATGCAGCAGCTCAAGACAATGTGATTGAGTTTGTATTCGGACATGTTGATGGCCATAAGGAAAAGCCAGAACCGGCTGGCCATTATGATAAAGGTATTCTCGAATACTCTTCTGGCACGGGCCAGCCGGTAATTAAAAACCCTCTGCTCTGGGTTCAGGGTCCTCATGGGGAATGGCCTCATCAGATGTTCCCCCAGAGCAAAGGCCTCATCCACCACAAAAACGAACTTGAGGCCCGCAACGTAATCCTCTGGAGGTGGCAACCCCGAAGGTGCCATTTTATAGATGCCGGTGAAATTCCGTCTGGGCGATCACTCCTCCATCAGACATACGGCCATTCTTCCCTACGTCCAGGTATAGGAATTCATAATTCGCCGCCACCACCGGCAACATCACAATACTACTGAACCCCTTATAGTTGAAGTAGTATGACCCTGAGTTGGGTGGTGGGTTGATCCAGACGTGTTTCCCATCGATCGCACCACCGCAATTAGGAAAGTCCCACTGGTGGTGGAATTGAGAGGCCACAGTGTGCCAGTCCCGCGAGAGGAGCCGAGACGAGCTGAGACTAGCCGAAGTACTCTCGGCTTTCTGTATGTCAGCGGCGCTCGCTCCTCTCGCAATCAGTGGAGGTGGGTGGGACTGCGAGAGGAGCCGAGAATAGCCGAAGTACTCTCGGCTTTCTGTATGCGAGAGGAGCGAGCGCCGCTGACAATCAGTGTAGGTGGGCGGGACTGCGAGAGGAGCCGAGAATAGCCAAAGTACTCTCGGCTTTCTGTATCTCGGTTCCGCTCGCTCCTCTCCGCTCACAGTCAGCGGAATTCGGAGCCAAATTTAAATCAGAAAATGCTGAAGAGATTGGCAAGGCTGCAAAGGCACTGGGCAAGGCTGCAAAGGCACTTGGCAAGGCTGCAAAGGCACTTGGCAGGGCTGCAAAGGCACTGGGCAAGGCTGCAGATGGACACTGGGCAAGGCTACAATGATGGACAAGGCTGCAGATGGACACTGATAAAGCTGCATTGATGGGCATTTAAATGTAAGTTTTTTTCCTTAAACTTCCCTCCTAAAAGTTTTTGTCCTTAAAATTCCCTTCTGAACTTGGGGTGCGTGTTATACGCTGGCACGTGTTATACGCTGATAAATACATTAGTCCTTTTGCACATAACATTGCAAGCAGATTAAACACAAACGTTCTTGGCCAACATAAGTATAACATTTATTGAAATGAGTATTTAAAGACAAAAGTGTAAGGTCCACTTATCAGATTCCTCACCCCCTCTAATGACCCATTGACATTTTTTTATGGTGGGGGGGGGGGGGGGGGGGGGGGGGGAAGATGTTTTGGACAGGTAACCCTCTCCACTTCACTGAAAAACTGCTATGGGTAGCCCCAAGGGATAGTGTGGGCAGAATGAGGTGACAGGATAGAAAAGCAATGATTTTGTTCACAAAGTATATATGAAAATACCAAAAAGTTTTTTATTACAAAAGATGAACACCAAGGCCGCATATAAGGAAAATATGATACAGCATTTACTGAACGCAGCCAAGATATTAATACCAAGATATTTGAAGCAGATCAAGGGCCCAACACTGGAGGAATGGAAAATAGAGGTAGACAAAACGCAGGAGGCAGAAAGATGGGTATATAAAATGAGAAATAAACAAGAGAAACATAATGCAATCTGGGAGGAATGGGAAAAACACGCCAAAGAAATAGAAACCGAAATACAAGTCAGGAAAAACGAAGGGAGTTGAAGTAAGCAGATAGGGGGGAGTCCACAACCTGGACAACCTATTAGGGGAGTTTTTAAATAGAAGTGTACAAGGATAGGCTGAATATAAAGTTGATTGATGTTTGTTGTGAAAGGAGATGGGCACTCTCAATGGCTATAGACCATAGAGGAGAAGAATAAATTAGTATTTTTTTTTTTTTTTTTGGTACACGAGCACTAGATAAATCATACTTGATTAGATGGGCACAAAGGATGGGGTATTAGAAGAAATAAGAAATAAACACGTAAATCGATTGGCACAAAGAAGAAGGGGGGGCAGGGGGGAGTGGAGAGGTAATAGGTGAAGGTAAAGAAAGGTAATTAGGGACTGAAATATAATTAGAAGGGTTAATAAGACATACACATTTACATGAGGATCTACACAATAAATAAGAGAGAAGGATGACACAAAGGACACATAGTAAGAGAGGAAGTGTAAACACTCTGGGGAGAATTCCCCCCCCCCCCCCCCGCCCCACCGTCCCCCCCCCCCCCCCCCCCCCCCCAAGAGCCACTGGAAGGGCCAATCTTAAGTCCACAAACTTATCAAATGCAATGTATGGACAGATTACGGGAATGAAATCAGCAAAATGTAAAATGTATATGCAAAATTATTAATAAAGATTTAATTATAAAAAAAAACAAAAGAATAATAATATACACATCTATAAAAATAGAAACAAATGAAAAATGCATGATATACCAACTGCCAAAAATTGTTGAAATACACTGTAAATCAGACCACGAGGTCAGATGGGGGTGCTGATAACAACAAAGCCCGACATGTTTCGAAAAAGAAGCCAACAAGGCTAAATTGGTGCATCCATATCCTTCTTCAAGGGTTAAGCAATGGCGTGTTGGTATGATTCTATTAAGAAATATATATGTATGTATGAGTATAATATATAAGAACAATGTAACAGCATGAACAAAAGCATTTATAGTATGAATACTAAATAAATAATAAATGACAGTATAAATAAATCAATAATTACTAATCAGCTATTCATAATTACTAATCAGCTATTCAGTATAATGGCCCATAAGGGTCAAACATAAAGTTTGGGCAGAAAAATTTTCTCCCACAGAGAAGCAGCCTGTCAGTGCATACAAGGACCCCCAAACAGCTAGAAACCAAAAGCTGATACCTGTCAAAGATAGAGAGCAAAGACTAAATATAAGCTAGGAAATAGGGGGAGCAAGATTCCAATTAGTCATCTGACGATCTGTAACACAGCGGCATAAAACACGTTCGACAGCACTATAAAAGGGAAGTTTAATGCTTCCGAGCATGCGTCGAATTGTTTCCGAGCATGCGTCGGAATTTTGCGTGTCGGAATTGCCTACACACGATCGGAAAATCCGATAGAAAGGTTTTCCGTCGGAAAAATTGAGAACAGGTTTTCAATCCAAAGTCCGTCGGAAATTTCCGACAGAAAAAGATCGTTGGGCATACACACGGTCGGAAAATCCGATGAAAAGCTCCCATCGGACTGTTTCCATCGGAAATTCCGACCGTGTGTACGCCGCATTAGTGTAGCAGTGGTTAATACAGCAACAGTCACTGAGATCCTTCCCACTTAGGTCTGTACTCACAGTGTCCCCAAGGTTGGCTGTCTCCCTCAGACTCCAGCAGGCAGGCTCATCTGTGAGACTTCCAGGGCAGGTCTTTAGCTCCTTAATAAGGAGTTTCCATTCAAAAAAATAAAATAAAAGTCAGCAGCTACAAATACTGCAGCTGCTGACTTTTAATAATCGGACACTTACCTGTTCCAGGGTCCAGCGATGCGGGGGATCGAAGCCCCGCTCGTCCCCCCTCCGCTCGGCGGCGCTGGCATTGTAACTGTGGGCACGTGTGAGTGGCGCCGCACGCTGTGATTGGCCGCGCAGTCATCCGGGACCTGTCACGTGTCCCAGATGACTTACAGGAGGGAGGGGGCAGAGCTGAGCCCTTCCTGCGCCGAGGGGAAGTGATGTCACCAGCCCAGGCACTGAAGGAGGCCGACTACGAGGGATCCCCTAGCAACAGGCATTTAGAGGTGAGTTAAAAATTGTATTTTCCGTTCGTGTGTATGCAATTCCGACACGCAAAATTCCGACGCATGCTCGGAAACAATTCGACACATGCTCAGAAGCATTAAACTTCCCTTTTATAATGCAGTCGAAAGTTTTTTAAGGCGTGGTGTTATTGACCATCGGAATTTGGTGTGATCATGTGTAGGCAAGACAGTTTGAGCGAAATTCCGTCGGAATTCCGACGGGAAAACCATCAGAGCTTTTTCCGACGAGATTTCCGACCGTGTGTACGCGGCATAAGAGTTTTGTGTCACCCAGGGTTTTCATTCAGACAGATTAAGGGGCTCTAGGATGCTTGTCTCATTTGTAGGAAACTGTTTCTCCAGTTTATTTAACAGCTGGTGAAACCCAGGTGGGAATATACGCTTATTGGGATTTTTTTTATCAAAAACATGTAACAGAATACATATTGGCATAAAATTATGAAGAATTTTAACTTTTTTCAATTTTTTTCTTGGATATGTCTTATAGCAGAAAGTAAAAAATATTGTATTTTTTTCAAAATTGTCGGTCTTTTTTTGTGTATAGTGCAATAAATAAAAAACGCAGAGTCGATCAAAATACCACCAAAAGAAAGCTCTATTTTTGGGAAAAAAAAGACACAAATTGTATTTGGATACAGCAAAGCATGAATGGCCTGGTCATGAAGGGGGTACATTTTCCAGAGGTCAAGGGGTTAAAGTAGTATTAAAGCTTAATGTTTGTTTTTAAATAACAAACATGTTATACTTACCTGCTCTGTGTAGTGGTTTTTCACAGAGCAGCTCTGATCCTCTTTTTTTCAGGTACCCCGCTGGCGCTCCTGGCTCCTCCCCCTTGAGCAGTGCCCCCAGAGCAAGCCACTTGCCCTGGGGGCACAACTGCATGCTCGATCCCGAGACGGTGCTCTATGCATCCATAAGACACATAGAGCCGCGGCTCAGCCCCACTCTCTCCTCATTGGCTCACTGGCTGTGATTGACAGCAGTGGGAGCCAATCGGCTCCCATTGCTGTCTCAGCCAATGAGGAGGGAGAGTCCCCGGACAGCCGAGTCTATCATGAACATCGCTGGATCAGAGGGGGCTCAGGTAAGGATTGGGGGGCTGCACACAGAAGGTTTTTAGCGTCATGCTTGGAATGCATGAAGGTAGAAAACCTTCAGCATTTAGAACCACTTTAATGTTTACATATTGTTTATACTGTTTAAATATTGATTGTCTGAGTTTATAATAGGCATTTTTGTGATATTGCAATATGTCAGTAAAAAAATGTGCTCTGTCAGTAAATGTTCCATGTTCCAAAAAAAGTCATGGGGGGTTGGCAACAATGGCTCTAGGAAGTTGTGCAGCACAATAGGGGGAGGGAGAGAATGTGCATTATTTTACAAATCTTTCGGCAGGTGACACAGCGCCTGTGTAGGATTATTATCTGTGTATCTGGACTTATCATTTAACCCCTTAATGCCGACACCTCTTGGCCCTTTAAGGGGTTTCTGATGCCAGGCGGCGGGAAGGGGTTTATGATCATGTGATCGTCATGATTCGCTGTCACAGCAGTCACATGATTGGAAAGTTCCAGATTGCAAGTAGTTGCGATTGTGAGCTTTCTGTTAGGCGCCCGTAACTGCACCGGGAGTGCACACAGTGTGCGCTCTCGGCACAGGTTGTTTTACATCTTGGTGCGCAAATATGCGGCCTCTCAGCGTCAATGCCCACCTGCCGAAAGGCCAAATATTTGTGTACTGTCCGTGCAGCACAATAGGGGGAGGATGAGAATGTACATTATTTTACAAATCTTTCGGGAGGTGACAGCACCTGTGTAGAACTTTTATCTGTGTATCTGTCTGTTTGACTGAACTTAATAAAGCATGAATAAAAGTGAGGGATGGGGCTTAACATGTTCCCATCCCCACCACATATGGGATCATGAGGGACTAATGTTTAATGTAAAGTTTTATTTAAAAAAAATTAAAATAAAATAATAACTATTAATACTTACCTGAGATTGGTTTAAAAAAAAATAAATAAAAATAAAAACAATAGCAGTTATCCAATAAACGGTCCTCTGGCACGAGCAGGTACCTATATAAGAAAGAGGATGCATCATCACAACGGCAGAAGATAGAAGACAACAGAAAAGAAGCTTGTGTTCTGCATCGCTGGCTATGGAAAGCTTACAGCTGCAGAGGATGGGGACGAGTGGATGCGCGGCTGCCTGGATTTGTCTTCCCCTTCTGAGGCTCCAGATGATCGGATCGTTTCCCCACATTTCTCCGGAATGCCTGTGCCTGATCCTAGGGCTAGTTTGTCTTCTTCTGGTGCCGATTCTTATCCCCTGCTGTTCCCCCGGGCTGCTCCTGGAAGTTTCGGCTCTTCTATTCAGTGTGTGTTTCCTCCGCTGGTCCTACCTCCGTCCGTCTTCATGGCGGATCCACCTCCAGCTTCTGATTCCGTTCGGCCCTCGGCTCCAGGCGCAGAGATGAATGACGCAGCAAAAAATCCTGGACGACATTCTAATAGATCGCTGAAGAGACCTAGCAGGTTCAAATCCCCTGTCCAGCGAGTGCCTAAAAAAAGAGGTGAAGTGCTTAAAAAGGGATTAATCATTCTGGGTTACATATACCTGAAGAAGAAATGCTTTGTACTGTGGAAGATGTGCTTGTTTGTATTTGACTGCTTATTCTTGTGCAAATCAATCACCACTTTTTAATGCTGATGTTAATTGCTCTAAGGTTGCTCTTGTTGCAGATGGCAATCGTCAGTCGGAAGACACGGATAGGATGGCATTGCGTGATCAGCCTGCTGACCAGGGGTGGATCCAGAGTCTAATCTCGGGAGGGGCACTGCCAAAAATTTTGCGGGCAATTTGTTGGGGAAATGGCTAGTGTTGGCACTTGGTTAATCATGACACCATGGTTAATATGGTGTCAAGATGATTGAAGCGCATTATTTCTCTTATTACATTGTAATATAAAATGGATTTGTTCAACTCACCGTAATGCAGAATGAGTGGGAGCCCTTAGTGTGTCACCTGCCACCGTCACCTGCCTTCAGATGGGGCTTGTCACTTGCTACGTCGCCTGTTATCAGATGCAGATTGTCACTGCCAGTGGCCAGTGCCAGTGTCTCTGTTGTCCCAGAGTGAGGCCTACACAGTAATGGCAGTCTTTTAGATGCAGAAATGTGGCGATGCAGGGGGAGGTGAGAGACAGTGGCGTCTCCAGCTTTCATATTTAGGAGGGCACATGGGGGGACGGGGACAAAATTAGGGGGGCCAACTATAAAATGCAATTATATATATACACACACACATATAAATCCACAGTGTCTTGAAAAAGTATTGGTGGTTGCAGCCAGGTGGAGGGGAGGACAGAGTGGGAGCAGCCAGGTAGAGGGGAGGACAGAGTGGGAGCAGCCAGGTGGAGGGGAGGACAGAGTGGAAGCAGCCAGGTGGAGGGGAGGACAGGGTAGATGCAGCCAGGTGGAGGGGAGGAAAGGGTGGATGTAGCCAAGTGGAGGGGAGGATAGGGTGGGAGCAGCCAGGTGGAGGGGAGGAAAGGATGGGAGCAGCCAGGTGGAGGGCAGGACAGGGTGGGAGCAGCCAGGTGAAGGGGAGGACAGGGTGGATGTAGCCAGGTGGAGGGGAGTACAGGGTGGGAGCTGCCAGGTGGACGGGAGGAAACGGTGGGAGCAGCCAGGTGGAGGGGAGGAATGGTGGGTGCAGCCAGGTGGAGGGGAAGACAGGGTGGATGTAACCAGGTGGAGGGGAGTACAGGGTGGGAGCTGCCAGGTGGACGGGAGGAAACAGTGGGAGCAGCCAGGTGGAGGGGAGGAACGGTGGGTGCAGCCAGGTGGAGGGGAGGAACGGTGGGTGCAGCCAGGTGGAGGGGAGGATAGGGTGGGTGCAGCCAGGTGGAGGGGAGGACAGGGTGGATGTAGCCAGGTGGAGGGGAGTACAGGGTGGGAGCTGCCAGGTGGATGGGAGGAAACGGTGGGAGCAGCCAGGTGGAGGGGAGGAACAGTGGGTGCAGCCAGGTGGAGGGGAGGATAGGGTGGGTGCAGCCAGGTGGAGGGGAGGACAGGGTGGGAGCAGCCAGGTGGAGGGGAGGAACGGTGGGTGCAGTCAGGTGGAGGGGAGGACAGGGTGGGAGCAGCCAGGTGGAGGGGAGGAACGGTGGGTGCAGTCAAGTGGAGGGGAGGACAGGGTGGGAGCAGCCAGGTGGAGGGGAGGAACGGTGGGTGCAGTCAGGTGGAGGGGAGGACAGGGTGGGAGCAGCCAGGTGGAGGGGAGGAACGGTGGGTGCAGCCAGGTGGAGGGGAGGACAGGGTGGGAGCAGCCAGGTGGAGGGGAGGAACGGTGGGTGCAGTCAGGTGGAGGGGAGGACAGGTTGGGAGCAGCCAGGTGGAGGGGAGGAACGGTGGGTGCAGCCAGGTGGAGGGGAGGACAGGGTGGGAGCAGCCAGGTGGAGGGGAGGAACGGTGGGTGCAGTCAGGTGGAGGGGAGGCCAGGGTGGGAGCAGCCAGGTGGAGGGGAGGAACGGTGGGTGCAGCCAGGTGGAGGGGAGGACAGGGTGGGAGCAGCCAGGTGGAGGGGAGGAAAGGGTGGATGTAGCCAGTGATAAGGTCCTGTACTATTTAAATGCATTGATTTCTGCAGCCAGGTGGAGGGGAGGAACGGTGGGTGCAGTCAGGTGGAGGGGAGGACAGGGTGGGAGCAGCCAGGTGGAGGGGAGGAACGGTGGGTGCAGCCAGGTGGAGGGGAGGACAGGGTGGGAGCAGCCAGGTGGAGGGGAGGAAAGGGTGGATGTAGCCAGTGATAAGGTCCTGTACTTCTATGGAAGCCTGCATCCCCCTCGCTTCCCACACCTGGAGGTAAGTTTTTACCTTGGAGGATAATAATAGAACCTCTGGCTCCCTCCATCCGACAGCCTCATGGTCCCTCTTCTACTTTCTTCCTTTTGCCCCTCCCGCTCGGCATGCTGGGCGCTGCAGTCCTCTCAGGCAATCATACTGGGGCCTGCTGGTATCCAGAACTACATGTCCCATAATCCTCTAACTGCTAGTTTCCCAGCCACTGGCCCTGAATGTAGCCAATAGGAGGGCATTGCCAGGTGAATGCTCAGCTCAAGGAGGAGTAGGAGGGGTGTAAATCCCCTGCAGCTGCTGCTCTGCCTGTGTCACTCCCTTCACATAGTCTGTCAGTTTCGGTGCCGTTGCCCTGTGTCAGCAACAGCTGTACTTTCACTTTTTAAACTTTAACCACTTTCAGACCGGACCAATTTGCAGCCAAAGGACCAGGCCCCTTTTTGCGATTCGGCACTGCGTCGCTTTAACTGACAATTGCGCGGTCGTGCGACGTGGCTCCCAAACAAAATTGGCGTCCTTTTTTTCCCACAAATAGAGCTTTCTTTTGGTGGTATTTGATCGCCCCTGCGGTTTTTATTTTTTGCGCTATAAACAAAAATGCATTATTTTTTGCTATAATAAATATCCCCAAAAAATATATAAAAAACATTTTTTTTCCTCAGTTTAGGCCGGTACGTATTCTTCTACATATTTTTGGTAAAAAAAATCGCAATAAGCGATTATTGATCGGTTTGCGCAGAAGTTATAGCGTTTACAAGATAGGGGATAGTTTTATAGCATTTTTATTAATATTTTTTTTTTATTAGTAATGGCGGAGATCTGAGATTTTTTTTGTGACTGCGACATTAAGGCGGACACATCGGACATTTTTGACACATTTGTGGGACCATTGTCATTTTTACAGCAATTAATGCTATTTAAATGCATTGATTTCTGTATAAATGACACTGGCAGTGAAGGGGTTAACCACAAGGGGGCAGTGTAAGGGTTAAGTATGCCTAGGGGTGTGTTTTTTACTGTGGGGGGGCGTGGCTGTCAGCTAGTGAATGCTCCAATCGCAGGGAGCAGAGATCGGCGTCACTAGTTGCTAGGCAGAACGGGGAGATGCTGTTTATCTCGGCATCTCCCCGTTCAGCCGCCCCGTGAGACGATCGCGGGGGTCCCCGCGGCGATCGAGTCCGTGGGGACCGCGATTGGACTCACAGGGGTCCCGACCGGCGCTCCCGATGGCACAGACAGCCAGAAAGGAGGGACTTATATATACGCCCTCCTGCCTGTACGTGCCATTCTGTCGACGTATATCGTTGTGCGCCGGTCGGCAAGTGGTTAAACAGACTGTCTGTCTGCCTATGGCACTGTTCTCTCCTCTCCCTCCCTGGCCTGTTCTCGGTTCTCCAGCAGCTCCAGTGAGTCACGTTGGGGCAGCGGCTCTCAGTCTGAGACTGACTGACTGGAGTCCTACGTGACTCAGTGACGTCACTCGTTGCTAGACGCCAGGCGGCCTAGGCGTTAGCAACGAGTGCAGGGAAGAGGCTCCACCCACCTGTTCCTCCTACTAGTATCAATCGAGTCTCTCTCTCTGCGCCGCTGATCGGCTGATGTGAGAGAGACTCGGCAGACCGGGCAGAGGCAGTCGCAGCCGCAGAGGCGGCAGAGCAACTGTGTTGAGCTGCGCAAGTGTGACACATGAGTGTGAGACAGACAGTCATGTCAGCAAGTTCGGGGGGGGGCAATTGCCCTGTTGCCCCCCCTGGATCCGCCCCTGCTGCTGACGTTAATAATGCATCCGTCCCGGTTGTTATGACTGCCCAGGGTGAGTCTAGTGAATTGTTACAATTGAAAAAAAAAATTCTTCTATGTCTGATTTGATGTGTAAATTTTCATCTAACTTTCAAAATGTCGATTCTTTACCATCATCAAATCCGAGTGTTGCCCCTGTGTGGCTTGCTCCGATGGCTAGGGGTACTCCAGTTGGTACCTCGGTTGCTATGGCTACCAATGTTAATGATGTTCCTTCTGTTGACAGTTCTTTATTGCATGTACCTGAAGTTTGTTTAAAGGAGGTGATTACATGCAAATTGTCGCCTTTAGGTTTTCACTTGAGTAGTTCTATTAACCACTTCAATACAGGGCTTTTAAACACCCTTCCTTACCAGAGCACTTTTTGCGATTCGGCACTGCGTCGCTTTAACTAACAATTGCGCGGTCGTGCGACGTTACACCCAAACAAAATTGACGTCCTTTTTTTCCCACAAATAGAGCTTTCTTTTGGTGGTATTTGATCGCCCCTGCGGTTTTTATTTTTTGCGCTATAAACAAAAGAAGAGCGACGATTTTGAAAAAAAACACAATATTTTTTACTTTTTGCTATAAGAAATATCCCATTTTTTTTTTAAAAAACTATTTTTTTCCTCAGTTTAGGCCGATACGTATTCTTCTACATATTTTTGGTAAAAAAAATCGCAATAAGCGTATATTGATCGGTTTGCGCAAAAGTTATAGCGTCTACAAAATAGGGGATAGATTTATTGAATTTTTTTTTTTTTTTTTTTACTAGTAATGGCGGGGATCTGCGATTTTTTTTTCGTGACTGCGACATTGCGGCGGACACTTTGGACACTTTTGACACATTTTTGGAACCATTCACATTTACACAGCGATCGTTGCTATAAAATTGCAATGATTACTGTGTAAATGTGACTGTCAGGGAAGGGGTTAACACTAGAGGGCGCTGGAGGGGTTAATGTGTGTCCCTAATAGGAGTGATTCTAACTGTAGGGGGAGGGGACTTAAGGGGAGGAGACCGATCATGTGATCCTCTGTACTGGGATCACTTGATCGGTCTCCTCCCCGCTGCCAGGCCGTGGAGCTGTGTGTTTACACACACAGCTCCACGGTCCCGCCCGGTCCCGTTGTTTTAACGGGCAATCGCGGGTGCCCGGCGGACATCGCGGCCGCCGGGCACTCGCACCGGGTTCTGAGCGATGCCGCGCGCGCGCCCCCCAGGCGGCCGGGAATCCGAGGACGTCATATGACGACATTCTAATAGATTGCTGAAGAGACCTAGCAGGTTCAAATCCCCTGTCCAGCGAGTGCCTAAAAAAAGAGGTGAAGTGCTTAAAAAAGGGATTCATCATTCTGGGTTACATATACCTGAAGAAGAAATGCTTTGTACTGTGGAAGATGTGCTTGTTTGTATTTGACTGCTTATTCTTGTGCAAATCAATCACCACTTTTTAATGCTGATGTTAATTGCTCTAAGGTTGCTCTTGTTGCAGATGGCGATCATCAGTCGGAAGACACGGATAGGACGGCATTGCGTGATCAGCCTGCTGACGTTAATAATGCATCCGTCCCGGTTGTTATGACTGCCCAGGGTGAGTCTAGTGAATTGTTACAATTGAAAAAAATAATTCTTCTATGTCTGATTTGATGTGTAAATTTTCATCTAACTTTCAAAATGTCGATTCTTTACCATCATCAAATCCGAGTATTGCCCCTGTGTGGCTTGCTCCGATGGCTAGGGGCACTCCAGTTGGTACATGCGAATTGTCGCCTTTAGGTTTTCACTTGAGTAGTTCTATTAAAGAAAAAATATGGAGGGGCGATTATGTTGACCTTCTCTCTTTGCTCCCTTCGTCTAAAGAATATAGAAATGATGGGAATGATGTGGAAGAATTTAAAGATGAAAAACGCTAAAATATACCGAAGTCTTTTCATAACTGGCTGCAAGCTTTCTGTGTTTTTGCTAGCATTTTGGGGGAAAAGAGACCTGATTTGTGCTATGGTTTATTTCAGCATGTAGAAATAATTCTTGAGGCCTACAAGAATTTCCCTGGACTTTCTTGGTTCGCATACGACAAATCATATAGGCAGAAATTATCGGTACATAAGTCCATGAAATGGGGTGTTAAGGATGTTGGATTATGGCTGAATCTTTTGTTGCCTCAAAAACAATTTCTCAAACAAAATCCGACTCCTTCGGTTTATCGGAAGGGTATTTGTTTTCATTTTAATGATGGACAATGTAAATGGCCCAATTCTTGTAAGTTTAAACATTAATGCAATTTTTGTGCGGGTCCACACCCAGCATCCCGCTGTTTTAAGAAATTATCCACTGGTTCAACTACTGTTTCCAAGGAGCTTTTTTCAAAACATGTTACCATGGCTCCGGCAGTATCCAGATCGTCAGAAAGCACTCATTTTGCATAATGTTTTTTTACTTGGTTTTATACTGCCGTCGTTTACTGGTACTGGTTGTAATGTTGTTGATAACCTACCTTCTGTTTCTTTACATGTAGCCGAGGTTCGAAAAAAAATTGATAAAGAATTTGCTGATGGTAGAGTTGCAGGTCCTTTTTCAGCTCCTCCGTTCTCTAGTTTTAGGATTTTTCCGTTGGGAATTATTCCGAAAAAATAACCGAATGCGTTTAGGTTAATACACCACCTATCATATCCGAAAGGATTATCTTTAAATGACGAGATCGACCTTTGTTCTGTACAATATGCATCTTTTGATGATGCCTTGTTGAAGATTAGTAAGGTGGGTAAGTCGGCTTTGCTTGCGAAAGCAGACATCAAATCTGCTTTTCGATTAATGCCTATTATTCCGGATACGTTTAATTCTTTAGGTTTTCACTTTCAAAATTAATTCTATTTTGATCGATGTCTTCCTATGGGATGCTCCCTTTCATGCCATTACTTTGAGCTTTTTTCATCTTTTGTCGAATGGGTTGTTAGTCGTCGTGCTTGTTCTGACAATTTACTTCATTATCTTGATGATTTTTTGTTTGTTGGGAAAGCGGATTCGGCATCTGTTTATCCGACTTCGTGTCTTGAGTTTTTAGGGATACAGATTGACACTGTTTCAATGGAATTCCGTTTACCGTCGGATAAAATTGTGCACATACAAAAATTGTTGGATTTTGTATTGGCCAGAAATAAAGTTAGGTTAAAGGTTCTGCAATCCTCATTGGGTTTGCTGGCTTTTGCTTCTAGAGTGATGCTCATGGGTAGGGTTTTTTTCAAACGTCTTTATAGAGCATTTCGGGTTTGTCTTCTCCATTTCATTTTGTCAGGATTACAAAAGACGTCAAAGATGATTTGATTGTCTGGTGCAAGTTTTTACACAATTTTAATGGTTGTTCCCTTTGGCAATCTCTGTTTTGTTCCGCATCAGCGCTTGATTTATATACCGACGCAGCTGGATCTTGCGGCTATGGAGTTTTTTGGAAAGGTCATTGGTCAGCTGAAGTATGGCCTGATAGGTGGATAGTTTCCAGTTGACATCTAATATTGTTCTTTTAGAACTTTTTCCTGTTTTGGCTGCATTTGATCTATGGGGAGCCCATTTTGTTATAAGCGGATTCTGCTTCACTCAGATAACAGAGGAGTAGTATTTGCTATTAACTGTCTATCGTCCAAATCTTTACCAGTTATTACCATCTTGAGACAAATTGTTTTTAAATGTTTGTCTTTAAATGTATGGATAAAGTATGTTATGTACCGGGTGTTGAGAATATCATTACTGATCGTTTGTCCCGTTTGCAGATTTTGGAATTCAGAGAGTTGGTGCTGGACGCGGATTTGCATTCCACATCTTGCCCGCGACACTTATGGGACCTTGTGTAGATCCTTTACTTCAGGCTATTAGGAATTCTGTAGCTTCTACCACGTGGGCGTCCTACACAGCAGCGTGATCGTTATGGTGTTCCTTTTTGATGTCGTCCCGTTTACAACAAGCTTCCTTCTCGGAAGGCTTGATTTTGTCTTTCCTTCACTACCTTATGTCTTGTTCGTATTCTTACTCTTATATTGTAAAGATTTTAGCAGGAGTTTCTTTTTTTGCGCATGTATCTGGTTTTGGTTCTTGTCTGCAGTTCTTTACTTTGAAAAGTGCTTTGAAGGGCTACTGCAAGCGAATGAGGGTGCCTGACTCCAGGTTGCCTATTTCTGGTGAATTATTGGCTTCTATTGGAGACACTACTAAAGAAGTCTGTTTTTCGCCCTATGAGGCATTATTGTTTTGAGTGGCTTTTTACCTTAGTTTTTTTGGTGCCTTTCGGGTTTCTTAGTTACTTCCAAGTAAACTGGGAGACGGTTCGTGTATTTTGTTTACTGATGTTTTGTTGAAGTTGGATTGTGCTCAGATATTGTTGTGCAAGAGTAAGACCGATCCATTCGGTCATGGCAAGTGGATTACTTTAAGAAAAAATTTGAGTTCTCGATTTTGTGTCTTTACTCTTCTACAACATTATTTGACATATAGACCATCTTTTTCACATTTTCTCATTTATATGGATGGGAAGCCTGTAACAGTATACCAGTTTCCGGCTGTTTTGAAGAAGTGTTTGATCCGATTAAACTTAGAAAATTTAAATATTACATTGCACTCCTTCAGGATTGGAGCAGCCACGGAAACTGTTATAAAACACATTGGTAGATGGAAGTCTTATTGTTTTAGGTCTTATTTGCGGCCTAATTTTATTTCAGATGGCTTATGTACTATATGGATTGTCGGCCATTCATTTGTATTTTGGGCTAAGAAACGTGCTGAAAGGAGAGTGTATGGTTCCAATCTGGGTTTACCATCTGATCAGTATGCCGTTCATTGGCTCGGGAAACGTGGTATGCAGTGGAATGAATTACATGACACTTTATTGTTTCTCCATGAACAATGGCCGCTTCCAAGTATTGTCATTTTACATCTTTCTGGTAATGATATTGGTCATTATAATACCTTGGGTTTGATAGGTCAAATCAAATTGGATCTGTCTTGTTTTCATGCTGTGTTTCCTAATACTAATTTATTTTTTTCTGAAATTATTCCTCGATTACTTTGGTCATTATCTACTGAACTTAGTTTCTTTGATAAGATTCGCACACGTGTTAATAGGCTTACCGGGTTTGTATAGACCTGATAGGGTTAATTTGTCGGATATAGCTCTAGATGAATTTAATATGGACATTCAAACCTGTGTGGAGTCGGCTGTGGCTCGGGGGGTGTGCCAGTCTCATTAATGTGAGCCTGGCGTGTGGGGAATTTTAAGTGGTTTTTAAAGTATTAGCTCGAGCTTATATAGCTGAGCTATGAGTATGCTATGTAATAATTTTAAGATGTGATATAAGTATTGATTATTAAAATGTAATGTAAATAATTTATGAATTATTATACCTATAATAAAGGGCACGGCCTATTCAACCCACAGGTTATTTGAGTCATTGAGTATTATATATATAGTAGATATTAGTTCTATCTATGATCCCATAAAAGTGAGGGATGGGGCATGTCCCGATCCCCACCACATATTGGATCGTGATGTGTAATGTTTAATGTAAAGTTTTATTAAAAAAAAAAAAAAAAAAAAATATTAATACTTACCATAGATTGGTTTAAAAAAATAAAATAAAAAAAACAATAGCAGTTATCCAATAAATGGTCCTCTGGCACGAGCATGTAAATGACACACACCTTCCAAAGAGTTCCACTTTTGTCTCATCGGTCCACAGAATGTCCCAAAAGTCTTGGGGATCACAAGATGTGTTGTGGAGAAATTGAGACGAGCTTTGATGTTCTTTTTGCTCAGCAGTGGTTTTTTCCTTGGAACTCTGCCATGCAGGCCATTTTGCCCAGTCTTTTCCTGATGGTGGAGGCATGAACGCTGACCTTAACTGAGGCAAGTGAGGCCTGCAGTTCCTTGGACGTTGTTGTGGGGTCTTTTGTGACCTCTTGGATGAGTCGTCGCTGCGCTCTTGGGGTAATTTTGGGCGGCCGGCCACTCCTGGGAAGGTTCACCACTGTTCCATGTCTTCGCCATTTGTGGATAATGGCTCTCACTGTGGTTCGCTGGATTCCCAAAGCTTTGGAAATAGCTTTATAACCCTTTCCAGACTGATAGATCTCAATTACTTTCTTTCTCAATTGTTCCTGAATTTCTTTGGGTCTCGGCATGATGTGTAGCTTTTAAGGATCTTCTGGTGGACCTTACTGTGTCAAGCAGCTCCTATTTAAGTGATGCCTTGATTGTGAACAGGTGTGGCAATCACTTTTTCACACAGGGCCATGATGGTTTGGATTTTTTTTTTTTTTCCGAAACACTTAAGTGTGACAAACATGCAAAGGAACAGGAAATGAGGAAGGGGGCAAACACTTTTTCACACCACTGTACCTATATAAGAAAGAGAATGCGTCATCACAATGGCAGAAGATAGAAGACCACAGAAAAGAAGCTTGTCCCACCTTTCCCCTCCCTGTCGTGGCCCTATTTATAAGGTGTATGTTTCATTGAAGTGGAATTTCCTATGTTTCTGTGTGCTGTCCCTTACTTGAAAGGGGAATTTTAAGTTGATTTTAAAGTACTAGCTCGAGCTTATATAGCTGAGCTATGAGTATGCTATGTAATAATTTTAAGATGTGATATAAGTATTGATTATTAAAATGTAATATCTTGATTAATTTATGAATTATTATACCTATAATAAAGAGCACGGCCTATTCAACCCACAGGTTATTTGAGTGATTGAGTATTATTTTGTAGTAGATAATAAGTTCTATCTATGATCCCATATGGCTGGTATCTGTAGATAAGAGTTCTGAGAGATATATGTGGTTTGGAGCAGGAACTATACAGCTCTAGTTGTCCCACCACCATATCTCCTTTCCTCCAACTGCCACTTTGTGCAACGTGTCAATGTATTTCTTAAGAAACCATACACTTCTGTTATATCTGTATAGTGGTTACCTAACAATTTTAGATAACTGTTGCTGCCAAGTTGTGTATATATATATACACTATAATTGTCAAAAGTATTGAGATGCCTGGCTTTACACACACATGAACTTTAATGGCATCGCAGTCTTAGTTCGTAGGGTTCAATATTAAGTTGGCCCACACTTTGTAGCAATAACAGCTTCAACTCTTCTGGAAAGGCTGTCCACGAGGTTTAGGAGTGTGACCATTCATTCACGTTTGACCATTCTTCCAGAAGCGCATTTGTGAGGTCAGGCACTGATGTTGGGAAAGCCTGGCTCACAGTCTCTGCTCTAATTCATTCCAAAGGTCAGGACCTTGCTTTGTGCACAGCCATGTAGGAACAGGAAGGGGCCATCCCCAAACTGTTCCCACAAAGTTGGGAGCAATAAATTGACCAAAATGTCTTGGTATTCTGACGCCTTAAGAGTTCCCTTTACTGGCCAAGCCCAGCCCCTGAAAAACAACCCCACACCATAATCCCCTCTCCACCAAATGATTTGGACCAGTGCATAAAGCAAGGTCCATAAAGACATGGATAAGTGAGTTTCGGGTGGAGGAACATGACCAACTTACACAGAGTCCTGACCTTAACCCGATAGAACACCTTTGGCATGAATTAGAACAGAGACTGCGAGCCAGGCCTCATCATCCAACATCAGTTGGAAAAGGGATCACCCCCTTATTTTAGTATTTTGTTGGACCACCTTTTGCTTTAATTACAGCCTTTAATCTGTTGGGATATGTCTCTACTAACTTTGCACATCTAGACTTTGCAATACTTGCCCACTCTTCTTTGCAGAACTGCTCAAGTTCAGTCAAGTTTGATGGTGACCGTTTGTGGACTGCAGTCTTCAAGTAATTTCACAGATTTTCAATGGGGTTTAAGTCGGAGCTCTGACTAAGCCATGCAAGGACACTCACCTTTTTCTCCTTCAACCACTGTGTGGTCATTTTTGCTGTGTGCTTTGTGTCATGTTGGAAGGTAAACCTTCTTCCCATTGACAACTTTCTGGCAGAGGGCAGCAGGTTTTCCTCAAGAATTTGATGGCATTTTGCTCCATCCATTTTTCTTCTATCCTGACAAGTGCTCCAGTCCCTGCTGCAGAGAAACATCCCCATAAGAGCATATTACCACCTCCATGCTTTACTGTAGGAATGGTGTTATTTGGATGGTGAGCTGTATTGGATTTCCGCCAGACATATCGTTTGATGTTGTGGCCAAATAATTACATTTTAGTCTCATCTGACCATAACACCCTTTTTCCATGTGGCCTCAGAATCTTCAAGGTGCATTTAAGGTGGTCAGATGAGACTAAAATTGAATTGTATATAAAAAATTGACACAGATTTCATTCCATGTAAGTTCATCTTTAACTAAGACTTGGGTAGGGACGTGCTGACGTAGCGTCAGCACGGAGGGAGGAGTCTAGGCCAGAGGGCCGAGAAGGACAGACGCAGCACAGCCAGGGAGAACGCGGGACCGCCCCGGGGAAGAGACGATGCGGACGCCGGCTTGCCGTCTCGCTCCCCTGGGGAAAAACAGCACAGGACATGCGGGACCTCCCGCACAGGGAAAAAAACAGCACAACCCGCAGATTTAATAGCAGCAACTAGGACGTCCGGCCCCGGCTCTCCCCCCCACCGCCCCGCTCCAGCAAACGCAGCGCAAACAAATGCGGTCAGCGCCGCAGAGAAGACCTCCGACCGTGAGTATATAATACACCTCCACCGAAGCCTGGTCCTCCTGGAGGTAAGGACAAACTACCTGTGGTTATGCTCTGCTGAAGACATTCTCAGGACTTCTTAAAAACGCTAGGATAACATGTAAATGCCATTTCTCTTGTTTTTTTTTCTTTTTTTTTTCCCATGTTCCCTAAACTTATTTTTTATGTGGTGGATGGCTAGATCGGGCTCTGTGTCTCTCTGCTCTGTTGGGGTGCCCTCGTCTTCCCCTTCCTTTCTATCCTTGCTGGGGTATTACCTCCGCCACCCCTTGCAAGAAGGGACAGGCGGGCTATAGTTCAAACTGACCCCATATCAAGAGGGGAGTAGCAGACGGTGTCTAGTGGGCCCCCCGGTCATTCTTTGTATATTCGGCAGTGTGAGACTCATTAGTATACATACTCAAACTGTGCCAGGCAGACGTTGGTGCGCTCTAAGCCTCAGAGCTGACACTCTTTGTAAAAAGGCGGTGTGGACCCCTTCTTTTCTAGATACAGTTTGGATGTAACTGGAGCTAAGTATTATAGATACACACGGGGGTCTATAGGTCCTAAAAACCTATGACTATGATAAGACCATGGACATCATAGCCCTCAATGGCACAAAACTGTTTGAAAAGAAAATTTTTTGAATCTGCCATATATACATTAAAAACTGCACTATAGACTGTAAGTGTGATTCCGACCGGAGCTCACGAGGTCTTATTCACTCACTCTAAAAACAGCACAACGGATTGAAAGTGAGATATTGATCGGGACCTAGGAAGATTGATTATCACATACTGAAAGTCGCACTGTGGAATGAAAGCGAGATTCTGATTGGTGTCTAGGAAGATCGATTATCACACACTAAAGGTTGCACTATGGAATGAGAGTGAGATTCTGATCAGGTGACCATGAAAATATATCACCATGTACCAGGTGCTGTACTATGGAAGGAAAGTGTGATTCCGATAGGTACCTATAAAGACCTACTGGTCATTGTGACTTAGCGTGACGATAGATGTCTGAAATAAGACTGATATCTCAGATCTCGTAGGTTCTGTTTAAATACCAGGTGTTTTTCTTTTTATCTATTGAAACTATGGTCAAACTATAAAACCACATGTTCTTGTGTTGCCCTTGCCATTAAGACCAGCGACTCCCTGTAACATGTTGTAAGCACCTATGGACTTTACTAGTAGAGCTATTGGGTGGGTCATTGAAAGGGCGTAAACTTTCTATCACTGAAGAGACCGGGCAGGAAGGGCGAAGAAACCCCCCCATAAAAACATAACTGCCTCAGCCATTGTGCACGCGCTGTGTGCCCCACTCAAAGATCCTACAAGCGGAAAAGTCCTCCCCAGTTTTTTCTTTTTTTTTTTTTTTTTTTCCCTGTAAATTTGACTGCACACACCAGAGGGACACTTAGAAGGAAGCCCCGGGTCCTAAGGCTCAGGGGGACATAAGTAACAAATATTATCCCCAAGAAGCCCGAATAGGATTCTGAGAGACAGAAAAGGCCGCCCGATCAGAGATGAAATAGAACTCAAAGGGGCAACCAACCTTGCGACGGGGGGACTCAGAGAGGGGCTTAGCCTGGGTACCTCAGACGACCTTCGTCACAGATCGTGAACCCAAAAAAAAAAAAAAAAAACCCTAAACGACCAAGGAGTTAAGGACAGCTTTAAAGTAAGAATCTTAGTAAAAGGTAGGAGGTGGAAAAGGGCCCAGGAGGCCTGGGGTTACAACAAGACTGGGGAAGAGAATCAGACCCATTAAGAAGGCCAATATGAGTAAAGACCCAGCCAAACAGCCTAAGAAAGCAACCATCAAAGGCAGTAAAGGGGAGACAACTACAATCAAACACTATTTAAGACAGGGCGCAAGCCCGAAAACATCGGGAAAAGAAACCCAGGCCGGAGTCTCCCCGGAGAGCAGGGGCGGGGCGGAAGGAGAAATCAACGACTCCAGAGCGGACCTCACAATGGAGACTGAAATTGAGCCTAGTAGGGGGGGGGACCAACAACCAGGGACCCACATCCCCAACAAACTTGAAATGGAGGCGATGCTATTACGCCTGGAAAATGTAATCAAACTTGAAATTAATTCCCTACGAGAGGACATGGGCCACTTGTTGTCCAGGGTTGAAGTGGTGGAAGGGAGAGCGGACTCCATAGAAGTGGAAATTGCGAAGCTGAAAATGCAATTAAAAGGCGCTTATCTTACTCAGAGAGATACCCTCTACAAGATAGAGGACCAAGAAAACAGGGACAGGAGGCAAAACTTGAGGTTGCGCGCCGTCCCGGAACAAAGAGGGGAAAACCTAGAAAGAAAACTATGGGAAATCCTTGGCCCCATAAGCGGCAAAGACTTAGATCACGTCCCCCACATAGAGAGGATACATCGAGTAGGCAGACCTGAAAGGGGGGGTACAGAACGGAACCGGGACATAATTGTCAGATTCAGCCACTTCAAAGAAAAAGAGGACCTGTGGGCTAAAATAAAAAACAAGTCACCTATATTGTATAAGGACGCAGAAATTCAAGTTTATGCAGATCTATCGGCCCGAACCCTCGAAAGGCGGAGACACCAGAAACCCCTGCTAGAAATATTGAAAAGGGAAAACATAAGATACAACTGGGGTTTCCCCTCATGTTTAATAGGGTCAAAAGAGGGGTGCACGGCCAGGTTGAGGTACCCGGAAGAAGTGCAGGAATTTTGTACAAAACTCGGGATCTTGGTCCCGGACCTGCAGGGCTGGATTGAGATGGAGGGCTTGGGGGACCCCGGGGGGGGGGGGGGGGAGGGGAGGGAAGAGGGGTGAACGTCCACCTGTAGCTGCAAAAGAATTCTGTTCAAATCGGCCCCGCCCCCTCCCACTCTGCGCCCCGAGCTCGGGCCGCGGAGTGGGAGGGAAGGGCTAAACAAACTCCACCTCACCAGGAAACCGGAGCCCAAGGGAAGCCACAAAGGATGGCCCCCAACGATCCGGGGACCCTAGTTGGGGTAAGAGAAGGGGGGAGGGGGGGGGGGGGAGGGCGAGAGGGGGGGAGGGAGAGAGAAGGGGGGGGGAGAGGGGGGGGGCGGAAAAAGGGAGGGGAGGGGAGGGATGGGGTGGGTGAGGGGGGGGGGAGGGAGGGAAACCACGTGGGGTGGGTGAAAGGGGGGGGGAGAGAGGGGGGGGGGGAGAGGGAGGGGAGGAAGGGGGGGAGGGGGATGGGGGGAAGGGGGAGGGAAACCACGTCCGCTGTGGGGCTGTTATTACCATCAATACCTCAGAGGGGAAAAAAAAAAAAAATCCCATAAAATAAATGAAGGACATAGAAATCAAATTTTTATCATATAATGTGAAAGGCTTAAACTCTCCCGGCAAGCGATCTAAAATTTTGGAGGAAGCAGAGAGATATGGCGCAGGTATAGTGTTCTTGCAAGAGACTCACCTGGCACATTCCTCAAATAGTAGACTTTTTTCTCCAGCTCTCCCAAATTGGTTTTATGGAGACACTATCTCGAGCAGGGCAAGAGGAGTGGCTATTGGGATTGCGAGGGACATTGACTTCACGGTGGAGGAGAGAATGACGGACCCCGAGGGGAGGTACCTGTTTCTTAGGGGTTCCCTCCTAGGGGTAGAACTTACACTGGCCAATGTTTATGCCCCCAACGCCAAACCTATCTTATTCCTCGAAGCAATTCTGCGTAAGCTAAGGGCCTTTAGGAAAGGATATTTGATCCTGATGGGGGACCTCAATTTCGTGATGGACCCCGCGAAGGACAGTACGTCTGGTGGCACGGGGAGGGGCAACATACAACTGAAGCGGATTAAAAAAAAACTATCGGAGGACCAACTGTTGGATGTGTGGAGGATCCAGCAACCGCAGTTGAGAGACTACTCGTTCTTCTCCCCTGTCCACCAGATGTATTCACGCCTGGACCATATCTTAATAGACCATGGCATACTGGAAAGGGTCAAAGAAACCGAAATTGGAATAGCTTCCCTCTCGGACCACGCGCCGGTATCCATGAGGCTAAGGTTCCCCGAACACAAACAACCCTCTAGCGGATGGAAACTTAATCCAGAATTGTTACATGACAAAGAAATTAGGGATTATATCAAAAAGGAGCTAGAATGGTTCTTTCAAATCAACGACAACGGAGAGGTCTCAGAGGCACAACTGTGGGACGCCCATAAAGCGTTCATCAGGGGGCTCTTGATAGCTAAAGCCTCATGGAAAAAAAAGGAGAGGGTGGGAAAAACGCAGGCTTTAACGGCCGAGATTAAAACCCTGGAGCAAAAGCACAAATCTGGGGGGGCACTTAGCCAGAGCATATACATAGAGCTTACAGATAAGAGAGAGGAATTGAAAGATTTAGCTGAACAGGAAGTTAGACAGAAGTTCAACAAATTGGCCAGGGAACAATATATATGGGGCAACAAGCCAGGGAAATATTTAGCAAGGAAATTACAAAAAAAGAAAACCAGAAATTTTATTGAAAAAATTCAAACAAGAAACGGGGAGATGAAGTTTACCTCTAGTGAAATAGCCTCTACATTCAGAGACTATTACAAAGAACTTTACGAGGTGAAAACCAAGGGAAACAACGACAGCATTGGAAATAACCAGAAAACATCAGAGTTCCTAGAGAGGGCAGGGCTAATGGCTCTAGGGGGGGAGGAGAGAGATGAGCTTGAGAGGCCAATAACCGAGGAGGAGATCTTAGCAGCCATCAACAACTCTCCAACAGGGAAGAGCCCGGGCCCGGATGGCTTCACGGCCTCATATTATAAAACGTACAAAGAGGTTCTTATACCGAGATTGCTGCGATATATGAATGGACTAGGGATAGACTATGATATGAGCGAAGAGGCCCTAAAAGCTACGATCACTCTTTTGAGGAAGGATGGGAAGGCTGGATCGGTGTGTTCGAACTACAGACCCATATCCTTATTAAATTTCGACACAAAATTATACGCAAAGATATTGGCGGATCGAATAAAGGGGCACTTGGGCACACTGATCCATCCGGACCAGGTCGGGTTTGTCCCGGGCAGAGAGGGGAGGGACAATGGGATTCGGACATTGCTAGCCATACAGAGGATGGGAGACTCGAGAACCCCCAGTCTACTTCTCTCGATAGACGCTGAAAAAGCGTTCGACAGAGTAGACTGGGGGTTCATGTTTAACACTCTACAGAAGATGGGTTTTGGACCCAGAATTATTCAAAAAATTAAAACCCTATATAATCATCCAAAAACTAACATCAAGGCCAATGGAACGACCTCCGCGGAGTTCGAACTGTTTAATGGTACCAGGCAGGGCTGTCCACTCTCCCCTCTCCTTTTTATTCTATCTTTGGAACCGCTGTTAGCTACAATTCGCGGAAATCCAGAGGTGGAAGGCTGTAAAGTCGGCAGCGAAGAGCACAAACTTGCGGCCTTCGCGGACGACGTCCTCTTTTACATAAGCTCACCCCAGAAGTCAGTCCCTATATTGCTTAAAACCTTAAAGGAATATGGGGAACTAACAAACTTCAGAATCAATGCCTCAAAAACATTTATCCTTAATATTAATCTCAATAAAATAGAGAAACAGAACCTACAGAAAACAGTTAGTTTCGTCTGGAAAAAAAGGATAAAATACTTAGGAATAGAACTGGCCAACAACCCGAGGAAATTATACAAAATAAATTATATCCCACTCCTAGAAGACATAAAAAAAAAAAATGCCAAGAGCTGAAGGGAAAAACTCTATCCTGGATAGGCAGGATTAACTCGGTAAAAATGATGATCCTACCAGTCATCACATATAAATTCCAGATGCTCCCCCTCCCTCTCCCAAAACAGTACCTCGGTAAACTAAGAGCTATTATAATGAATTTCATATGGAATTACAAAAAACATAGAATCTCCCTCCAAGTTCTAAAACAAGACAAAAGTCAGGGCGGCCTTGCGGTCCCAGACATAGAAAGTTACTACCATGCTATAGCACTATTGAGAATCGCAGAATGGGGTAAAACAGGTAACACTAAAAGATGGGTTAGTTTGGAGGAAGCACTGAGTGAAGCTAGGCTGGGGAAGATTGTGTGGAATCCTCCGAAAAGCCGGACACTGGGAGAAAAAACACATATAATCACCATCACGACTTTGAAAATCTGGGACAAAATATATAAAATATTCAACAAAAATTATAACTCACCACTTATAGCACTTAAAGAAAATCCTTTTTTCCCGCCAGGGTTAAAGGAAATAGGAGGTGATTGGATTAGAAAGGACTGCACGAGACTAGGGGAAGTTATTAGTAAGGGGAAGGTTATGACACTGCACGAATTACAGAATAATGAGGCTTTTTCCATAGATGGATGGCGGCATCGCCAGCTAACCCACTTTGTGGGCTCTCTCCCTAGCCCATTAAGGGAGGCTAAGGATCTAACAAAATTAGAGAAAATCTTTACGGCAGAATGCTCAAAAAAAAGAATATCCAGAATATATAAACTGTTATTAGAAAGAGATAGACCGGAGATGCCGCCATACCTTACCAAATGGGAAAGCGAACTAGGAACACAATTAGAAATAGGCACAAGTAAGAAAATTTTAAAATTAGCACATGGGTCAGCGGTAGATGCGAGAACTGCAGAAACAAACTTTAAGTGCATGGCTAGGTGGTATAGAACCCCGGACAGGGTCAGCAATTTCCAGGCGGATACATCTGCGAACTGTTGGAGGGGGTGTGATCAAAGGGGCACGATGGGTCATTTATGGTGGGGGTGTCCTAAAATCAAAAAATTTTGGGAGACTATCCTAAAATACATAAAAGAAATAACAACGATCGAGGTAAAAAATGACCCTTGGGTGGCACTTATGCACGCCACATCCAAGACAATTAAACAATATAAAGGCTCATTGATTCCCCATCTGCTTAACGCGGCTAAAAAGGTAATTCCAAGGAGGTGGAAGGACAAGGAAAGCCCACCCTTATGGGAATGGGTTGACGCAGTGGAATCCACTTACATGATGGAATGTGTGTTGTATACCGGGGAGGAGGACAGAGAGGCCACGAGGGCTAGATGGGAGAGTTGGAGAAAATTCAAGAGGTCTTGGAGCTACAGGGAGGCTTTGCGAGTGCAGCCGTGACAACCGATGATCCTTGGGGGGTGAAGCCGAAAAGAGACCTAGCCGCGGAAAGGCAGACCCTAAGGGCAGGAGAAGACACTGGGGAGAAAGGGCCACCTTACAACAACAAAACAGCGGACGGGGATGGGGAGGGCGGGGGCACGGGGGGGACAGGGGGGGGGGGGGGGGGAAATAAAAAGAAAAACCCCCAGGGGGGTTAACTGGAAGAGTGATGGAACGGGACTTAGGATAAAGGAAACGGAGGGGGAGTGGAGGCTGGGTGGGATCTCAGATGTATATATGTATTTTTGGGCTTTGTAAACCTCATGGATGCCCGACTCAGGACCCCTATCCCCCCCAACTCCAGGGGGGAAAAAAAAAAAAAAAAAAGGGGGAGAATGAAACAATCCACTAATGATGCTAAGACAATTTAGAGGGATGGAGATGCGGGCATAGCTGACACTCACCCACGAATACTCTTTCTGAAGTGGAAAAAAAAAAAAAAAAAAAAAAAAAAAAAAAAAAACTAAGACTTGGGTAGGCCAATCCTTAAAATGTATAACATGAAATGAAATACGCACATCAACAGCTGTAACATCACAAATGTTATTGTATTTGATTTGTATTATAGCGCTCACCCAGCAAGGTACGCTAGTTTGTGTCCCAGTTTATTTTCCTGCTAGTGTGACAGCAGCCAGGCAAACAGCAACTTCCACTCCTCAGAAACAGTCTAGGAGTTGCCTTTTTTTTAAAGTTTATTGCAGATTAACTTTGATGGGGTTTGGGAGGTCTGGGATACTCCAGAACTCTAAACAGAAATTTGTGAGGACACTCTCCCCTTGGCAGCAGCTTCTGAACACAGTTCCTCATGCAATAGGACATCAAGTGGGCAGCACTGGTATATCATTCACAATGTCCCAGGCCAGGCCAGACTTAGCGTAGCAGCAACAGTCACTGAGATCCTTCCCTCTTAGGTCTGTACTCACAGTGTCCCCAAGGTTGGCTGTCTTCCTCAGACTCCAGCAGGCAGACTCCTCTGTGAGACCTCCAGAGCAGGTCTTTAGCTCCTTAAGTACTGGTGGCTGGATAGGCACCCCAGCTGAGCACACACTGGGACCTCGATGAACAGGCTGGATCTGCAGCAGGACAGCCAGAAAAGACAGGCAGCCAGGAGGGCTTCACTTCTTTCTTCACAGTTTTTTTGGTCAAGTTACCACAGCACCATTATCCCCTAGTTTTTAAGATCAAAGATACAACTATGTTGACGTCCCTTGTTAATTTTACATTGTATTTCTTTTTATGTAACTGCCTACTCCCAAACTGTCATTTGAAGTCAAACACATAGCCAAGTATTATTTTACACAATTTTTTATTGTCCCGAAATTTTTAATTAAAATTAAATTAGACATGCTATCTGCCATCCAAATACAAATGACTTAACCAAAAAATGCATTCCATGCGTACAAAAATATAGAAAATATAACAAATAAAATAATTATTAAAAAAAAAAATTTGGCCCCTCACACCTGCTCCTTTGCTCAGCGCCCATTTACCTTAATTTATTGTCTGTCACACATCCAAATGCCTCAGCCTCATCTGGGTCAGTACAGAGCACCATAGTGGCCTGGCTGAGAAAGGAAGCTGTGGCCTCCTCCAGATTCCTGCTCTTCCTGGACCTTTTAGCAGGAGGGCATAGGGGGAGGGATCTGGGACTCTATCTGGCTGCTGGCCGCTGGCTCCTCCAGACTGGCAGTTTCCTGTGTATGAAAATGGGACATAATTAGAATATTTTTTAGGGTTTGATCATCAATCACACATCATTTTGATGTCCTCACTGTTGCAAATTGAATGTGGATAAATAGAAAAGACTATCATTCTGACCCCACCATTTTTGGTCACTACTGTATATTGATATGGAAACCACTTTGTTCATGCAGGAATATTTCCCCAATAACGTCTAGTTATCATCATTGTATTTTTTGACACAAGTATGTACAACAATGCTATACCTGGGTCAAGCTGGGCTCCTCCACATCTTCATCCGGTGCATCAGAACCTGTGTAGACCTCAGGAGCTGTGGCCTCAGCAGACGTCTAAGGGAGCATAGACAGCGATGACCTGGGTTCTGTCTGGTCTGTCAAAAACCACAGGCTGTTGTAATACCACAGCCTGAGGACATAGGTCATTCGCTGCTGCTCCAGATCTCTCAAATCTTTTGCTTGACGTAGTTAGTGTCTGCCCCTGGGGTACACAGGTTTGACCAACTCAACCAGTCTCTCCAAAGCTGCCTTCCTCAATATTTTATTTGAGCAGTCTCTACTCTTCACCTTCCAGAGACAGGGCAGCTCCTGGTCCAGGTCAATGAATTGGGGGAGAAATTCAGGTGAAGTTAATTTATCCATTATGATAAATTATATGATGCCTGCAAGACAGAACACAAGACAAACCATAATGTCTGGCTAAACCCATAAGCTAGTCCCAGTATAGACCTCAATCTAAGTAGTATAGGCCACTACCCACCTATGCCCCAATTTCCAATTGTACCTTCATATTCTGCCTCCTTTCGTGCGTTGGCGATCGTTCCTCCTCCACTCCAAGATTGTTCCTAGCAGTCGTTCCATCGGCCGTGCATTCTGACTTTATACATACTGTGTATGCGTCAAACTCCGCTCTCAGTGCGTCATGACCTTGGGGCGAGACCATCTCTCTTCTGCATGGGACACACATGGCGGTACATTCGGGAGGGACAACATGGCGGATTCGGAGGATTACAGCCAGCCCCACAGTGGTGGAGCTCATAGGAGACACAAAGCAACCCCCATGAGCAAGGGTGAGATGGTGGAGATGGTGCACATCCTAGAGAAGCACGATTACGACTGCAAGCTGCGCAATTACTAAAGGCCCAACAGCCGAAAGGACATCATTTTTGAGAAGGTCATCGCCGTTTTGCAGGGCGAATTTTCGGTGGAACGATCAAAGGACCAAATCCGAAAACGATGGTCTGATCTCAAACACCATGAACAAGACCAGATGGAGTACATACAGCAGATCATAAAAAAAAGTAAGCAATATTTGGATCTAAGCTGTATGTATATGTGTAAATTAGCTGTCTGTATATGTTCTTTCTCCAAGTAGCTCTAGAGAATTCACTGTGGCTGAATTTTCATCATTGCTCCCTGCTGTGTGTAAGGTTTTCCTTTAAGTTCAGAGAGGTAGAAATCAAGGAGTGACTAACCCTAATATCCCATTGGTGGAGCTCAATTTGGAATGTTTTATTTTTCCTTGTTTATATGCTAGCAGCTCACCTTAAACAAAGACCACAACAGGTCTAGTGGCGCTTTTAGGAGAGCAGAGTGGAGTGGAATGTGATTTTCCATAAAGGATCCATATATTAACCTCTTCCCATCCCGTGTATAGTCAAATTACAGCCACAAGGTGGCCCTCTCATCCTGGGTGACCGCCATATAACGTCTTCGGCCTCCTGGCCGCTAGGGGGTTCGCACCGGCTGTATAACTAAGGAGCCGATGCGCATGCCTGGAGGCCACGATGTCCGCCAGCCACCCGCGATTTCCAGTCACAGAGCAGGGACGTGGATCTGTGTGTGTAAACTTGTCAGGGGAGAGAAGACTGATTGCGTGTTCCCAGTACAGAGGAACATCGATCGTCACCTCCCCCAGTCAGTCCCCTCCCCCCACAGTTAGAATCACTCCCCAGGTAACACATTTAACCCCGTGATCGCCCCTAGTGTTAACCCCTTCCCTGCCCGTGACATTTATACGATAATCAGTGCATTTTTATAGTAAAACAAACAAAAAAAAAATTACATAAATCTATCACCTATTTTGTAGGTGCAATACCTTTTGTGCAAACCAATCAATACATGCTTATTGCGATTTTTTTTTAACCAAAAATATATAGAATACATAGACCTAAACTGAGGACTTTTTTAAAAAAAAAAGGGATATTTATTATAGCAAAAAGTCAAAAAATATTGTGTTTTTTTCAAAATTGTCAGTCTTCTTTTGTTTTATAGCGCAAAAAAATAAAAACCGCAGAGGTGATCAAATACCACCAAAAGAAAGCTCTATTTGTGGGAAGAAAATTATCAAAATGTCATATGGATACAGTATTGTATGACCGCGCAATTGTCATTCAAAGCGTGACAGCGCTGAAAAATGAAAATTAGCCTGGGCAGGAAGGGGCTGAAAATGCCCAGTATTGAAGTGGTTAAAGCCTTGTCAGACCAGCTGTGGATTTCAATGCAGGCAATGAGAGGAGAGTGTAACGTTAACTGCCATTAAGGATTTGTATACCAAAGCGCCACTAGACCTGTTGTGGTCTTTTTTTAAGGTGAGCTGCTAGGGAACACTCCTGGTGGATGCCTGGATGGTGGGAACAATTCTGTTCCCAACTTTCAAGAACTGTTTTTTGAGCATGTGATCTTCACATTTAACTACTTTTTGATGCACATGCACTTTATTTTTTGGGACTTATTTTATTGTTTTTTATGTAAGATCAGATGAAAACCTGCTTTTGATTCAAGCACTTTTATCACTGTTTCACATATTATCGCATCTTGTATTTTTTTGTTTTTTTAAATTAGTGATAGTCATTTCTGCATATTTATCTTTTTGCTGTTTAGCTTCTTGAATTAGTGCACTTTATGACTGTTTCACCTAGTATCGCATATTACTGCAATTTATTTTTGTGGTGTTTTTTTTTTTATATAATTTTTATTGTTTTTGAGAATGTTCTTTCTTATGTTTTGTTATATGTTCACCCTGATAAAAAAAATAACTACAGTGTAATCCAGTGTTATGTATTGATTTTTTTCAAATATTTTATAAATGTTTTTAAAAAGATCAGTTTTGTCTTAATGCACTATTCAGTGAACTGAGATAAATCTTTTAGGGAAATGGTAAAATAAAGGGCCCAAAAAAACTGAACAAAAAATATTTCAATGAGAGCATTTTTTTTTTTCTACTTCATCCACTTTGGCTTAGATTTTGCAATTTTTTTGTCAATTCACCTCTCTTCACTTATTAGTAAATAGAGCCGATAAAAACGGACACTTGGACAAACAACAAGAAAAACTAGTGCCAACGATATTAATGGAAGATTGAGGGAATAACTAAAATTGTTGCCACAAAAGTACCAGTGAATTACCTGCATAGGTGTGTGTAGCCTATTGCATTAGGGTGCGCACCCCAAAGATCAAAAAAACATGCGTGTATATGTGTGTGTGATATATATATTACATATACATAAAGTCACACACACACTCTTATGGTAGAGCCGGTACAGTGAAAGAAGTACGGTAGCACTTCATGAATGGCAGAACTGGTCAGAGGGAGATATTTCCCATCTCCCTGCCTGCACGCAGAGCAATAATGCTCTTGGGGTGATTAGGGTGTGCCCGGGCACACCTGGCACACCCTCTGCGCATGCCTATGATCACCAGTTAATTGGCAAGAAAAAAGAAGCAAGCAGCGCAAATCTATAATCCAACAATCTGGTGATAATGAACACACTGCTATTAACCTAATCCCTTACTGTACATGAGTGAAATGCATTCAATCCAACAATCATGTATAATGATAAACTCTGTGTCATTGCATAAATTAATTAATCTATCATACAAAACTATTTGTTTCTATGAAACAAACCAAGTGCAAATGCTGTTAAAAAAAAAGTGCAAAAGGAAAAAACTGTATGCTGACACAGTGAACAAAAAGTGCTTAGTGCAAGAAAATATTATTCATTAGTAAAGTGCATGCATCAAAAATTCATATGTGTTCAAAATATTTGAAGTCCATTTTGCAATCCCAGGAAAAATCCAAGAAAGTGATATAATCTTGGATTTTTGTATTTCCCATGTGTACAGTAAGGGATTAGGTTAATAGCACAATTCTAACTGAAATACACCAGAGGGGCACATACTACTGTGTCCCCAACACTTCCATCTCGTATGTTTTCTGACACCATCAAAGACTAAAACACAGACACAGTCCGCAAGGATAACAACTTACCCTTAAGGGCCGCTCCACACAAGCAGGGCCTGCTGAATCCCATCCTGTAGACCCATCGCCCATAAATCGATCCCCACTGCTGACAGGTGAACCCCATCTCCTTGAATTCCAACTCCATGTGGCAGATGACCATGCCCCCATTCCGAGTAATAAATCTTCCCACTACCTTGTTCGCCTTTATGCAAGCCTTATTGAGCCTCGCCACGGACTGTGCCAGGCGCCAAGTGTGGACCACAACACTTGGCACCTGGACCAATGTCGGACCACAACACCAGCATGTCAGGAAAGGCTGTGCGGAGCCTCAGGAAATCAAACTTGACATCCATAATTAGCTCTCGAATAGACCGAATCCTCAAATCGTTCCCGCCATCATAAAGTACCAAAATGTTAGGAGGCCAGTCCAGACGTGGAAAAACGATGCACCTCCGACACGACCCTACTCCACATCATCCCAGGTATCCCCAACCAGCGAATACACTCCTTCCTCCTAGAAATACCCAGCTGCCTGCCATCTGGTCTAACGTCTGCTTGCCTGGCCCCCCAAAAAAACACATGAATGGCCCATAATCCAGACGAGGCGTAGGTGCACTCCATCTGAAAGAAAAGAACGAACAAACACCACGAGATAGCACCAATAAAAAACACTGAACACTCACCAAAAATGAAATAAAAAAACACATAATGACCTACACCCCACTACTATCCCTCCCTCCTTCAACAGCTAATCCACCAACAACTGCGGGCGAATGTAGGTACAGAATCTCTTGGATTCCAATCTCCCAATCCGTTTTACAGCCGCCTCATCCAACCCACATCGGGCGGCCTCTGTGGCCGCCCCGATTTGGAAGGAGTGCGAGGTGTATTGTGTGTGATTCAAACCCGCTGCCCTAAGACTTTTCTGGGAAAATTGACACAAACTGAAATTTAGATAAAGGAGACCCATCCCCATGTAACAAGAACGGCCCCTCGCTGACTGGGCAAACTGCAAAGAACTCCCTTACTGCCCCCACTGGGCAAACCGGGGAACCCGGCAGTGGAAACAGCTGCACACGCACTCCCTTACCTCCCTGGTCTGTCTTTGACCTGCACAGAAATAACAGAACCCTGTCATCACTACAAATCACATCCTGTGCCATAAATCCACCCGCAAACCTCTTTTAGGCCCCGTTCACACCTATGCGATTACAACGCATCCAATTCGCAGGGACATTTTGAAATACATTCATTTGAATGCATCTGGTTTACATATGTGCATTGCATTCGCACTGCACATTGCCCAAAAAACTTGTGCATTTTCTGGGCATTGCGGTGCGAATTACAGGCACATTATCTTCTATGGGAACGCAACTGATTCGCAGATGCATTCCGTTCTGAACACAAATTCTCTCCTTCTCCTCACTACACCTCCTCCTCTCCCCCCCCCTCCCTGCTCACTGATCCGCAGCTACAATGGAGAGCAACCACTGAACAGCTGTTTTTTCTCTTCGCAGATAAAACAGAGCTGGAATTCTCACCGCACATGTGTGAACCCAGCCTTAGAGGGGCTGACCAATTCCCCAATCTGAAATGCACCAAAAAGGCTAAAGAATACGTTGCCTTAAATAGGGAGACCTCGTAACTCGATGCACATACAGACCCCAATTGACCATAAATGGCCTGCAGATTCGCAAAGGATATGGGCCGCCTAGTTTCCTTGTGCTTGGGTAGCTTTCGATACTCCTAAACTGCCTGCCGGACCCAAACATTTTTTGTCAAATCCGCCATGCCACGTAGTTTGAAGAAAAAGGCCAAGCCAGACAGTTTCCGCTCGATGGCAGACACTGACCCACCTCTCTCCATATTTCTGGAAACAAAATAAAGAATCAGCAGCCTCACCTCCGGACTGTCCTGCTCAACCCCGGCTTGCCGAACCATCCCCTTGGCATAGGCCGCCCATGTGGACTCATCTGATCCATCCAGCAGTGATTCCAAGGCAATCTCCCATTGCCACCAGAGCCAGCTCTCTGAACCTGTCCCACTGAAACCGAGATAAGGAGTCAGCCAAAGTATTGTTGGTGTCCAGATAGGTGGACGGTATATAGAAAAATGTTCAACCACAAGCAACTTAGCACCATGTGGCGGAGCAGCCGTATTACTGGTTGTGACGATGCTGAGATGCGGTTGATGACTTGCACCACTCCCATGTTGTCACATTTCAGCCGTATCTTCAAGTTCCGACAAGACTCACCCCATATCTCCATAGCCAGCACCACCGGAAAAAGTTCCAGGAGCACCAGGTTACAAAGAAAACCCACGTCCACCCAGGAGCGTGTCCAAGGTTCCGCGCTCCAGTGACCCCGATAGAAGGCCCCATACCCAGTAGACCCGGCCGTATTCGTAAACAGCTCCAAGTCAAAGTTACTCACCGGGCCAGACATCCAGACTGATTATTCGTTATGAGATTCCAACAATGTGTGCCACACCTTCAAGTCCTCTCGATGTTCCTTATTGAGATGGATAAAATGGGTCAGGGCCTTAACCCCCGCTGTAACTGCCGACAGCTGTTGGCAAAAAACCCTACCCATAGGAATAATGTGAGGGGCAGAATTAAACTTACCCAGCAATGATTGTAGCTTCCGAAGCTGAACCTTGCGCTGTCCCAAAATCCCCTGAATCTCCATCTTGAGCGCCACCAATTTATCCTCTGGCAGGCGGCACTCCATGGTGCCGGAGTCTAGAACTATGCCCAAGAAACTGATTATGGTAGTCGGGCCTTCCGTCTTATCCGTAGCCAACGGAATACAGAATCTACCCGCAATGTGCTGCAACGTGGACAGGAAAACTGCACACAGATTAGAGGAAGGCGGCCCCACGCAGAGGAAATCATCCAAATAATGGGTGACGAAATCCAGACCCGACATGTCAAATTCCACAAAAGAGCTGAACGTCTCAAACATGGCGCAGGAGATGGAGCAGCCCATAGGCAGGCATCAATCCACATAAAATTCCTCTTGCCAGCAGCACCCCAGCAGACGAAAACTGTCCGGATGTACTGGAAGCAAGCAATAAGCGGATTCAATGTCGGATTTTGCCATCAGCGCCCCTTGTCCATATCGACGAACCCACCCAACAGCTGCGTCAAAGGAAGTATATGACACCGTACAAGCTTCGGGATCTATAGAATCATGGTAACTGGCTTCGCTTCTCCCTCGCCGAGACTCCCAGGCACCGCTGAGGGGGGAGGAGTCCGCTGGCTCTTGACCTGTGTGGCGAGCGAGCAGGGGAGAGGCACGATGGCAGCCCATAGCCCCGCCCACCGAGCTCCGACGATGGAGAGGATTCCGACCAGGACCCCCACTGGTGGAAGCCCATGGGCGCTTCGCCAGGGGGCCTGACGGCTCCCGTGGGGGTCTCCTGATGTGGCGCAAAGCTTTGGGGGAGGGTCCTGGTGAAAAACGCGCCGGAGGCTTAGACCTCCGAGCCCCTGTAGACACCTGACCCCCCACTGCTGACCCTGATGCTTGGTTCTGGAGCAGAGAGGACACTTGGCTGTGAAGTCACTCCGGTCCCCTGGTTGCGGCAGCAACCCTCAGCTGGGCCAGGCTGAGATCAATGTCAATAAAAAATTTGCTGCGTTGCATTATTGATCTGTAAACCCTAATAACCTATAGGGATATATAAGAAATCCCCCACCAAACGAATAGACCTAATACCAAAGGAAACAAAAACGTGAACATGCACCCTCCTCCTCTATGGAAAAGGGCTACAGGTGCTGTGGGTTCAATCAGACATCGATCACCATGAGGCAGTTGATGCCCTCAGGCAAAAATTAAAGATAATCGACCAATCTTTACCTATAAAGCAATCACTGCTCTCAGTGTTTAAGACCCAATGTTGAATACTGAATATTACAAAAAAAATATGTAAATTATGACACAGTGACATACAGTGAAATGCGAATTTCCAATCTGATGCAACCTATATCTCAAAACAGGTGAAAATATACAAAATGTGATCAAATGGTTAAATGTCCATAATATATAGAAACGTCCAGATGATTCGTAAAAAATGATTAGAAAATGGTTATATAACAAAATAATCCAATCTCTTTTTCATTAAGGGTTGCTACTTTATCCTCAAGATGCAGTGTCCTATTGTCTAAGGTGAGTATGGGTCCTTACCCCATCAGGTGGACTCCCTAAAGAGCGGAGTCTGAAGCGCTGACAGATATAATCCTCGGTAGGGATATGCGTCTCATCTGCTGTCCTCCGGTCTTCCGACAGCCTTCTCCTCGTGGGGGAACGAAAAAGCCCTGGAACCTTACCAGCAGTGTCCGGAATCACCCGACTGACGAACACAGGCGGAGTTAGGAAGATGGACAGAACAGGTGTGTTACGTACCTGGACGTAGAGCCTGACTTGTAGGAGAAGACCTCACATACAGCGCTGGTTCACGGTCCACTGGAGTGGGAACAGTGGTCTCGTGAGCACAGTGGGGTAGGAGTGCCTGGTTTGTAGAGGAATGGTGTTGAGATCAACTAGGAAGTCCTCAGCAGGATAGCTGAGACAACACAGCACTGGCTGAGTGTCACTGCTGGGCTTTTAAAGCCCGTTTTGGCGCCAATCGCGCTCTCGCGCATGAGCACATGCACGCACGCGCCGCCGTGCACGCTAACGTGCACGCCGCGCACCTGTGTGCGCACGAAGAGCCCGGAAACGCCTGGCAAGTCCATGACATTGCCCCCCCACAAGGGGCAGCCTCTGGATGCCCAGGCGACTTGCTTTTTTAGGGTGGGAAGTCAAGTAGGTACGAACTAAACGTTTAGCATGTATGTTACTGTCCGGTTCCCAGGAATTACTTTCTGGGCCGTACCCTTTCCATTTGACCAAAAATTGTACTTGCCCGTGTCTTTTCCTACAATTGAGGATCGCCTCCACCTCATATTACTGGTTACCATCTACTAGAACAGGTTCAGGCGGGCCGGCTCCTCTGTCAGGGAAGGGATTAGGCACAGCAGGTTTCAACAAGGACACGTGGAATACTGGGTGAACTTTGAGAGTCAGGCAAAGACAGTTCATAAGCAACTTCATTAATTTTCCTCTTGATAGGAAAAGGTCCCATAAATTTAGGTGCAAACTTCTTAGAGGGACAAATCAGTTTAATGTTGTCCGTAGACAACCATACCTGATCTCCAGTTTGCAGAACCAGCTCTCCCCTCCTTTTTTGGTCGAAGTTTCTCTTACTGCCCGCCTGGGCCTTGGACACAGCTTCTTGTAGTACCCGGTTGTTGCGGTTGAGGAATTCTACCGTTTCCTGGACTGCCGGAACTGGAGATTCTGAAACAAAATCTGGTAAAAAGGTTAGGTGGAAACCATAGTTGGAAAAGAAGGGGGATTGGTTCGTGGCTCAGTGACTGGTATTATTATAGGCGAATTCCGCTAAAGGCAGTAGGAAAACCCAATTGTCCTGTGAAAAAGAAGTAAAGCATCTGATGTACTGCTCGAGGGTTTGGTTGGTCCTCTCTGTCTGCCCGTTGGTTTGAGGGTGATAAGCCGAGGAGAGGGCCAGCTCGATCTTCAAGATTTCACAAAGTGCTTTCCAGAAGCGTGAGGTAAACTGCACCCCTCTGTCAGAGACTATATTTGCAGGTACTCCGTGTAGTCTGATGATCTCCTTGATGAATACACAGGCCGTTTCCGCAGCAGATGGGGTTCCCTTCAAAGGCACGAAATGGGCCATTTTAGATAGGCGGTCCACAACCACGAAAATGGCTGTGCACCCCTCAGAGCGAGGTAATTCGACTATAAAGTCCATAGAAATCGGACTTTATAGAAGCGGGTGAAAAACAAGGCCCAACGAGCCTGTCGGGGTCTCAAGCGTTTGGCAGATCTCAGGTATTCTAAGTTTTTATGGTCGGTATATATTAATACCGGATGGACCGCACCCTCTAACAGATACCTCCACTCTTCCAATGCGGTCTTGATGGCAAGAAGTTCCCGATCCCCCACGTCATAATTTTTCTCAGCTGGAGATAACTTTCGAGAGAAGAATCCTACAGGGTGTATCAAGTCCTCTTTACCCTGTCTTTGAGAAATGACCGCTCCCACCGATACTTCGGATGCGTCTACTTCTAATAAAAAGGGCAAGGATGGATTAGGATGGCTGAGAATTGGAGCTGATGTAAAAAGTCTCTTAAGTCTCTCAAATGCATCCTGGGCCTCTGAACTCCAATGAAACCTGACGTGTTGTTGGGTCAATCGTGTAATGGGTGCGATGATGGCAGAGAATCCTTTGATAAATTTTCTATAAAAGTTTGCGAAGCCAATGAAACGTTGTATGCCTTTCTTATCTACTGGTGCAAGCCAGTCTAAAACGGCAGACACTTTTTGGGGATCCATTCTAATACCAGTTGAGGAGATTATTAAGCCCAAAAATTGAATCTCTCGTTGCTCAAACTCACACTTCTCTGCCTTTGCATACAGTCCATGTAGGCGAAGACGGTCAAGAACTCTGCAAACGTGTTCCCAGTGCTGGCTGAGTGATTCAGAAAAAAACAAAATATCGTCCAAATAAACAATTACAAAAACATCTAAAGCCCCATACACACGGTAGGATTTTCGCATGGATTCTGTCCGATCGGACAATGTTGTCGAAAAATCCGACCGTGTGTATGCACCATCGGACAGTGTACGTCGGATTGTCCGACGGACAAAGTCCTATCTCCTGCTGGATAGATTTTTTGACAACAAGGTCCGATCACACCAAATCCGATCGTGTGTATGGTAGTCCGACGGACAAAGTGCTACGCATGCTCAGATCACATTACAAGACCAAAGCTATTGGCTACTAGCCTCTACGTAGTCCCGTCGTAGGCAACAAATGTCACTACGTTCAGAATGATCGGATTTTCCGACAACTTTGTCCGACCGTGTGTACGCAAAACCAACATCGGACAAAGTATGACAGACATGATCCGACGGACCTGGTCCTCGGATAATCTGCGCGTGTGTATGGGGCTTAAGAAGTCCCTGAATACATCGTTAATAAGATGTTGAAAAGTGGCAGGTGCATTACATAGACCGAAGGGCATGACCAGGTATTCATAATGCCCGAACCGCGTTCGGAACGCCGTCTTCCACTCATGCCCGGCCCGGATGCGGACCAGATTGTAGGCCCCTCTTAGATCGAGTTTTGTAAAAATAGTAGCAGACCTTAGTTTCTGGAATTATACGGGTATTAGGGGCAGCGGGTAACGGTTCTTGACCGTGATTTTATTCAATTCCCGATCACACATGGGCGGAGAGTCTGATTCTTCTTGGTCACAAAAAATATTCCAGCACCCGCTGGGGAGGTGGACGGGTGGATGAACCCCTTTTCCAGGTTTTCGTTGATGTAGATTTTTAATGCTTCCTGTTCTTTTTCTGATAAAGGGGAAAATGCGCCCAAAGGGAATTTCGGCCCCGGGTAGGAGTTCAATCGGGCAATCGTATGATCGATGAGGTGGAAGAGAGTCTGCTCCCTTCTTGCTGAATACGTCGAGGAACCCATGATACGGTTCAGGTACTGATTGGCGTAAGTTCTGATCAATGTCCATGCAAAACAAGGTGACAGGTGATTGAGTAGATTCGTGTTGACAGTGTTCTTGGCAGTAGGGGGACAAGAACCTGATCTCTCTGGTAGTCCAATTGACAGAGGGATTATGGGCCTGAAGCCAGGGAATTCCCAGAATATTTGGGAACAACGGGGAAGAGATGACGTCAAGGATCAGGAGCTCCTTATGCTGGGAGGAAGTGGTGACAGGTAAGGGAAAAGTCTCTTGGGTCACCTGCCCAGAGCTGATGCGGGAGCCATCGGCCAAAAAGACTGAAAGTCGGTGGGTCTTGTTCCGCAAGGGAATGTTGTGTTGGCTGACGAAGGCGGAGTCGATGAAGCAGCTGCATGCTCCGGAATCAATAATTGCCTTGACTGGAATTGTCCTTCCTTGAAGCTGTAATGAAAGAGGGAGAGCAATGTGGGTTGTGTTAGCAGATAGTGCTGAAAGACTGGCAGGAACAGAGGAGGAGCACTTACGCATCTTGACCGGGCAGTTGCGCACATAATGTCCTGTAGCCCCACAGTACAGGCAGAGGTTCAATTGATGGCGACGCGTGCGCTCTTCTGGGGTTAAGGTGGGTCGGATCAGTCCCAACTGCATCGGCTCGGAGGTGTCAGGCACAGAGCTGCTTGGTTGGAGGTAGGTAGCGGGCAGCAGGAATTGGAGCCTTAGCAGTCACCCAAGTAGGACGGTTATGTTGAAAAGACCGTTCAGTGCGACGTTCCCGAAGGCGGCGATCAATCTGGATTGTTAGGGTGATTAAAGCCTCAAGAGTATCAGGTATGCCTACCCGGGCCAGTTCATCTTTTAGTCCTTCTGATAGGCCCATGCGGAACTGATGCCGAAGAGCTGCATCATTCCATTGAGTGTCTGCACTCCAGCGTCTAAAGTCTGAGATGTAATCCTCGGCCGCCCGGCGACCCTGCTGGAGCGTAGTTAAGGTAGCTTCTGCTGTGGCTACCCGTTCAGGGTCTTCATAAAGCTGAGACATAGCTTCAAAGAAGGCCCTTAGTGACTGAATCAGAATAGAGTCCTCCTCGAGAAGTCGGTGTGCCCAGATCTGTGGTTCTCCTAACAGCAGGGAGACCACAAACCCCACTTTAGTGGCTTCGAGTGAAAAAGTCCGGGGTTGTAGGGCAAAATAAAGTTGACAAGCGCTGCGGAAGGCCCGGAATTTAGTTCGGTCCCCTGAAAACCTCTCAGGTATGGGGACCCTTGGTTCAGGTGGAAGCATAACAACAGAAGGAGAGGAGGCAGCCTGAGCAGGGGCGGCAACGGAACCAGGAGCCACGTTTACAGGGTTGATGAGGTTCTGAACTTGACCCTCCAATCTGGTGTAACCGTCTTGTAAGGATTTTACGGCCTGGGTGAGGGCTGACAGGTGTGAGCAGATGTCTGTCATGGGGGAGGTCTCTCCTGCAGGCTCAGTCATGGCTGTGTTGTACTGTTACGTACCTGGACGTAGAGCCTGACTTGTAGGAGAAGACCTCTCATACAGCGCTGGTTCACGGTCCACTGGAGTGGGAACAGTGGTCACGTGAGCACAGTGGGGTAGGAGTGCCTGGTTTGTAGAGGAATGGTGTTGAGATCAACTAGGAAGTCCTCCGGAAGTATCCGTATACAGATGGCAGGGTGAAAGTCTGCAGCTGTAGGTGGTGAAGCTGGATACGGCAGAACCAGGCAGCAGGTGGAGACAGACGGGAATCAGCAAGGCAAGGTCAAACAGTCCGGTTGGCAACAGCAGATCAATCCGATGATAGGAGCAGGCAATGGCAGAGTCAATAGGCAGGAGTCGGTAACCAGAAGCAGATGAAGACAAGGTCAGGCAGGCCGGGTCGAACAGGAGAAGGCAGGGTAGTCCAAACAGAGCCGGGTCGATAACAGGAATCACAGGTTCAGATCAGGTTTCAGATGGCTGACAAGCAGGATAGCTGAGACAACACAGCACTGGCTGAGTGTCACTGCTGGGCTTTTAAAGCCCGTTTTGGCGCCAATCGCGCTCTCGCGCATGCGCACATGCACGCACGCTAACGTGCCCGCCATGCACCTGTGTGCGCAGGAAGAGCCCGGAAACGCCTGGTAAGTCCATGACAAGGTGGCCTATCCCAGCGGTCATACAGCGTCTTTCCACGCTGGGACTTGAGGATCTCCCTGATAGGCTACAGCTTCCCGGGAGTCCTCCAAGGTATCACCTGCAAAAGAGTCTACACTCAGGCCCCTCGGCCGTGAGTGAAGACAGGGGGTAGGGGGAAAAAAACGAACTCCAATCATGAAATACCGTCAAACAGGGGGAATATTTATTGGTATAAAAAAAGACCAAAGGGATAACCCATAAGGTCACATTGACATATAAAGGGAAAAAAAGTTTTTCCTATAATAGCACAAATTAAAAAATAAAAACCGGTTAAATAAAAGCAAATATACACCCATGCATGGGAATCATAAATGTGATGGTATCAGCATAACCTGCCCGACATGTTTCGCAATACCTTGCATCCTCCTGGGGCACAGGTGATATGTTGATCCATCACTTATATAGCATTCAGTCCAAACCAAGCCTCAACCTGGTTTAGACACCATTTTTTGGGAACCTACATGGCCTTGGGTCCGAACCAAGCCTCTATCTCGCTCAGACACCATTTCCATGTAGTCCAAAAATGAACCAGCTGTCCTGGTCAAATCAAATCAAGCGAGATTAACCTGTTCAGTTAATGCAAATACAAATCCTCATATTGCACACTGATGCATATATAATACTATGACGCTAGATTATCCCCCATGGAGACAGCAGGGGAAATATTATTCTCACCCTCCTTCCACATAAGGAATAAAATAGCGTGACCTCTTCTCTGGTCTAAACATAACTTTTATCATTTTCCTATGACGGGAAAATAAATAAAAATAGAAATAAAATGAATTATTTTATAACTAAATAAAAAAGAATATAAAATGTATATATTGTGATCCGACACTACATCCGATCTACATGACCCCTGTACATACCCCCTAAAATCTTATGGAGTAATGAACAGAAAAGGGGAATGTTTGAAGTGATCAATAAACAAATCCCCCCTATTGGTAAATATTCTATATACGTCTCATTTCTCCTGGTCTTTAAACAAATACACCTTCCAACCACACTCGCAGAAGAACTCTCTTCTGCTTCTCTAATGATTTAGTCATTCTCACTGCGAGGTGCATTATGCATCGGTCAGTAGTCACAGGGGTTCTCCCTCCCTTTCATTGTTATTATTCATCATCAGGCATTATCTATGAAGGCATTTATTTCAATGTCTACGTTGAGGCCGAAAGGTTTGAGACTTTTTATTTTATATATCCAACTCATCTCGAGTTTTGAAATGGCTCTCCTTTTTGGGCCTCCTCTCCATGGTAATTGTAATTTATCTATCCCAATCAGGGATGTCCCCTTGGGATTTTGATTGTGCCTTTCCAAATAGTGTTTAGAGAGTGGGGGACCTTTGAACCCCCTTCTGATATTCCCCAAGTGTTCTCCCAATCTGACTTGAAGTGGGCGTACTGTGCGCCCCACATAATGAAGCCCACATGGGCAAGTTAAAAGATATACCACCCCTGCTGTAGAGCAGGTTATAAAAGATTTAATAGGAAAAATTTGTTTAGTGTTTAATGAACAAAATTCAGAGTTTTTTTTTTCATTTATACTATTAGTGGAACACACTACACAGTTGTTACACTTATAGAACCCAATCAGATTTTGAAAAAACATGGGTTTAGTTATAGGTGGATCACAAACGTTTAATGCAACCCTATGTTTAATGGAGGGAACCCCTCTAAATACCACCTGCGGTTTTTCAGGAAGGGAAGAACCCAAAATTTGGTAATTTTTTATAATGTGCCAATGTTTCCTTATGAGTTTTTTTATGGAAAAATGTTGTTGGGAGTATCTGGTAATAAATGGGCATTGAAAATTAGTACTAATATTCTCCTCTTCTTGTATTTTTTCTTTCAACAGGAGATCGCGATCTATTCTGCGGACTTCCGTGTATTTCTCTTTCAGGATTACGGCATCGTACCCCTTTTCTACCAATCTATCTACCAAGACACCAGCCTGCACATCAAAATCCTACACCAGGGTACAGTTGCGACTCATGCAAATGAATTGGCTTTTAGGAACTGATTCCAGCCATGCATTATGGTGGCAACTGTCCCGGGGGATGAAGGCGTTTCTATCTGTGCTCTTGAAAAAGGTAGATGTCACAAGTGCATCTCCTTCATTCCAGATATTCAAATCCAAGAAATTAATGGTATGCTGACTTGCGACATATTTAAACTCAATCCCTCTATTGTTCCTATTAAGATCACCCATAAATCTTATGGGTTCCTACGGCCCAGCGAGTTCACCTGCAACCACCCGGCTGGTCCAGTGTTGCACAAGAGTAGCCTGTTCCGCCACCAGGATTACTTCGTCCTCCACCTGACGGTGTCTAAGACTCAGCAGCGAGGTACCGGAACGGACATTCACTTTTTCAAAACCCACAACAACTGGTGCCCAGTCGCCACATTGAGCTGGTTGATGGCGCTGCTGTCCGATCGCCCAGACACCAGCCCACTTCTGCCTTTTCCAGTGAAACCTCTCAACTCGTCTCAGTTTGTGGAACATACACGGATTCTTCTCGGCAACCTACACTTGGACCCCAGTCAGTACCCCGGGTATTCGTTCCGGATCGGGGCAGCCACAACAGCCTCATGGCAGGGTATCCCGGACCACGTCATCAAGAAGCTAGGTCGATGGAAATCAGCCTGCTTCTCCCGCTACATACCTGACCCAAAAGTGGAAATGGCCCAGGCATTTGCCAAACTTACCCAGTGACTTATCCCATTAATAAAAGTTATTCCCTACCTGAAGGTTTTGCCTCCTTATTTTGGTGTACCATACGATAGACCAAGGCACGCTTTCAGGTCTATTTCATGTTGGTAAGTTTTGTGTTATACCTGTATGTCATCGTTTCTCATGTCGGCCATAGGGCTCTAGACCATAACTAATAATAATGATAGTACTAACGTTCATGTGAGTGTAAAGGCATGTGTCCCAATACTTTTGACAATATAGTGTATGTTAAAGAAAACATAAAAATTACGAAGTTACTCACCACCCTTGTATGGTATCTTGTATCCTGTTAGGTTGTAGGAGAGGCACAATGAAGACCTATGAAATGATAGTAAGCTATGAGTGACTGACCAACTGGAATGATAACATGAAACACAAAGACATTGCAATATTACAATACATTATAGTGTGTCCCTGTCCAGTCCTCATACCTGATTTGCAGACGGACTTTACTATGCAGAGGAATCTTCACAGATTGGCTTTTATTTAATTTTGCATGGGCTTTAATCCAAAAAGTAAATGTGAAATACCGACCACAAACCAACTGCTCTGTGTGCGCATAGCCCTTATCTCAGATCTGTTCTATTAAAGCTGAACTCTGGCCAATGCTTTTTTATTCACCGCAAAAGTGGGGCTGTGCCTGCAAAGCATGGGTCAACTGCCTAGGGCAGGGGTAGGCAACCTTTGAGAGATGGAGATCTACCTGGACAACATTGAAGAGATCAAAGATCACTGGGATGCAGCAAACCTTTTTTAAAGAAATTTCCAATCAGGCCCCCCAATTATAAGTAAACACAGCATGGAGAAAACCTAGAAAAATCTACTAAAACTAATGTCATTTTAAAAATATAAATGTAGTGGTACCCCCATGGGGGCTGCTGATTTTGTTCATTACTGTCAGGAAAGGAGCCTGAACGCAGGCATCCAACACTAGTGAACAGATCGATGGGCTGCACTAAAGGAATCAGGCTCCAAAAGGTAGTGATAAAGATATATTTATTAATAATAAAGACACACGTTGTGGGATTTGATAATAATTGTAGAAAACGATATACTACTACAATCTAGAAATTATCTCATCTCTATGCATTAACTTTGTTTAGTCTCTGTAGATTAGTCAGTCTGTTAAACCTATGAGCGCATGCTACTGTTAGTATCACAATAATACGAGGTTAGCTATGAAACCAAACACAAACTGCTGCTAATAACACACTATCTTATTTATTTCCCAAGAATCAGGAATGCTAACATAAAGTAATACATGACATTACAATATCACAAGGCTTACAATCAAATCATATAATACAAGAATATCAAAGATACTTATCACAGGGCCCTCCTTGTAGCCTCAAAAATGGCCGCCAGACCATGAGGTGACCAGAAACACCTTCTCGGGTCAGGGATTCCCAGCAAACAGAGAGAAGAGCTCTCTGCGAATTCCTTTTACCAAGCTCACTCATTCAAGCTCCCCCCCTTGCCAATCCTAGCTGCCCCAATCATTGTTCCCATGACAATCCATGACTGTCCTGCTGCAGTCTGTGCCCCAGGCTATCTCCGTCCTCAATCTATTTGAAGCTTCATGCACACCAGGTGGGCTGAAGATAACTCCTTTTGCTATGCAGATCTTGTTTGGGGCCACATTTCTCAGAGGTGTAGAACTTTAGAAAAATAACATTCATGTTTGATTCCAACATATGCCGCTTTGCGACTGAAAGTCGCATAAAAACCCTTCTTCAGACGCGGCTCCTATTGAAAAGTCCATAACTGTTTTGTCCCTGACATGCGTTTCCAAACCAGTATCCATAGAACAGTCCTTTAAACGTCTTAACGTGTCGTATTTTTACAACGTGTCCCTGACATGCGTTTCCAAACCAGTATCCATGGAACAGTCCTTTAAACGTCTTAATGCGTTGTATTTTTACAACCTGTGCAGAAGCAGCTCCTATGGAACAGTCCATTGTGGTCTTACCATGTTATGCTTCCCAACACGTGCCGCTTTGCCACTGAGTGACACATCCTTCTTCAGCGACAGCTTCCATGTCCCCAGTATGTATCTTTGGTATCTTCTCCTTTCCGGTGTCTTCAGGACGGATGCAGTACAGGCAAGGGGTGTCCATTCATTCACCATTCACCAGTACACATTCAGAGCAACATATCAAACAGCTCTCAAACACTGATCTATTATCTAGATAAGTCTCGAGGAGGGCCTTATTCACCCATATTATTAACCTACAATACGCATAGGTCACATTATACCATAATATAAATCAACTTCTTATCACACTATATACATATATCTGTATCCCATCCCTTTATGCACCCCGCTCCCAATCCTATAACCCTTTACTGTACATATGGGTCGGGATTAGGCAGGCTTGCTCACAGCGGTATTGCAGGGCTCTGACTTGGCAGCAAGGTCTCTAATTTGAACACAGAGACCCTACCGTCAATTCGTCCCTCAACTTGCATAGACAAATGGGAGGTCCTTCTATATAAATACCGAGTCTAATATCACACATATAAATCTGCAAAAATGATTAAACAAAAGAAAACACACTTCCATCCCTGTGCCTGGATTTCAGAGACCATGCCCAGGGTATACCATGCACCTCTACCTATGGTTAGGTTCAAGGAACCTTCCAGTTTTATGACTAACGTTACATCGGTATTCTTTAGGACAAAGAAATAAACTCGTCTATGTCCCAAATGACACCCAGGTGCTTCCTCCCCAGCAATGATCCCTGAAATAACTTCCCAACATTTTATATTCACCACTATGATGTATTGACCTGGCATACAAAGGACATCATGGTCAGGCTTCCGACCGAGGGAAGTATCAACCTGCTTCCATCTCCTCTGATCACATGTGGGTGATTTAGCCTCAAATGCGACAAGATAGAATCCCCAATCAGTAAGCCCATTGATGCCACCAAATACACAGCCCAAGTCCGCACTTCTGTGTATGGGATCATACAGCCTAACACCTTTCACCATCCAAACTGGTACAGCCCATCCAGGCATTCGACCACCATTTTGGATTAGTGTAAGCGACGTGTTGTGGCAGAGTCTTACTGAGCGGTGATGCTAACTCATCAGGCCACTGCCCTTTATACAGAGATTGCACAATCAGCTTGATGCTGGTTGACACTTCCGCCTGCCACTGCGTGTACGCCAGAGCCCATGACCGATTTCCATCCTGTACCCTCACACCCTCCACCAACCTCTCAATATGGTTCACCAAATCTGGAGCTAATTTACCCTGGGTATTTTGTGAATGTTATTAAGGATGCCACCAATCTCTCTGAGTAACAAAGTCCCGCTCAAGCTATGGCTGAGAGTTTGTTCCTCAGGATACCGATGTCTACTCCATTACCAACACCCATCCCAGCTCCTATTCCCCCAATATAGTGCTGAATACATGCCTCCTCTTGTGGTTACTCCTCAGAGATAAGCATCCTGCATGCACCTTATTTTGTGTCCGCACATCTCTGGGAGTAAGTCCCTGGTATGATGACAGCACTTGATTCAGCGTATACTCAGCAAATATAGGGTAATAGGTTTTATCAACCACTGTGAGATGTTGCAGCGCCATGTGGTGAAGGCATACTGTACTCTGGTAGTCAGCGTTTGCTCCCTTTATCTATCGGAGCATGCTCCTGTGTGTATACACTGGCATTCCCTGTGCAGGGTTTCAACTTCTCAGGTGAGACCTCAACCAGGCGCATCTCCCCCATACAAGGAAATGTTCACCCCATTGATGTGTCACCTGACACCCTCTAGTCCGGCCAACAGACACCTTATTATGTATAAGTGCTCGCCTCCTGGGTACCTGCACCATATAAACTCCGTTACGTCAATACATGTCATACATTACACAACTTTTCTTATTTCAACTCCTCCCTCCAACAAAAACATATATATTTTACATTTTCATGTTCTGATGGATTGGATGTGTTATGTTCCTTCCCCCAACCTCCAACCCATTGTACATATATTAATAACACGTTTGCATTCATCAGGAGAGAGTCCAGCAAAAAAAAAAAATGTTTCAAGTCTTATTGATAGGCACAGTCTTTCAGATTCAGCACCAGATCGTCCATAGGAAAAGAAAGGTGTTAAAGTGAATCTTTTTGTTTGTCCCGTCTCTCCTGATATTTAGTGGAATAAATTTGGGCGTGGTATGGCACAGACAAACTGCCAACCAGATGATCATCTGTCATCCATTTTTCCAGAACCTTTCCAATCTCGCTCCACCAGGATTCTGGAATTGAAAAACAAGAGCAGAATCAAATTCTTATCCATAATATCTGCTTGCTTATTATATTTACTCCTATTTCCTTCCTTGGAACCCAGGAACTTAGTATTCCTGGCTTCTGCAATTTGACCAAACTATCAAAAACAACCATGACCTCTTTAGGCAGAACCCACTCTAAAATGGATCCCCACGGTATGGTCAAAACTTTAAAAAAACGAACGTCACTGTTGTTTCTCAAAAATTCTCAATTTAAACGCAAAAAGAAAAACAACCAATGCATTTATCTTTATCTTACGATCTATGCACTAACTTTATCTTACGATCTATGCACTAATTCCCCTTTCAGGTGTATAAAGCCTAAACCTTTTGGAGCTTTTTACATCTGAACAAAACAACAATAAAATAGCTGATTAAGCCAATACCCAAAAACAAAAAAAATATGTTTTTTTTTTTTAAAAAAAAACAAAAATTTAAAAAAGAATAAACATTAAAAGTCTGGCCATTATCACCCAAGAACAACATGACAAGACAACCACCATACAACAATGACAAACACTCAACTTTTAATTAAAGACATCCATGGATTTTCTCCTGAGAAGAGTATATGTTTCTTTTTTTTTATCTGAAAGACAATAAGTTAATGGGAAAAACAACACAAACAAAACATTTGTAACTTCATCACAACATTTGCTACCTCATTTGTAACTCTTTAGTTTTGTCAGATTATTGTTTAAATATTTTCATTGTTTGCAAACAATTACTAATTAATGAGCTCATGGTACCATGTGATAATCGATTATGCATTTACAATAACCTAACCCCCGTGTTGGTCTCACTTTGACGGACCTGCAAACAAAACACACATGTTTAGTATCCCAAACCTGTTCTCTCCCTGGTCTCTGGAAAAGGAACACAAAGACAATGATTAAACACGATTATCATGACAATTGACTTTAAGTGCCCCAAGTCTCTTCTCATTAATTGTACTGCTAGGGGAACACCGAGTTGTAGTATAAACAACTAAACTTAAAAAATAAAAATTACAAACATTAAAACTAAAACAGAAATTAATAAATCAAAAAAAAAAATTGAAAAATGAAAAATTGAAAAAAATTTAATAAAAAAAAAGAAAATATGAAAAAAAAAAAATACATTAAAAATTAATAAAAAAAATTGAAAAAAATAATGGAAAAAATAATAATAAAGAAAATTAAAAAAACCTAATAAAATTCATTAAATTAATAAAACATTAAACCTTGTAAAAAAAACTACAACAATACTTAAAACCTTATTCATAGGAAGGAAACTTTGATCAGAGTATTTTTAACATACTTGCAGCTGACTAAGTGCTGCTAGCATTGCTTCCCCCAGTGCTATGTTTGAATAACCATTCGGCTACTTCCATTTTGATTTTATGCAACTGTCCTACATATTGCTTTTCAGTTTGTAGACTCCGTAATTGGGTCTTAACGGGGAATTGGGTTTGCTTACTATGGGCTCCATGCTTTGGATTGCTACCCCACCTGGCCGAATAACATTCATAATGCCTTGGGGTAGTTTTCAGGTATGATCTTTTTTTGATATCGTTATTCGCCCAACAATACTTTGCGATGTGACCTCCCCTTTTACACAAACAACATTTTAGCTCTGGTTTCTCTGCATAGGCCCTTTTTTTAACATCTTGTGCTGGAAATTCACATTGCTGGATAATATTACTGTGATTGGAATTAACAGACTTTACACTTTCATCGTCTGAGGAGTCATCAGAAGTTTCCATTTCAACTCCTGAATCAATTTCAAGCGCAGTTATCACGTTTGTATTTACGTCTCCAGCATCAATTCCCATCATAGTAATATGATTTGCAGCAACAATAGTATATGGGTCCTCTTTATGTTCCACTTCTACTTCTGTACACTGAGCATGTGCGGAGGGTACCTCCACCATTGCATCTTCGGCTATTGTAGGTTTGGAGGATAAATCCATTATGGCTGCCTGTGCACCCTGTAACTCCTCCTTAAGCATTGCGATAACCTGCACATTCTCAGCCTCCCTTTGATTCAAAAAGACGATGCAACCTTCTCTTAACTCACACGTTTTTCCTAATTCCTCCAATCTCTGTTCTAATTCGCATTTTTCCGTCACTAATTGTTCAATCTGACTACGCGCTTGTGCATCTGCATTTTCAACCCTAATTAATATATCTTTTGTTATATTTTGTAGCTGCTGCATGAATTGCTTCCTTTCATCTATCCATTCTGATTCCTTCCGTTCAGAAATGTCTCTAATTTTCAAAAACATGCACATCAAATTTGCTAATCTCTGTTTCCTGCCTTTTTTTGAATTCTTTTTAAATGCTATGGCATCATTATGAGTATTGCATTGTTCCAATAGGTTGCTGAACTGGTATGTTAAAGGACCCTGAGATAGACTGTCTAATTGAACAGACGCATGTTTCTTAAGAAACTCTTCAAGGATATCCATTGATATGCTAATCTGCAACTAGCTACACTGAACAGTTGTTAAGACAATACACACACAGATGAACAAATAGATAAGCAACCCCCCACAGAGATTCAGATAAAAGCTGTTCAAAGTCTAGTTTTTCACCTGTAGTCCCACACAGAAGACCATCAAATAAAACACAAAAAAAAAAAAAAAATACAAAAAATCCGTTTAAACTACGAACTTTTCCAGAAAAGACACTCTTAATGCTGTCTCCTCTTAAATTGCAGGCCACAGTGAACTCCTATTGGAACTGAGAGCTATCACACTCACATGGGTAACAAAAAAACTAAAAATATATAAAAAAAATTAAAATAATTCCCACTTTTTTTCCTCAGCGCTGTGTGGTTTGTCCTGTCAATTTATCGATTATATAATATAACCCAAGGGGTGATCATCCCCTTTTACTCGCCAGTCACAATGACCGGTTACCTGGCCAAACTTACAAACATTTAACATACATACATATATCAGCCACAGCTCTCACCAGGTTCTACGCGTCCGCTTCACCGATGAGATCTTTCACAGAATTTTCATGACCATCCAGGCGTGGTTTCAGAATTCGCGAGCCAGCGCCAATCTTGTCCACACTAGAGACGATTTTCCGTTCTGGATGTTTGAGGGTTTGTGTTAATGAGACTCAAAACAAAGAAAAATGCCTTAGGTTTGTGAATCCAATGCAGAAAAAAAACGATATTCTGTTTGTCCCATCTGGGGTGCCAAATGTGGGATTTGATAATAATTGTAGAAAACGATATACTACTACAATCTAGATATTATCTCATCTCTATGCATTAACTTTGTTTAGTCTCTGTAGATTAGTCAGTCTGTTAAACCTATGAGCGCATGCTACTGTTAGTATCACAATAATACGAGGTTAGCTATGAAACCAAACACAAACTGCTGCTAATAACACACTATCTTATTTATTTCCCAAGAATCAGGAATGCTAACATAAAGTAATACATGACATTACAATATCACAAGGCTTACAATCAAATCATATAATACAAGAATATCAAAGATACTTATCACAGGGCCCTCCTTGTAGCCTCAAAAATGGCCGCCAGACCATGAGGTGACCAGAAACACCTTCTCGGGTCAGGGATTCCCAGCAAACAGAGAGAAGAGCTCTCTGCGAATTCCTTTTACCAAGCTCACTCATTCAAGCTCCCCCCTTGCCAATCCTAGCTGCCCCAATCATTGTTCCCATGACAATCCATGACTGTCCTGCTGCAGTCTGTGCCCCAGGCTATCTCCGTCCTCAATCTATTTGAAGCTTCATGCACACCAGGTGGGCTGAAGATAACTCCTTTTGCTATGCAGATCTTGTTTGGGGCCACATTTCTCAGAGGTGTAGAACTTTAGAAAAATAACATTCATGTTTGATTCCAACACACGTGAACACAGCAACCACAAACAAGCAAGAACACAACACAGCAAACCCCCAAGCCCTAATCTAACTAACTAACTAACTAACAATACACTCAAGGAAATGGAATATATATATATATATATATATATATATATATATATATATATATATATATATATTATACACACACACACACATATACATATACACACACACACACACACACACATGTATATACAAGGCAGGGAGGAGAGACAAAGGGGGAAACAGGAAGCAAGGGAACATCAAGGCAGGAATCAGGGGACGGGTCTCAGGAACCAGGTAAGGGGGACAACATCCAGGACAGGGCAGGAAGCGGATAAAGGGTCAGGTTGCAGGTACAGGTTACAGGTCCAGGATCAGGTTACAGAACAGGCAAGACAAGGCTACAGAACGGAATACTGAAGCACTGAACCTCAGTGAAGGACAGGCTTATATACCCAGCAGATCCACAACAGGTGCAGCTTGATTCCTAGAATGTCCACCTGCAGGGAGACCCCCGCTGGTGGCCACCAGAACTGCACCCTTTGAGGCTGAAGGAAGTAGTGACACCAGCAGGCGATCCAGGTAATAGCACCGTTCCTGACAGTGTCCATCGGCTGGGAGACCCCTGCTGGTGGCCACCGGAACTGCACCCCTTGATGCCGAAGGAAACAGTGACACCAGCAGGCGATCCAGGTAATAGCACTGTTCCTGACAGTTCCCCCCCCTAAGGAGTGGCCTCTGGACACTCCATTCTTCCCCAGATCTGGCAGCACGTGTGAAAGTGGGAGAGTCCCAAAAAGTCTTCTCTGTGACTGCAGACTTCTTTGCGCTCTCAGGCCAGAGTCTCTTAACCAACTAGGAGGCGTGCCACCCGAGTTCGACAGTGGGACATGTACCCCACCACCAGGGTCTGGAAGTTTAGATCTGGAAATAAAAACAAACAGGGCAGCAGGCTCCGGGTCATCAGGCTGGGCAGCGGGCTTCGGGTCATCAGACTGGGCAGCAGACAGGAACTCATCAGGCTGGGCAGCAGACAGGGACTCATCAGGCTGGGCAGCAGACAGGGACTCATCAGGCTGGGCAGCAGACAGGGACTCATCAGGCTGGGCAGCAGACAGGGACTCATCAGGCTGGGCAGCAGACAGGGACTCATCAGGCTGGGCAGCAGACAGGGACTCATCAGGCTGGGCAGCAGACAGGGACTCATCAGGCTGGGCAGCAGACAGGAACTCATCAGGCTGGGCAGCAGACAATGGCTCATCAGGCTGGGCAGCAGACAATGGCTCATCAGGCTGGGCAGCAGACAATGGCTCATCAGGCTGGGCAGCAGACAATGGCTCATCAGGCTGGGCAGCAGACACGGGCACATCAGGCTGGGCAGCAGACAATGGCTCATCAGGCTGGGCAGCAGACAATGGCTCATCAGGCTGGGCAGCAGACAATGGCTCATCAGGCTGGGCAGCAGACACGGGCACATCAAGTTGGGCAGCAGGCAGTGGGTCATCAGAATGGAAGGCAGGCAGCGGGTCATCAGACTGGAGAACTGGCAGCGGGTCATCAGACTGGAAAACTGGCAGCGGTCATCAGACTGGAAAACTGGCAGCGGGTCATTAGACTGGAAAACTGGCAGCGGGTCATTAGACTGGAAAACTGGCAGCGGGTCATTAGACTGGAAAACTGGCAGCGGGTCATCAGACTGGAAAACTGGCAGCGGGTCATTAGACTGGAAAACTGGCAGCGGATCATCAGACTGGAAAACTGGCAGCGGGTCATCAGACTGGAAAACTGGCAGCGGGTCATTAGACTGGAAAACTGGCAGCGGGTCATTAGACTGGAAAACTGGCAGCGGATCATCAGACTGGAAAACTGGCAGCGGGTCATCAGACTGGAAAACTGGCAGCGGGTCATCAGACTGGAAAACTGGCAGCGGGTCATCAGACTGGAAAACTGGCAGCGGGTCATCAGACTGGAAAACTGGCAGCGGATCATCAGACTGGAAAACTGGCAGCGGATCATCAGACTGGAAACCTGGCAGCGGGTCATCAGACTGGAAAACTGGGAGCGGATCATCAGACTGGAAAACTGGCAGCGGGTCATCAGACTGGAAAACTGGCAGCGGGTCATCAGACTGGAAAACTGGCAGCGGGTCATCAGACTGGAAACCTGGCAGCGGGTCATCAGACTGGAAACCTGGCAGCGGGTCATCAGACTGGAAACCTGGCAGCGGGTCATCAGACTGGAAACCTGGCAGCGGGTCATCAGACTGGAAAACTGGCAGCGGGTCATCAGACTGGAAAACTGGCACCAGGACATCAGACTGGAAGGCTGGGACGTCAGGCTGGAAGGCTGGAACATCAGGCTGGAAGGCCGGCACCAGGACATCAGACTGGAAGGCTGGGACGTCAAGCTGGAGGGCTGGCACCAGGACATCAGACTGGGAAGCTGAGACATCAGGCTGGAAGGCCAGCACCAGGACATCAGACTGGAAGGCTGGGACATCAGGCTTGAGGGCTGGAACATCAGGCTGGAAGGCTGGCACCGGAACATCAGACTGGAAGGCTGGGACGTCAGGCTGGAAGGCTAGGACATCAGACTGGAAGGCTGGAACGTCAGGCTGGAGGGCTGGCACCAGGACATCAGGCTGGAAGGCCGGCACCAGGACATCAGACTGGAAGGCTGGGACATCAGGCTTGAGGGCTGGAACATCAGACTGGCTGGCACCGAAACATCAGACTGGAAGGCTGGGACGTCAGGCTGGAAGGCTAGGACATCAGACTGGAAGGCTGGAACGTCAGGCTGGAGGGCTGGCACCAGGACATCAGGCTGGAAGGCCGGCACCAGGACATCAGACTTGAAGGCTGGGACATCAGGCTGGAAGGCTAGTACTGGCTCTTCAGGCTGGATTGCTGGCACCTCCGGCTGGAACTCTGGCGCTTCCGGCTGGGACAGATTAGTGGGTGTGCAGGCAGATTGGATTACTGGCAGGATCGTCTTGGTTGGGAAGAACTTTCGTTTTTTCTTTGACTTGGTCGCTGAAGCTTTGTAGGTGGGGGGTGCAGCAGACAGGAAAGGAGGATTGGAATATGGCAGAGAAGAGGTAACAGTAGCTGGGGGACGTTTTTGTGAATTTGTAGGCAACTGAGAAGAGGCAGGGGGGTTAAATGCAGGATGATAGGTACAGGGAGCAGAAACTGGATATGAGTATTTGGCTGGGGGCAGTGTGTACTGGGTGGAAACTGGGTTTGGTATGGGTAATGAGGAAACATACATTCGGGTAGGCTGGTATCTGATGGCAGAAGTGGTTTGTTTGGCTGGGGCTAATTGCATCATGCCAGACCATGCTGAAAGTATGGGTTGTACAAATTGTGGATTCAAGTTTCCCTGTCTAACAAAAGACTGCGCAGACACAATGCATTCAGAAATCACCTGTGGGGAACAGCCAGAGTAGTGCTCAAAAAAGTCGTCGGGATCATCTTCAAAAAGCCATACTAGGGATACAACCTGATTCATATCAAAAGGGGGAGTGAAATCATCACGGCCCTCAGGAATACAGGGCAGGGCCAGCTCGGCACAAATCTGGATCAGGGGCTGCACGTCCTCAAAAAGAAAACTGCCCTGATCAACAAAAACATGGGCTATACGGATGCACTCCAGTAGTTGCTCCCTAGTATAGTCACCCAAAGTCTGATAACAAAGATCTCTTTCTTCCAATGCCAGGAGTGAAAGATACAATATATCTTCCAGCTGCATCTTCCTTGACAATAGCAAGTGTCCAGACCCAATTCCCAAGTGCAGCCGATCTGTTAGTATGGCTTCAGTATTCTGTCAGGAAAGGAGCCTGAACGCAGGCATCCAACACTAGTGAACAGATCGATGGGCTGCACTAAAGGAATCAGGCTCCAAAAGGTAGTGATAAAGATATATTTATTAATAATAAAGACACACGTGAACACAGCAACCACAAACAAGCAAGAACACAAATAACACAGCAAACCCCCAAGCCCTAATCTAACTAACTAACTAACAATACACTCAAGGAAATGGAACATATATATATATACACATGTATATACAAGGCAGGGAGGAGAGACAAAGGGGGAAACAGGAAGCAAGGGAACATCAAGGCAGGAATCAGGGGACGGGTCTCAGGAACCAGGTAAGGGGGACAACATCCAGGACAGGGCAGGAAGCGGATAAAGGGTCAGGTTGCAGGTACAGGTGCAGGTGCAGGTACAGGTTACAGGTTACAGGTTACAGGTTACAGGTCCAGGATCAGGATCAGGATCAGGATCAGGATCAGGATCAGGATCAGGTTACAGAACAGGCAAGACAAGGCTACAGAACGGAATACTGAAGCACTGAACCTCAGTGAAGGACAGGCTTATATACCCAGCAGATCCACAACAGGTGCAGCTTGATTCCTAGAATGTCCACCTGCAGGGAGACCCCCGCTGGTGGCCACCAGAACTGCACCCTTTGAGGCTGAAGGAAGTAGTGACACCAGCAGGCGATCCAGGTAATAGCACCGTTCCTGACAGTGTCCATCGGCTGGGAGACCCCTGCTGGTGGCCACCGGAACTGCACCCCTTGATGCCGAAGGAAACAGTGACACCAGCAGGCGATCCAGGTAATAGCACTGTTCCTGACAATTACCTTTTGCCGATCACTCCGCTTCCGATCCCCCATGCGCTCACATGACACCAAACAGTAAAAATTCCAGATTTATATTTCTTTATTTGGGAATAAATCTGTGGGGGCTATTCAGATTTCAGACCCCATTTTCTTTAAAGGGTGTTAATCTATAGCCGTAGCTTTGTTACTTAAAGCGTGTTCCGGCCGAAATTATACTTTTTAAATAAAAATACCCCTATAATACATAAGCTTAATGTATTCTAGTAAAGTTAGTCTGTAAACTAAGGTCTGTTTTGTTAGTTTTTAGCAGTAGTTTGTTATTTTATAAACTTGCAGCAGGCCGTGGCCATCTTAAGTGTGGGCATCTGAAGCCAGACTGTATTTCTTCCTGGATCTCATCCTTGCAGATCTCGTACATGCTCAGTGCAGCATAAGCAGTGTAATAGGTTTCAGGTCAGGTTTCCATAGCAACGGCACTTTGAGAGGAAGTTGCTGCCCCTTCCCAGGAGGCATTGCAAACAGGAAATGATGCGATGGGCCGCGGCCAGGGAGGAGGAAGTGAAAAATGAATACAGCAGATATACAGTCTGTGCTGAAAAAAAAATAAAAAAAATATCCAATTTGTTTACAGTGCACAGTTTAGTGAGGGATGCTGAAGAGTTGTAAAAGTGTGTGGAACTCCACTTTAAGTCTCTTATAGCGATCCTTTCCTGGTTCCATTTCTCTCTATCATACAGCACTCCCAAATTTAGACAGATAAGCATTATTCTGAATAATCCTTTCTGCCAGACTGATAGATATACTATGGGTGTTGAAGTCAAAGCCACAGGCCATCACTGCCTATTTCCATGACTTGTATGTCAAACTTCCCTCAGTCCTTGAAAGTGCTTGATACTGTGTTCCTTGGATGCACAGTATAAAGTTCTGATTTAGCTCATCTTGGTTTGCATTCCCTTTGCTCTCTCCCAATCAACAGTCCATGTTCTACTCACAGAAAGTCGATCACCCAGTTCTTCTCCACCGCTTTTCTCCTTTGTTCCTCCAACGCCGCCCGGCACATCCCCGCTTGAGGACGTCTGGTATTTCCCCAGCGCTACATGCTGGCTTCGTCTCCAGGGGCCAGGCTCTCGGCCTCCCTGGACTCTCCTATGGCTCCCGAGCTCCAAGATCTCTGAACTCCCGAGGCTCTGGACCTGAACTCTTCCTTCTCGAACCCCCCAGAGCATGTGACCCCCCCCCCCTTTTATGAGAGACCTCCTCTTGACCATATAAGTTAAGCATTGGTCAATCCTCTCACATGGGTTTCCTGCCACTCAGGTCTCAGCCCATCCTCTATTTCCAGCACAATCCACTGTCAAGCAGAGGAGGTATCCCTGAGCCCAAGTGTAGGTGGCCACACCCCCTTCTATTCTGATACTACAAACTTCAAGGCCCCTTTCACACTTGTGCGACTTAAAAGTTGTGCGATTTTACTGCGATTTTGCCGCAATTTTGCAGCGTTTTCAAGGAATGCCTGTGTAAGTGGCATCAAAATCGGACCAAAGTAGTGCAGGGACTACTTTGAAGTCGGAACAACTTGAAGTCGTACTAATATGAATGGCTGTCATTGGAAATCATGGGGAACGACTTGTCATGCTACTTTGCAGTTCCAAATCGTGGGACAAGTCGTATAAGTGTGAAAGGGGCCTGAATCAACAACCAGGCCTATTAACGAACACAGCCCTGGCTAAATTTTCCTGTCTCTATATCCTACACTATCAGAAATATACCTTGAAGCACCTACCTAAAAGTAGTGGGCGCTACATAAACTTAGCCTATCTTAAAATATAGTTTCAGTGAGGAACTCTGCATTCACTTTCATTCACACTATTTTTCATGCCTGGGGAGTTGGTCATCCCCACAAATCTGATACTGGAGTTCATCATGAAAACAGAACATCTGGTACTGCAGGCTGATTTTCTTGACTAGTATCAGGCCTGGTGAATCTGCTCTGATTTCTGGCCAGTGTAAGTAGTAGGTCAAGCAGCATACAGAAGTCAGTAGGATGTAGGGCAGTGTACAGGGGACAGTAGTATGTAGAGCAGTGTACAGAGGTCAGCAGTAGGTAGGGCAGTGTACAGGGGTCAGTAGTATGTAGAGCAGTGTACAGGGGTCAGTAGTATGTAGAGCAGTCTACAGGGGACAGTAGTATGTAAAGCAGTGTACAGAGGTCAGCAGTAGGTAGGGCAGTGTACAGGGGTCAGTAGTATGTAGAGCAGTGTACAGAGGTCAGTAGTAGGTAGAGCAGTGCACTGAGGTCATTAGTAGGCAGTACTGGGGTCAGGAGGGCAAAGTATAGTGGGGTCAGGAGGGGCACGGTGCAAGGGGGTCAGGAGAGCACAGTACTTGAAGGTCAGGAGGATACAGTGGGATCAGTACAGCTGGGCATGGTTCTGGGGTATTAGAAGGGCTGGAGTTTCAGGGCGGCATAGTGCTTGGACATAAGGAGGGCTGGGTGCCAGGAGGGCATCAGGGGGGCTGGTGTCAGGAGGGCATCAGGGGGGCGGGTGTCAGGAGGGCTGGGTCTCAGGAGGCCATCAAGGGGGTGGGTGTCAGTAAGGCTGGGTGTCAGGAGGGCATCAGGGGGGTGGGTGTCAGGAGGGCATCAGCGCAAGGGTGTCAGGAGGGCTAAGGCATTAGGAGGGCTGAGGTGTCAGGGGGCTGGGGTGGAGGGCACAGACTTTTTTTTCAATGCAGGGTAGCGCAGGGAAGGAGCAGTTAAAAATCCTACATGACCTGGTATCAGCCCCTTGGATCGGGGAGGAGGGCCCGTGGGGATCACCGCGGAAAAGAAAGAGCCGAATCCGCCCGAGTGATTCCATAGGCTTCGCCCGCCCCGCAGCTGCACGTATGCGAGGGGCAGGGGCTTCCTCGGCAGCTTAGGATTCGGCGGCCGTGCGCTGCACCGCGCGTGCACGGAGCTCAGGAGAGGACCAGGGTGGCAATACTAGGACGTGTTTGCGAGCTACCTGTCAGCAGTCATCAGGTAGACGTGTTGCCGTCCCCTGAGAGCCAAGATATACTCACCTAATCCTCCAATCCTCCCAGAGCAAGACCGGTCCCTTTGCTCCAAGCCCCCCCATGGTCCAGCGGTCTTGTGCGGTGGACTATTCCTATTCCCAGGAGGAAGCATGTAGTCTAGAAGAGTTCCCCTTTAGGCTGGGTTCACACTAGTGAGAATTGGATGCAAGTTTCTCTGCATCCAATTCGCATAGCAGGAGAATGTGACCAGCTCTCTATGGACAAACAAATACTTGGGGGGCACACCCTAAAAAATGCTTTAAAGATGGTGCAGCCATAAGACCATACAAACAGAACAAAACATTACAGCGCACACATACAAAAAAATTACATTTAACTCCTGCAAGGCTATTTAAAACACCTGAACATTTTGGTCACACCATATGGCTATATGGTGCTTAAGGCCACTTACTGCGTCAAAGTAACCCATTATCAGTGGGTCCTACGCTATTCATTGAATGAAATATCCTGATTCTCTGAACCATGGGAGAAATAAAGGACTCCTCCTATAACACAGGTGGACACTAATAAGAGGTAATGGGCGGAGGGGGGGCTCCATCCCAAGGGGTCTGGTCAGGATCCGTACAATAGGCAAACAAATACTTGGGGGACACACCCTAAAAAATGCAATAAAGATGGTGCAGCATTCTATGAATAGTGTAGGACTGACTAATAATGGGGTACTTTGACGCAGTAAGTGGGCTTAAGCACCATATAGCCATATGGTGTGACCAAATCCCCCTATTTTTTTGAAAATGTTCAGGTGTTTTAAATAGCCTTACAGGAGTTAAATGTAATTTTTGTACATGTGCGCTGTAATATTTTGTTCAGCTCTCTATGAAGCCGGTTCACACATCTCCGCAGTGGCTCTGGTGTGAATTGCACAGGAGTCCTGTGCGTCTTCTGGTCCATTTCAGGTACAAATTTAGCCCAAAATTCAGGCTGAAATCAGACCTGAAACAGTGAATGGAGACGCACCGGACTCCTGCTGTGAGCCGCTGACTGCTCAAGTGTGAACCCAGCCTTAAGGGCTGCTCCTACTCTTAGGTGGAGTAGTAACGTGAAGTGCCCCTTTATAAGTTGGGGGGAGCTGGGGTTTAAGTCTTCTGGGTTGATGGTCTGCGAAGGGCAAAGGTCCCAGAAAGGGTTTTCATATGTTTTCCCCTTCAGGGGAGGAGCGGCTGGCATACCGTATAGCAATACCTGGCATAGGCGTGAGCATGGGGTGTGCCAGTTGTGTCTGTGCACACCCTAATCACCCCGTGCTTGTTAGTGTAGCCAGGGGACTGCCCGCTGGACTGCTGTGAAATTCTGCATCCAAGAGAGTGTGTATGCTGCCTGTGAAACAGTATCACATTGAGCAGAGGCAAGCAGTGAGGCTTGCAAGAGCCGCTCAGTGTGTAAAACTGTTAGGGAACGTATTGGCTTACAGGGAGAAATACCAGCTGTCAAAACTCAGTGGTATTGTTGGGGGTGGGCAGGACCAGACAGCTATTAAACAACAGCAAGTGGAATGGGATCTGGGTGGGCCGCTACGTTTATGTGTCTCCGCCCCTTTCCTTAGCAGCCCAGTTATTGGCTGGTGTTTGATAGCTGCTCGTTCCCGCCCACCCCCGACATCGCCACTGAGTTTTGTCAGCTGGTCTATTTCCCTGCAAGCAGTTACATTACAGTTTAACACACTGAACGGCTATTGCAAGCCTCACTTTCTGCTCAATGTGAAACTCCTCCTCTCCCCTGTCAGTGTCCATAAATGTTGCCAATCAGTGTCCATTAGTGCTGCCCATCAGTACTGTCAATCAGTGCCGCTCATCAGTACTGCCCATCAGCGCCCATCAGTGCTGCCAATCAGTGCCCATCAGTGCTGCCAATCAGTGCCACCTATCAGTGCCACCCATCAGTGCCAATCGGTGCCCATCAGTGCTGCCTATTAGTGCCAAACAGTGCCAATCATTGCTGCCAATCAGTGCCCATCAGTGCTGCTCATTAGTACTGCCCATCAGCGCCCATCAGTGCTGCCAATCAGTGCTGCCAATCAGTGCCACCTATCAGTGCCACCCATCAGTGCCAATCAGTGCCCATCAGTGCTGCCTATTAGTGCCAATCAGTGTCAATCAGTGCTGCCAATCAGTGCCAATCAGTGCCAATAAGTGCCCCTTATCAGTACCAATCAATGCCCATCAGTGTTGCATATCAGTGCTGCCTATCAGTGGCCATTAGTGCTGCCAATAAATGCTGCCAATCAGTGCCAATCACTGCTGTCAATTAGTGCCGCCTATCAGTGGCCATCAGTGCTGCCAATGGTTGCCCATCAGTGCTGCCAACCAATGCTCATCAGTGCTGCCAACCAATGCCCATCAGTGCTGCCAGTGTCCACCAGTGCCACCTATCAATGCCCATCAATGCTGCCAATAAGTGCCAATCAATGCTGCCAATCAGTGCCACCTATCAGTGCTGCCAAATAATGCTGCCAACCAGTGCCTATCAGTGCTGCCTATCAATGTTAATCAGTGCACTGAGTGCAGAAAAGGGAGAAAAACTCAGCAGCCAGGCACATTGTCCATGGGGGGGGGGGGGGGGGGCAGCCTGGTTGGGCACAACTGAAATCTGTCAATGTTTATTAAAGTGGATGTAAACCCCAAAAATGTGAGTGACAGGTGATTTACATATCTCATGCACTAGCCTGAGACAGGCACATCCTGTGTAAAAAGTTCACAATTCACATCCCCCTCCATTCCCCATCCAGCTCTCCCAGCTTTACTGTGTTTTGACTGGATGTTTCTCATCATGGGATGCAGTGAACAGCCAGCAGACTATAGACAGACAAGGGATTTAGGGGACATGTATGTAGTCAGAGCTGGGCAGAGTAGAACATCCAGTGATCTGATGATAACCTGTCTCAGGCTAGTGCATGAGATATGTAAATCACCTGTCACTCACAGCAAGGGGGCGTTTTTGACAAAGTTTTCAAGACTTTGTCAAGATTTCTCTAACTGAACAATAAACGAGGATTGCTCAGGCCTCGAGTAAATCTGTGTGGCAAGACTGGGCTCAAATGAAAGGAAATCTTATTCTCTACATTATGCCATCCAAAAAAATGTTTGGGTTTACATCCACTTTAATGCCACGTGTCGATATTTAGTATAAAAGGTAATCACCACACTCATATTTACAATAAACTACTGGAGGTAAAATAAAAAAATTGTCAGTAAAAGGCTTGCTGCTAAGCACTGTTATGTGTTCCCACACCACAAAGAAAAGTGCAGCGCTAACTTACTAATCAATAACTTAACAATAATGATGGAACCCTCTATGTATTTAAATCTCAATAAACTTCAATATTAGCACAATACCGGTCTCTGTGATATGTAACTTCACATTTAACACACATCAGGGACGTGCGGTGAGGTCGGTGGCTGGTGAGGCACTGACTAGTATCAGAGCCAGATACACACAGGTTCCAAAAGGCAAGAACGTTAAAGCTAGAGCAATAATTCTCTGTAACTCTTATACCCATAAACCCATGTTTTTTCCTTGTAGTTGAGGCACTGGCTAATATCAGAGCCAGACACACACAGTTACATAGGCCGCGATCGTTAGAGTGAGAGCAATAATTCTAGCACTAGACCTCCTCTGTAACTCTAAACATGTAACCTTTAAAAAATGTTAAAGCGGGGGCTTGGTCTGGACATGGCCAAGTAGAGACGTGCTTTCACAGAGCTCCTGACCGTCCCTGACCTACCCCAGCCCTTACAGCAGAATACAGCACAAAATGAACTCTACCAAAAATAAATCAACCAAGAAGACCACTAAGGCAGCAAAAACCTCTCCTTTCACCCCCTATTTGGGTGAGATACAGCAACTATTCAGGATGCAGCACCCGGAGCCCGCGATGGTGGAGACACGTGCACGTGCGGCCCCTACAGACCTCCAGGCCTCATACATTACACCGGCCTCGCCTACAACATCAGAGAACCCGGAGGTATACTCGGAATTACCGAATGCGTTACTGAGTCGAAAAGATCGCCACTTTACCCACCTGCAACCTACAGTGACGAGGGCGACCTGAGATCACTCCTCCAAGCCCTTCCGACTAAATCAGACATAGAGGCCCTCATTGGCAGAGTCGAGGCAGTGCATAGGCAAGAACTCAGAGTAGCGCGGATCAAAAGAGTGTCAGCGCTGGAAGCAGTACAAGATGAACACACAGAGGCGGCAGTACAATTTCAGCTACACCTCACAGATATGGAGGACCGGAACCGAAGAAATAACTTATGGCTCCAGGGGCTCCCAGAGGCCACGGAGAACCTAGCCGCCACAGTGATTGACATCTTTAAGGGCATAGCAGGAGTGAACCTACTGGAGAAAGTGGAACTACACAAAATTCACAGAGCATTGGGACTCCGCTCGAGTGATCCTGCTAGGCCCAGAGACGTGATCTGCAGGCTACACCATTATACTCATAAGGAGACCATTGTTTCTGGCGCCTGGGAAGCAGGGGAGCTGGATTTCGACAGAGCTACCCTGAATATATTGCCTGACTTACCCAGAGCAACGCTCCTACGTAAAGCCAAACTCTGTCCGTTGCTTGAACTAGCCAGTAGACTGGGTTTCACATATAGGTGGGGATACCCCTTCTCGGTCACGTTTAAGAAGGAGCAGCGATCGTTCACACTTCAAGCACACTTCAAGCACACTTCAAAATTCCTCCCTGCCGTATTTTCTTTTCTCGGAGCAACCCCCATTGATGTCCCAAATTGGCTCTCCTTTCTTCCACGGCAGGCGCGACGACCGTGTTCCTCCGAGCAAGATGGCAACTTTAGGCCAAAACCCAGAGGGGACCACCGCCGTGCCCGACGACAGTCCCAGGTGGGAGTCAGCCTTCACTGTCACTGTGCCCGTCATTGCAGCCTCACGGTGCCCATCACGGCAGGCTCACTGCCCATCAATGCAGCCTCACTGTGCTTATCAATGCAGCCTCACTATGCCCATCATTGCAGCCTAACTGTGCCCATCATTGCAGCCTCACTGTGCCCATCATTGCAGCCTCACCATGCTCATCGTTGCAGCCTTACCATGCTCATCGTTGCAGCCTTACCGTGCCCATAATTGCAGCCTTACCATGCCCATAATTGCAGCCTTACCATCCCCTCATTGCAGCCTTACCATGCCCATAATTTCAGCATTACCGCGCCCATAATTGCAGCCTTACCGTGCCCTTTTTTCAGCCTGACCTTGCCTCTCATTGCAGTCTTACCATGCCCTCATTGCAGCCTGACCGTGCCCATAATTGAAGCCTGACCGTGCCCATAATTGCAGCCTTACCATGCCCATAATTACAAGCCTTACCGTGCCCTCATTTCAGCCTTACCGTGCCCATAATTGCAGCCTTACCGTGCCCATAATTGCAGCCTTACCGTGCCCTCATTGCAGCCCGGCCTTGCCCATAATTGCAGCCTTACTGTGCCCTCATTGCAGCCTGACCTTGCCCATAATTGCAGCCTCACAGCTCCCTCATTGCAGCCTGACCGTGCCCATAATTGCAGCCTTACCGTGCCCTCATTGTAGCCTGACAGTGCCCATAATTGCAGCCTTACCATGACCTCATTGCAGCCTGATCTTGCACTCATTGCAGCCTGACCTTGCCCTCATTGCAGCCTTACCGTGCCCTTATTGCAGCCTGACCGTGCCCATAATTGCAGCCTTTCCGTGCCCATAATTGCAGCCTTACCGTGTCTTCATTGCAGCCTCACTACAGTCAGTGCCTGTGGCTGGATTACACACAGCGGGCATCTCCCGCTGTGTCACGGAGCTGAGTGTGAAAAGTTTGGCCGTGCTGTGACAAAAGTCCCGCCCTCCTCCTAGACCTGCTCGTGTGATAGACAGAACACTGCGTCTATCACACAAGCTAATCTAGGAGGAGGGCGGGACTTTTGTCACAGCGCGGCCAAACTTTTCACACTCAGCTCCGAGACCCGCTGTGTGTGACAGACATGTGGAGGAGGAGGAGGGAGGGGAGCACTGCGCGGGTATCCCGGTAGGCCAGTCCGGCCCTGACCCCAGGTCGCCGAGCTACGACCCTCGAAGCTCGATTATTATTTTTTTAATGTTCACGGCAGGTGAGGCTCTACCTCCGTTGACTGCACGTCCCTGATATAGTGAAAATGCTACCTCCTGCCAAGGTGTACGAGTTTTGTGTCACCCACTCGTCACCCACACCCAAGACAAATTGAGGGGCTCTAGGATGCTTGTCTCATTCGGAGGAAATTGTTTTTCCAGTTTATTTAACAGCTGGTAAAACCCAGGTTGGAATATACGCTTATTGGGATTTTTTTTTTTTTTTTTTACCAAAAACATGTAACAGAATATTATTGGCATAAATTTATGAAGAAATTTTACTTTTTTCAATTTTTTTAGTGGATATGTTTTTATATCAGAAAGTAAAAAATATTGTTTTTTTTTGTTTTTTCAAAATTGTCTTTTTTTGTTTATAGTGCAAAAAATTAAAAACGCAGAGGTGATCAAAATACCACCAAAAGAAAGCTGGGGAAAATTACACAAATTGTATTTGGATACAGCAATGCATGAATGGCCTGGTCATGAAGGGGGTGCATTTTCCAGAGGTCAAGGGGTTAAAGTAGTATTAAAGCTTATTTTTTTTTTTTTTTAAATAACAAACATGTTATACTTACCTGCTCTGCACAGTGTTTTTTCACAGAGCAGCTCTGATCCTCTTTTTTCAGGTCTCCCGTCGGTGCTCCTGGCTCCTCCCCTTTGAGCAGTAACCTTCAGAATTTAGAACCACTTTAATGTTTACATATTGTTTATACTGTTTAAATATTCATTGTCTGAGTTTATAATAGGCATTTTTGTGATATTGCAATATGTCAGTTAAAAAAATGTGCTCTGGCGGTTAATGTTCGATGTTCCAAAAAAAGTCATGGGGAGGTTGGCAACAATGGCTCTAGGAAGTGTTGCTTCAGAACTAATGCTAAGCATCCGTACAGGACAATTCTTTTGGCAGGTGACACAGCGCCTGTGTAGGATTATTATCTGTGTATCTGTCTGTTTGACTGAACTTGTCTTTTAATAAAGGAATATGTCTGGTATCTGTAGATAAGATTTCTGAGAGATATATGTGGTTTGGAGCTCTTAAAGCAGGAACTATACAGCTCTAGTTAAAATTGATCAGCGCATTTATTTATATTCATATGAGTGCACGGTATACACTACAGATTTAGCTGCAATTACCTAGATTTACTCATATTTATACACGTAGATAGTGCAAGGGACCTTTACTATTTACACAGCTCTAGTTGTCCCACCACCATATCTCCTTTCCTCCAACTGCCACTTTGTGCAACGATTCTATGTATTTCTTAAGAAACCATACACTTCTCTTATATCTGTATAGTGGTTATCTAACAGTTTTAGATAACTGTTGCTGCCAAGTTGTGTGTATATATACACTATATGCCTTTACACGCACATGAACTTTAATGGCATCCTAGTCTTAGTTCATAGGGTTCAATGTTGAGTTGGCCCACCCTTTGCAGCTATAACAGCTTCAACTCTTCTGGAAAGGCTGTCCACAAGGTTCAGGCATGTGTCTATGGGAACGTTTGGCCATTCTTCCAGAAGCGCATTTGTGAGGTCAGGCACTGATGTTGGGAAGGCCTGGCTCACAGTCTCTGCTCTAATTCATTACAAAGGTCAGGACTCTGTGCAGACCATTCAAGTTCCCCCACTCCAAACTCGCTCATCCATGTCTTTTTGGACCTTGCTTTGTGCACTGGTGCGCAGCCATGTTGGAACAGGAAGGGGCCATCTCCAAACAAAGTTGGGAGCAATAAAGTGACCAAAATGTCTTGGTATGCTGACGCCTTAAGAGTTCCCTTCACTGACCAAGCCAAGCCCCTGAAAAACAACTCCACACCATAATCCCCTCTTTACCAAATGATTTGGACCAGAGCATAAAGCAAGGTCCATAAAGACATGGATAAGTGAGTTTGGGTGAAGGAACCTGACCAATTTACAGAGTCCTGACCTTAACCCGATAGAACACCTTTGGCATGAATTAGAACAGGGACTGCGAGCCAGGCCTCATCGTCCAACATCAGTGCACTGAAAAGGATCAGACATGACTGAAACATGAGCTTTAAATGCATTAAAGCGGACCATCACAGGATAACAGTTTTCAAAATGGCGGCAAGGGAGAATGGGCACGGGCTCCACAAAGGCAACCAGAAAAAGGATCCACAAGAAGAAGAGGTAGCTGCAAGGACATATGTAAGTACCATATTTATCGGCGTATAACACGCACCTTTTTCCCCTTAAAATCAGGGGGAAATCGTGGGTGCGTGTTATACACCGATACCTGCTGTCTCTGAGGGAAGAGGAGCGAGCGCCACTGAATTTACATAGAGCCGTGATCTCCTGTGTACCCGTCGCTCCGTCACTCACAGCCACGCCTCCTGGCCCCGCATTGGGCCACTGTCCTGTCTATCATATGAGCAGGGCCGGGAGGCGTGACTGAGTGACGGAGCGCCGAGTACACAGGAGATCACGGCTCTATGTAATTCAGCGGCGCTCGCTCCTCCTCTTCCCTTGGAGACAGCAGGGATAATCCAACACTGGCGAGGCTGCAATGATGGGAAAGTTGAGGCTGTAGATGGGCACTCAACAAGCTGCATTGTTTGTCAATTTATAGGTTGCAGATGGGCACTGAACAGGCTACATTGTTGGGCAATTTAGAGGCTGCATATGGGCACGGAGCAGGGTGCATTGATGAGCTGTAACCCTAATTTTGCTTCAAACTTCCCTCCTAAAATTGGGGTGCGTGTTATACACAGATAAATATACGGTATATTCATTTATATGTAATGTATTCTATATTGTTTTTTCTTGGGCGGGGGGCTTTGGGGGACATCTTTAAGGGTGTGAATAAGGTTCAGAAGGGCAGTATTTTCAATATAAGACTAAGATCAAGAACATGGGGACACAACCTCAAACTAGCATGAGGAAAGTTCAAAACTAATCTTAGAAAGTATTACTTTACTGAAAGGTTAGTTATAGACGAATAGAATATGCAGAAGCAATGGAATAAAATAATGAAATAATAAAAATAATATTTCTAAAAAATTCAAGTATGCACTGTGTCTTTGATATAGGAACAGTATTTGGTTTATTTACTCAGTCCATTGCTGTGATCAATATACTCCAAATTTCCATTGGCCGGGTCTGTGTTCTGCGGCCGCGCACCGCGCTGTAACATGGTCCCGCCCCCCTAGACCGGCTCGTGTGATAGTAGATAGAATCAGTCTTCCACCTATCACACGAGCCGGTCTAGGGGGGCGGGACCGTGTTACAGCGCGGTGCGCGGCCGCAGAACACAGACCCAGCCAGCTCCGTAATCACAGGAGGAGAGATGTGAGTACTCAGTACAGCCCTAAGTGTGTGCCTGAATAGGGGGATCAGCGGGGGGGGGGGGGGGCGGGCGGCATATAGAGGAGATTAGCTGTCTACATTCCTCCATGCAGCCGCTGAATGCTTGGAGGAGGGAGAGGAGGAGAATCAAGCATTCAGCGGCTGCATGGAGGAATATAGAATGCTAATATCCTCTATATGCCGCCCCCCTGCTGATCCCACTATCCAAATTCTTTTTCTGCCCCCCCCTCAGTGCTCTCCTCCCCCACCAGGCTCTCCAGCCCCCTCCAGTTCTCCTTGTGCTCCCCCCAGTGCTCCCCTCCCCCACCACACTCTCCAGCCCCCCTCCTCTCAACCCATGTTCTTTCTGCCCCCCCTGCTCTCCAGCTCTCCCCATCCTTCTCTAGCCCCCACCGCAGTGCTCTCTGACCCCCCCCCCCGTGCTCCCCACCCCCCACCCCAGCCCCCCCCTCCCAGTCCCCCCCCCCCACAGCGCTGTCCAGCCCCCCCCCCATGCTCCCCACCCCCACAGTGCTGTCCAGCCCCCCCCATGCTCTCCAGCCCCCCCCATGCTCCCCACCCCCACAGTGCTGTCCAGCCCCCCCGTGCTCCCCACCCCTGTTCTTTCTGCCCCCGGTGCTCCCCACCCCCCACAGTGCTCTCCAGCCCCCCATGCTCCCCACCCCACAGTGCTGTCCAGCCCCCCGTGCTGTCCAGCCCTGTTCTTTCTGCCCCCGGTGCTCTCCAGCTCTCCCCATCAGTCTCCAGCCCCCACCCCAGTGCTCTCCACCCCCCCCCACAGTGCTCTTCAGCCCCCCATGCTCCCCAGCCCCCGTGCTCCCCACCCCTGTTCTTTCTGCCCCCGGTGCTCTCCAACCCCATCCACAGTGCTGTTCAGCCCCCCCGTGCTCCCCACCCATTCTTTCTGCCCCCGGTGCTCTCCAGCTCTCCCCATCAGTCTCCAGCTCCCACCCCAGTGCTTCCCACCACCCACAGTGCTGTCCAGCCCCCCCGTGCTCCCCACCCGTTCTTTCTGCCCCCGGTGCTCTCCAGCTCTCCCCATCAGTCTCCAGCCCCCACCCCAATGCTCTCCACCCCCCACCGTGTGTATATATATATATATATATATATATATATATATATATATATATAGTATGGTTTTTCCTTTCATGAACCAGAAAATAATGACGTTATGCTGTTGCGCTGGTATAACGCTGTGGGGCTGGTATGAAATTTTTTCCAGGGCTGAATTTTATTCCCAGTCCGGCCCTGATCACCCCTCTCTGTCACCCCCACTCTCTCTCTCACCCCTCTGTCTTTTTCACCCCCTCTCTCTCTATCACCCCCCTCTGTCTCTCTCTGTCACACTCCTCTCTCTGTGTCACCCCCTATGTCTCTCTCTGTCACCCCCTCTGTCTCTTTCTGTCACACTCCTCTCTCTGTGTCACCCCCTCTGTCTCTTTCTGTCACCCCTCTCTCTCTCACCCCCTTTCTCTCTGTCACCCTCTCTGTCTCTTTCTGGCACACCCCTTTCTCTCTGTCACCCCCGTCTCTCTCTGTCACCCCCACATGTATGCAGTTTCTGACAGTCTCTTGGGCCATGTATGCAGTCTCTGGTCATCTCTTGTGCCCTGTCCGCAGTCTCTTACAGTCTCTTGAGCCATGTATGCAGTCTCTGACAGTCTCTTGGGCCATGTATGCAGTCTCTGACAGTCTCTTGGGCCATGTCCGCAGTCTCTGACAGTCTCTTGGGCCATGTATGCAGTCTCTGACAGTCTCTTGGGCCATGTCCGCAGTCTCTGACAGTCTCTTGGGCCATATCCGCAGTCTTTGACAGTCTCTACGGCCATGTCTGCACTCTCTGACCATCACCTGTACTAGGTCTGTAGTCTCTGACCGTGATAATGTGATAATGACATTGTCGAAAAGGTCAGAGCATGGGTGACCTTAAAATGATGCCCCCCCCCTGAAAAAAGTTCTGCGGACGCCCATGAGGAGGAGTGTGTGTAACAGGGACAACAATGAAGTAATGGAGTACCGTTAAGGGGCCCCTTGTCACCCTATATCAGAAAGTACCTAACGAAGGACTTTGTGACAAGATCAACTGTTTTTTTTTATTGAAGATTTAAAAATGATTCAACAACTTTTGAAATGTCATGAACATGTTAAAGCTCCAACACCCTAGAATGTTTTGCAAGTACAAAAGCATTGTACATTGTATAATGACCACCTCTATTTCTCCATGTGTACCAGTAGAATACTAGGGGGCTGAGATTTCGTATTGTGGAGTCACTTAGTAAAATGTGCTTTTTGTTAATTATGATGTCTGGCAATTATTAGTAGATAAACACTGATAATTAAATTTGCATCAAAGATGTTCTGATCATTATATGTGCAATGTTGCTTGATTGATTGAAAATGTTGTTATGCAAATGGCAAAGTTGTGTATTACCTTCTGTTTAACAGTGCAACTGTACACTGGATTGTTTCCCATCTCGTTAAAAGAATATTGCTATATTGGCTATTATTATAAAATTTGTATTGATAAACATCAGCTGCAATTATTTTATAGCAGGAAACAGTATGCAAAATTTAAACCACCTTTTGTGACATTAAAATATAGAAGTGATACCACAGATATTTTCTTAATTCAGTGGTCAGAAGTAGATAAATTAAATATACACATCTCACATAGCGCTGCACAACTTTAAATCCTAATTACAATCTCATACTATGAAGAAAGAGACAAGGTGCGCCAATATAAGTGCAGTATATAAGGACAGTTTTAATAATGTTTAAATAAAAGGTGACCAAATGGCTACTCACAACTTGGAAGTGAGAATCATGCATGTAATACATGTAAAGGAGTCCATGTTCACTGATGGGGTCTTCAGCAGAAACACTGGAGGCGTCCCAGCAAGGACTGGAGGAGATTTCCCAGATGGAGATGCACAACAGTATGACCTGTATGTCCTGCAGGTGGTGGGCGCCGTCTTTATACAAGACGTGCAGGGGGTCCTGGGTGTAGGGCTCGGCTGATCGGCCGTTTGTCCTCGGGGATACCACAGTCAGGAAACGGAAGTGCAACCAGTGTGGAACGCACGCTCGGAGAAGCCGGAAATACAAACCAGCATGGAACGCTCCCTTGTATGGCGGAAGTGTGGTATGGACGTGTCAGATGACGCATTTCAAAGTATCCGCACTTTCCTACTACTGTGTATTATACATTATTGTATTTCTGCTCCAGTGAATTGTCCAGTGAGTTCAACCACCATTAACATACTGGGCATTGGAACCAGTATGCATCAAGTTCTTAAAATGCACTCCTTACACCGAGGGAAAAAAGGATTTTATCCCCTGCTGATTTTGTACATTTGCCCACTGGCAAAGAAGTGATCGGTCTATAAATTTAATGGTAGGTTTATTTTAACAGTGAGAGACAGAATAACAACAAAAATATCCAGAAAAAGGCATTTCAAAAAAGTTATAAAATGATTTGCATTTTTTTTTTTTCCAATTAACAATTTTTTATTATTCAGTTGCAATACAGAATATATAACAGTACTTACAGACTATCTCAGGTACTCATAGTTAGCAGTCATTGTACATGCATTTTCTCATTTTGTGGGTGCTCCTATAAGTGCTGATACAACATTCTAACCATGTCCATCTAGTAGTGGTGCTTAATCTCTTGGCATAGAGCAAGAATAATTACGCGTTTGTAAACTTGGCAGATAGAGTCTGCTTATCTAAAAGGGTAAGAGAGAGCGGGAAAAGAGAGGGGGAGAGAGAAGGGGTGGGGGGAGGGGGGGGTAGGGGGGTGTAGACGCAATCTTACCTCGGGTTCCATGCGCTTTGCTTTAGTCCTCCCGCAGATGCCACCTTTCCCAGACCGCGTTGTGTTCATCCAATTTTTGGTGAATCCTAGCTGTCATTTTCTCCATGAGTTCTACATCTTTGACCCTGGAATATAGGGCCTCATGTGTGGGTGGGGATGTGGATTTCCAATTAAGGGCTATCAGGCACCTTGCCGCCGTCAGTATGTGTCTAAGCAGCTTTTTGCTGGTCTTTGTCAGTTTCGGTTAGGACAGGCCTAGTAGAAAGAGTTTGGGGTCCATTGCTATTGGTGTCTCAAATAGTCCTATCAAGAGCTGACGGGTATGATCCCAGAACGGGGTTATGAGAGGGCATGTCCAGTATATATGATAGAGCGTTCCCCTATGTGTCTGGCAGCGCCAGCATCTATCCGTTGAGGAGGGGTATATTTTGTGAAGTATGGCAGGGGTCTGGTACCAAAAATAGAGAATTTTATAGGAGTTTTCCTTGTATAGAGTACATATAGATGTTTTGGCTGCTTGCCTCCACGCCTCTAGGGGGAGCTCTTCTCCTAGTTCTGTTTCCCATCTAGTCATGTATGAGTGTTTGCCCTTGGTTGGGAAGTGGAATTCATTTAGTATTTTATATATGTCCGAGATCAGTCCTCTGCGGTTCCGTCCTTCTAATATAATCTGTTCGAATGGGGAGGGAGGGGAGAATTGTAGCTGTGGCGCTATTGTTTGGGCGTAGTGTCTGATCTGGAGGTAGCTGAAAAATGCCTGTTTTGGTATGTCATATTTGTCTTGGAGCTCCGAGAACGTGAGCAGCTTACGAGTTCTGGGGTTTACAACATGTCCGAAATGAAACAAGTTTCGTGAGGCCCAGGGCCATGACATATGGTGTGTTAGGCTAGCTGGCAGTTTGGGGTTGCATAGGAAGGAGTTCAGCAGGGAATGTTCTGATTTAAGTTTGTGTTCGCGTGAGACTTTGCGCCACAGGAGGCGAAGTTGTGACATTGAACCCAGCATGCGTTCGGGTTCTACCTCCACATTTGCACTCCATATCAGACTATTGGGATGTACTGGGGCTAGCCAGATCTTCTCCAGCTCCGACCATTTACTATAGGATCTCTGTGTGAACCATGACGTCAATGCTCGGAGTTGGGTCGCCTGGTAGTACCTAATCAAATCGGGGAACGCCAGTCCCCCGTCCGTCCGGGATGCTGTCATAACTGAGCTAGGAACTCTATGTTTTTTGAAATTCCAGATGAATTTTAGTAGGTCTTTTTGTAGCTTGCGTAGTTGGATGTAGGGAACAGGGATGGGCAATGTCTGGAAGAGGTACAGGAGTTTTGGGAGAATCACCATTTTAACGGATGTGATCCGGCCTATAAGTGAGATGTGGTGGGACTTCCATTTCTGGATGGAGTCTCTGATCGTTCTAAATATCGGTGGGAAGTTTGCCTGGTATAGGGTATGGAAGGATGGGGTAATATTGACGCCTAAGTATTTAAGGGAGGTTTTCTCCCATTTATAGGGGAAGGTGGATCTAAGATGGGTCGCTTCAACTTCTGACATGTTGAGAGGGAGTGCCACTGATTTGGACGTATTCGTTTTGTAACCTGAGATTGCTCCATAATGGTCTAGTGCTGCGTGTAGGTTAGGGAGAGAGGTCCGGGGATTGGTAAGGGTGAGGATGATATCATCCGCAAATAGCGACACTTTGAACTCTTTGCCTCTAACTGGTATACCCCTAATGTCGGGGTTGTTTCTTATGGACGCCGCCAGGGGTTCAACACATATGGCGAACAGCAGGGGGGAGAGTGGGCACCCCTGGCGGGTACCGTTGGTGATTGGGAAAATGGGGGATGTGGCGAAGGGTGTCTTGACCTGTGATGAAGGGTGTGTGTAGAGATTCCGAATTGCATTTAGGAAGGGACCCCTAAATCCCATGTGGCTGAGTGTGGCCATCATGAAGGGCCAGCTAAGGCGATCAAATGCCTTTTCCGCATCTAAGCTAAGCACCAGGGATTCTGTATTTTCTCTATTTGCTACGTCTATGAGGTCTATGACTTTCCGGGTGTTGTCTCCCGCTTGTCGCATGGGGACGAATCCCACTTGGTCCTTGTGTATCCGTGTGGGGAGGATTGCATTTAGTCGTGTCGAGAGTATTTTTGTGAATATCTTTAGGTCCGAGTTTAGGAGGGCTATGGGTCTGTAGCTGGCGCAAGCTGTTGGGTCTTTGTCAGGTTTAGGTATTAGGGTCAGGTAGGAGCCTAGCATCTCATTCGGAATGGGTGTCTGTCGGAGGAATGCGTTGAATAGTTTGGTCATGTGTGGGCCCAGGATGTGTAGGAAAGTCTTGTAGTACTCATATGGGAGTCCGTCTGGGCCTGGGGATTTGTGCGCTGGTAGAGCCTTAATGGTTCCTGCCAGTTCCTCTATGGTGATAGGGGTGTTTAGTTCCGACAGGTCGGCTTCTTTTAGTCGCGGTAGCCCTGCCTGTTCCAGATATAGGGTCATTCGGTCGGTCAAGTCAGTGGATGGGGGGTTGTGGGGGATTTCACGTTTGTTGTAGAGGTCCGTGTAGAATTCTGCGAATGTTTTTGCAATGTCCTGGGGATGTGTCACCAGATCTCCCCTCCTGTTTTTAATCTGGTTGGGCGTACTGTTGTGTGTCTGGTCTGCCAGTTTCCTGGCCAGGAGAGCTTGCGCTTTATTTCCCTTATCGTAGTACAGCTGTCTTAGCCGAATAATTGATTTCTCCACTGCGCCTAGTGCTAGATCCCGTAGTGTTGCACGAACCTGCACTATTTGTTTAATGAGTGTTAGGGTAGGGGAGTTGGTTAGTTTAATTTCTAGGTTTCGCAGGCGTTTTTCCCCTAATATTCTGGCGGTCTGGGCATCTTTTTTCATTTTTGATGACAAGGCTAAGCACTTGCCCCGAATTACCGCCTTGTGGGCGTTCCACAGTGTGGACTGGGTCACGTCTGGGGTATCATTCTCGGCAAAATATTGCCGAAGAGTGGTGTCCAGCTCTGTCATGAATGGCAGGTGTTGCAGCAGGAGGTTGTTAAGTCTCCAGCTACAAGGCCTGCGTAGGGGGGGACCTAGGTTCATGGTGATCTGTACAGGGGCATGATCCGACCACGATATGGGCAGGATTTGTGCGTGTTTGACTGTCCTGAGTGTGTTGTTGTTCACGAATATGTAGTCCAGTCGTGAGTGAGTTCGGTGAGGTGCTGAGTAGTACGTGTACTGTTGGTCTTTCGGGTGTAGGACCCGCCATGTGTCAAAGAGTGCGTATCTTCTGGTAATTTGGCGGAACTGTTTGGATTCCCTGAGGGCTCTAGTATGAGAGGCTTGGGGGTTTGTGGTGAGACGGTCATGTGGGGTGGAGTGTGTTAAGTTGAAGTCCCCCCCTATTATTAGCATGTCATGGGGTAGTTTGAACAAGCGGGCTAGGACTTTGTTTAGGAAGCGGTGCTGGTGCGTGTTGGGTGCATATAAGGTGCATAGGGTTATCGCCTGGGATTGCCATTTGCCTTGTATGATGACGTAGTGGCCTAGTGGGTCCAGATACGTGCTCGTGCAGGAGAAGGGGGAGCCTTTTTTTAGCAGTATAGCAACTCCCGCTTTTTTCCCTGGGTTATATGCCTGGTATGCGTGGGGATAATACCTGGATGCAAATGTGAAGGAGTCCCCCTTACCAAAGTGCGTTTCCTGTACCATAATAATGTCTGCCCCGGACTGTCTAAATTCTCGGAGCGCCAAGTGTCTTTTTTTGTTGGAGTTTAGGCCGTGAACATTAAGTGTGACTACCTTGGCCATAGTGTATAGTGGGGGTTGGTGTCTATGCTACTTATCTGGTCTGGTCGACGGTTGGTTTCCCTCTGGGAGTGTGGCATCCGCGGGAGGAGGTTCGGCGTCTGTGGGATCCCTTGAGGAAGGAAGATCTGTAGGTGGGTGGGGGAGAGGTATCTAGGAAGAAAGTAGAGGTTTAGAGCGAGGTCAAAACAGGTTAACACTTCAAACATTACAAGCACGGTCTAAGTGACCGTAGGGGCCACAGGACCCCAAGAGTTCCCGTAGAGCTCCCCGACTAGGATATCCGGAAAGTTCGGGTCGGGGAGGTACAACAAAACAAAAAAAAAACAAAAAAAAAAGGGGGGTAAAGATAAAAAAAAAGGGGGGGGGAGTAGGGTTCCAAAAAGAAAAACAAAAAGGGGAACTCCTAGGTGGTAAACCACAAGGGGGTTTGTAACTCGGGGGACGACCTGTCCGGCTTCTCGGCCCAAGGTAGCCCATGGAGCGCTACTTTTCCAGTTTGTTGGCATTCAGGGGTGTAAGGTCTTTATGGGGAAGTCTCGGTGGAATGTCGCTGGTGGCGATGTGAGGTGCCCTTCAGGGGAAAAGAGTCCTCCTGTTTCACTTCTTGTGTGATCGGCGGTCCTGATCCGGGCCTTTTGATCGTTTAGTTGAGGGTACTTTCTGCCATACAGCTGGCGGGGGGGGGGGGGGTGGTCGCCACTAGGTCCCATTCAGGGAGTTGAGGGATAGGGATCTCTAGTGTGTCGCAAAAGGTTTCCAGGTCCTCTGGATAGCGAAGTATTGCCGTCTTTCCCAGGTGTTTAGCGGTTAGGCTAAAAGGGAACCCCCATCTGTAAACGATTTTCTTTTCTTGGAGTGTACGTAGAAGGGGTTGTAGTAGCCTCCTTTTTTGGAGGGTGATCCATGACAGGTCTGGGTAGATCTGCACCGGAGAGTTGTCAAATTGCAGGTCGCGTATGGTGCGAGCTTTACGCATGATGTCTTCTTTAAGTGGGTATGAGTGGACCCTGCATATTACATCTCGGGGCTTCGATGTGGCTCCTTTGGGGCGTAGGGCTCGGTGTGCTCTGTCCATTTCTATGTGTTTTTCTGGGTCTTCTCCAATCATTTCGTTAAATAGGGTTTGCAGTGAGGTTTGCAGGTCTTCGGTACCCTCTGGTTCAGGAAGGCCCCGTACTCGTATGTTGTTTCTCCGTCCCCGATTATCGAGGTCCTCGAGGTGGCGCTGCATGTCGCGGAGCATAATGTGGTGGTCTGCGCCTTGTAGTTGTGTTTTATGTATGGCCAGCTTGGTCTCATGGATTTCCTCCTCTGCCATTTCCACCCTGTCCGATAGGTGTTTGAGGCCTGCATGGAGTGTTTGGATTTCGGAACGACAGGTGGCTTTGACGTCAGCTATGAGCTGTTTAAAATCTTCTTTGGTTGGTATGGCTTGTAAATAGGCTTGCCATGGGGGGTAGGGTCCTTCATTTTGAGCTGGGGGTGGTTGAAAGTGCGGTGGGGAGGGTGGTCTTCCCATTGTTGGGGTGTCTTGCATATGTGGGGTGTCCCATGGTGAATGGGGTTCCCATGGTTCAGTCCAGGGCGTAGCATGGGGAGAACTTAAAGTGGGGGCCTGGGGACTATAGCCCAGTTGTTGCGTACCCCCCTGGTTTGTTTGTGGACATAGCAAGGGAGCTGCGTGCGGGGCCCTGCTGGTACTGTGGTCCCTGGAGCGTTCGGGCCTCTGGTCTCTTGGGGCGTATGGAGGCTGCCATGCGGCCTGCTGCCCGCCTGCTGCGGGTAGTTGTGGTTCTTCCCATGGGTGAGCAGGGCCTGGGAGGGGGGGGAAGTCCGTTGAGGGGTCCGTTGGAGTGAGGGAGAGGCTGTCGGTGCTGTGGAGGTCCGGGTCAGGTGCCGTCCTCAGTAGCTGCGGGAAGGCCTCTGTACACTGTGTGTACTCTGGCTGCGGCTGCGTTCCGGCCTCATCCCCCTCTGGGTGGTCGAGTTCCCCTGGGGCATATTGCTCTGCACTCACCGGGCGTTGGAGCCTGGAGGGGCTCATGGGCTGGCTTGCGGTGGATGTGCCCTCCGGCTGTGTCTGCGGGTGTGGCGGCGTCCCATCGCTATGCTGCGGCGGCGGGGTTGAGGCCTGCTGCCTCGTGTTGTGCGCGGCCGGCGCCATCTTGGTGCTCCCGTCCGGGGCTGATGTCGGCTTAAAGTAGTCCTTGAACGATGCCGCGGAACTCGGCGGTGGCTGGGATGATCCCGGGGCTGAGGAGGATCGGGTGGTACGCGATCCTCCCATGTGCTGGCTGATTTTTCCCCTGATTTTTGCCTGTTAGCAGCGGGCTGGAGAGGAGCTCTTAGGCTTTGCTTCCTTCCAGGTCGGCTTCCGGTCACACGCCATGATTTGCATTTTAATGAGTGAAATAAGTATTTGATCCCCTGTCAATCAGTAAGATTTCTGGCTCCCAGGTGTTTTCTATACAGGTAACGAGCTGAGATTAGGAGAACTCTCTTAAAGGGAGTGCTCCTAATCTCAGCTTGTTACCTGTATAAAAGACACCTGTCCACAAAAGCAATCAATCGATCAGATTCCAATCTTTCCATCATGGCCAAGACCAAAGAGCTGTCTAAGGATGTCAGGGACAAGATTGTACACCTACACAAGGCTGAAATAGGCTACAAGACCATCGCCAAACAGCTTGGTGAGAGGGTGACAACAGTTGGTGCGATTATTCGCAAATGGAAGAAATACAAAATAACTGTCAATCTCCCTCGGTCTGGGGCTCCATGCAAGATTTCACCCTGTGGAGTTTCAATGATCATGAGGATGGGGAGGAATCAGCCCAGGACTACACAGGAGAACCTTGTCAATGATCTCAAGGCAGCTGGGACCATAGTCACCAAGAAAACAATTGGTAACACACTACGCCATGAAGAACTGAAATCCTGCAGTGCCTGCAAGGTTCCCCTGCTCAAGAAAGCACATGTGCAGACCCATCTGAAGCTTGCTAATGAACATCTGAATGATTCAGAGGAGAACCGGGTGAAAGTGTTGTGGTCAGATGAGACCAAAATCAAGCTCTTTGGCATCAAATCAACTTGCCGTGTTTGGAGGAGGAGGAATGCTGCCTATGCTACCTATGACCTAAAAACACTATTTCCACGGTCAAATATGGAGGTGGAAACATTATGCTTTGGGGGTGATTTTCTGCTAAGGGGACAGGACAACTTCACTGCATTAAAAAGGATGATGGACGGGGCCATGTACCATAAAATCTCGGGTGAGAACCTCCTTCCCTCAGCCAGGGCATTGGAAATGGGTCATGGATGGGTATTCCAGCATGACAATGAGCCAAAACACACGACCAAGGCAACAAAGGAGTGGTTCAAGAAGAAGCACATTAAGATCCTGGAGTGGCCTAGCCAGTCTCCAGACCTTAATCCCATAGAAAATATTTGGAGGGAGCTGAAAGTTACCAAACGTCAGCCTCAAAACCTTAATGACTTGGAGAAGATCTGCAAAGAGGAGTGGGACAAAATTTCTCCTGAGATGTGTGCAAACCTGGTGGCCAACTACAAGAAACGTCCTCTGATTTCCAACAAGGGTTTTGCCACCAAGTACTAAATCATGTTTTGCAAAGGGGTCAAACACTTATTTTCACACATTAAAGTTGAATGAATTGATAACTTTTTTTAAATTCTTTTTCTGGATTTTTATTGTTGTTATACTGTCTCTCACTGTTAAAATAAACCTACCATTAAAATTATAGACTGACCATTTTTTTGCCAGTGGGCAAACGTACAAAACCAGCAGGGGATCCAATACTTTTTTCTGTATATTGCATATACCTCACTGTATATGCAACCTCAAACTATTGACATATTATATATAAATATGTCACTATACACTTTCCCCTTTAAAGGGTTTTATCCACCTTCTCGGGATGCGTTTTGCCAACTACCACCTGGTCATCTTCTCCACTTGTGCCGATGAGGACCACAATAATCCAAACGCTTCTTCACTGGCTCCTATGCTCAAAGGGAATAAGATCTCAACTTGGTGTTCAAAGGGCACTTTATTAAAAATAAATGTAAAATCAACTTAGAAAACAAATGCACTAAAATCCAGCAGTGCACCACCTTAAAAACACTTGTAAGACATCTTAGTATGTCCCCTCTTTAAATTAGAGACCTCAGCATCACCAGTAAAGAAATCCGGTGGCTACTTCCGAACTAACAGAAGGCTTGCCTTGACATACTTAGTTACCACCCATGTGACTTCTTCAAAGAGTTATGCCCCGTACACACGGCCGGACTTTCTGATGGAAAATGTGCGATCGGAGCTTGTTGTCGGAAATTCCGACTATGTGTAGGCTCCATCTGACTTTTTCCATCAGAATTTCCGACACACAAAATGAGAAATCTTGATCTCAAATTTTCCGACAACAAAATCATCTGCTTGCGTAAATTGGCGTTCAGAATTTCCGACCAACTTTGTGTGACCGTGTGTATGCAAGACAAGTTTGAGCCAACATCCGTCGGAAAAAAAACATGAACACATTTTTTTGTTTTCAAAGAAACGCTGTTAAACGCAGCTGCCTAAAAACGTCAATAAACGAGACTGTGTTGAAAAAAGTGTCCAACTGCCTCTGAACGTACGCTTAGCAGCGTCCCGTGTACATGGGGCCTAACACTGCTCCTATGGCTCGGTTCACTCCGCCCGATCAATCCTCAAGGCGCCACAAACTCTCAGCCAGATAACAGTTTAGGAGAAGGAAAAGGAGTACTCCATAGTGTAGTATTTAAAATAAACCTATTTAATAAAAGTAATGCACTTACAGTTAAAATGTTCACAGACAGCGTTACACATGTAATGTTTCCCGATCTCGGCCGCGACCAGAAACAAAACGTCACCCGACTCTCTTCTCTGACGTGTTGCGTCACTGCCAATGTGACTTTATCAAAGGGTTTAGAGCCGTAGTGTATGGGGGTGACTTTTAAACAAGTTGCTGTCATGGCAACCAAAAAAAACAATCAACATAAGCTAAATAGATCTCCAAATTCAATGAATCATTTGCCTACACCACCCATCTAGCGATTCAAATGATTCCCTAAACAATATAAATCACTTTTAATGCGATAACGTAATTACAATTAAATTGCTCCTTCCAGTGGCCACATATATAATGGCAATCTAAAACAAGATCAAAAATAATGGGGACATCTAGTGGAAAAAAATAATCATTACAGCATGACAATATTCCATCAAAGCTAATAAGAATGAAACCAAGGTGCTGTGGACAAACTCCATCCACTAACTCAATATATAATAATACTCCTCAGTGTAAAAATCAAATAAATAGATCATAATTTGGCATAAATTCCATTTAAAAACATCTAATAATTAATAATGGATGGATATTTAAATTCAATTATTCCTTCCAGTGGCCAAGTGTGTAATGGCAATCTACAAGGAAGAAAAAACGAATGGGGACATCTAGTGGATAAAAATGGTCACTTGACATTGATTCATAAAAGCAAGTGGAAGTCAAACCGAGGCGCAGTAAACCATTGTTTAATACTATGTATTAATATTCCTCAAAATATGGAAAAACAAAAAACATCTAATGGATATTAAGTGATGATTAACACAAATTCCATCTAAAGACAACTAATAGATAAAGGGCCAATTCCATTCAACAATGAAATGGGATACCTATGGGGTTCATATTAATACTCCTCAAGGTTTGTCAAAAACATACAGGACCTTTTTTAAAATAACATATGTCAAATAACTAAGTAAATGACTAAAGACTTCCAAGCGACATTGCTATAAGGTGCACTGTAGGTTAGATATCAAACCTCCAAATTGAAAGCTCCATCTAGTGGTCAACTTAAAAATCTCATTAATAATATAGCATGAGATGAAAATAAGACTCAGATATATTAAAATCAATAATTAGAGCTAAAACTATTTAGATTGATTTCTACATTGTGTCCTAACGGTACTAGAGTAAGGGAGCTTGTGTATCCAGCGGAATTCTTAATTTCCTAATTTTATTATCCCCCCTCCAATGAGGTTTGTATTTTTCAATCCCCATCTCTAATAGAGAGGAAGGATCTCTATTGTGGTGCTGGTCATAGTGCCTGGACAGACTATGCTTTGGGAATCCATTTTTTTACGTTTTGTGTATGTTCCCTTAGTCTTTTTCCAGATCTCCCTCTTTGTTCTTCCAACATACTGGATCAGACATGGACATTCTAAAAGATAGAAAACACCTTCGGTCCTACATGAAATAAAGTCTTTAATCTGGTATTTTCTCCCAGTGACTGTAGATTGAAAACACGTTTTCCTGACGCCTTCATGGCAGCACACACTGGGTTGTGACTCCGCCCCCACAACCTGACAGGATTGGATAGCTATAAAGTTGAAGGGGAGATCCCCCGCTGTATTCTCTTTTTTTTCCTCACCTGAACAGGTTGGACGGAAGCATTTCTCCTACAGATGAAATAAGCCTCTTACCGCAATCGCCCCAGCAGGTTCAAGCCTCTCCTGTTTGGAAGTCCCTCCTGTACAGTCTCTAAAGGAGCTTCTATGGAGGGAACCCCCATTCTGGTGGTCTCAGGGGGCGTCGAGGATTCCGGCAAGTAAAATAAGCTTTAAAGAAGCTTTAATTGTGCAGTGGGCTCCCTTATCTTTAACTTCTCCTTCCCCATTTACCTGGATGAATTGTTTGTTCTGTGGTTTGGCTATGTATGGGTTAAGTCTAATTCCCCCAAGTATGTGCAGCAGGAAGGTTTAGAGGCTACAGCAGTCCGGTGTGGCCGATTATGAAACAAATAAAATATGTATGTACTTACATCTGGGCTGGCTGGCCCTTGTTGTCCTGTTGCTCAGCGTGGGGTGGTAAACCGCCGCATCCCCGCATCGCCCATGCGCATTACAGGGTCGGGAAACACCGCTATACTCTAGGTGTATTATGCCCTGATCCAAGATGGCGCCGGGGCACTCGGGACGCATCTGCGCATGCGCGGAAACGTCATTTAGGCGCCGGAACGGCGCCAGATTTAAAAACGAAAATTCTAATGGGAAATCCCTGTGCAAACTCTGCATGCTGGAAAGAAACAGAAAACTTACTGCTCTGCAATCAAACAAGACTTCTAAAGACTCAAGGTAAGCCCCTATCTAGGTAAATCTCCTAGAGCCTTAATTAACAAAGTGCAAAAGTATGTATGTATGTGCAAATACTTAAATAAATTAAATAATTAATTAAAAAAAAAAAAAAAAAAAAAATGCAAACTTGAAGTGTGTGTGTATGCGTATATATGGGTATGTATACATATGTATATATGTATATATATATGTATATGTATAGGTGTAAAAAAAAAAAAAAAAAAAAGACTATATGTACGTTTATTTTTTTCTTTTCCCAGACTGCCCTGTCTCCTTCTTTTTCTCCCTATGGAGCCCACTGCCCACGCAGACCACCATCAGCAAACTAGGTAAGAGGCTGGACCAGTAGGTAAGTATTGAAGGGGAGAAAAAAGAGTGCCAGATCGCTAAAACGCTGCATTTCTCTTGGCAGCCCGGCGAGATCAAGAACCTCCAGTTCCCGGCATGGGAAAAGGTCAAGCCATACCTCAAGTAAGAGGTCCCGCAGGAGCCGTTCAAGATCTCCTTCACGCCACCGGCGCAGCCGCTCACGGCGAAGCTACTCACGGCATCGCTCCCGCCGCAGCAGGTCAAATCGCAGGAGGTCCCCCTCCTCACATCACCGAAGCCGCCACACCCGTCCCGCAGCCAACGCCTGCTGGGTATGCGGCGCCCCGGCACTACCGGGAAAACTTGCTTGCCACTCTTGCTTCAACGAGGCCACTACAGAGAAGGAAGCAGATGCAAGGATGGCGACAGAGCTCATAAGAGAGTCAGTGCGGGAGTCAATACTGGAAACCACAGCACCACTAATGGACAAAGCTGCGCCCAGTACATCTTCGGCGGAACCACTTCACGCCCAGGCCTCGGATTTCCCCAGTTCTGAGGACGAGGTCCAAGACGTCCCAGCAGGGTTCGATTTTGCCCTGGTGGAGCCTTTCGCCAAATCAGTCAAAGAGGCGATCGGCTGGGAAGAAGACAAGGTAGAACCCCAAAAGGTTCGGAAATATTTTCCAAACTTAAAGAGGGATCCGGAAACTTTTCCTTTTATAGAGGAGCTCGAAGATCTCATAAAGGACGAATGGGAAAGGTCTGACAAACGGTCTAGTCTGACCAACAGGTTGGCCAAGATGTATCCCTTGAAGGAATCAAAAATAAACCCATTGACCAACGCACCTACCGTTGACGCCTCCCTGATGCGTCTCGCCCGCCACGTCACCCTACCAATTGAGGATGCGGTATCCTTTCGAGATGTGCTCGATAGGAAGATGGACCTGGAGTTAAAGAAGGCCTACTCCACAGCCGGGGGTGCCTGCAAACCTGCAATAGCTACAGCAGCGGTAGGAAGAGCCATCTCGGGGTGGACATCTAAGGTAGAGAAAGACCTGCAGGATGGCGTCGAGATGGAGAAGATAATTTCCTCCCTACAGGAAATCAGATTGGCAGGCGATTTCGTAGCAGAGGCGTCTGTAGACGTCATAAGATCGTCAGCCAGGACGATGCTGGCATCAGTTACAGCAAGGAGAGCCCTATGGCTCAAACCATGGATGGCTGATACGGCATCTAAACTGAACTGGTGCAGGATCCCGTATGATGGCACAAATCTGTTTGGAACCAAATTGGACTCTGCTATCTCCAAAGTAACGGGGGGAAAGTCAGGGTTAATTCCCTCCGATAGGAGACCCAAGGCACAGAAGGGACCAACGTTCAGGCGTAACCTTCCGAATAAGTACAGGGAGGCCAGATCCTACCGCCCTGGTAGGGAATTTAGGAGGGACTGGAAGAACACAAAGCCGGCTTTTCTTAGAATGCAGAAAATCAAGGCCACCCCGGCAGGGGATCAACAGAAATCGTTTTGAAGTCTCGCCTGCCCATTCGGCTCCAGGGAACAGTCAGGTGGGCGCCAGGCTAAGAAACTTCTCCCAAATCTGGTCAAGTCACATAGAGGATTCATGGACATTGTCCACAATAAAGTTCGGACACAGGTGGAGGTTCATAAACAGACCTCCGGGAAATCACTTCCAGGCAACCAGACAACCATCCTCACCACTCAAAAGAAGCCTGTTAATAAAGTATGTGGCGGAACTGAAGCAGAAGGGGGCAATACTGGAGGTCCCAGCATGTCAAAGGGGGAGAGGTTTCTACTCCCCCCTATTCTTGGTAAAGAAGAAGACAGGGGATCTACGCCCTGTGTTGGACCTCAAAAGGCTCAACAAGGGAATACAGGTCGAGGCCTTCAAGATGGAAAGTCTCCAGTCCATACTACTGGCAGTGAATCTGGGAGATTGGATGCTTTCAATCGATTTATCAGACGCTTATCTGCACATACCAATCCATCCAGTTTTTCAAAAATTCCTCCGGTTTGCCATAAACCAAGGCCATTTTCAGTTCCAGTGCCTCCCATTCGGCATCTCCTCAGCACCCAGAACATTTACAAAGGTTCTACTACCCTTGGTAGCACTCCTCAGACAAAAGGGGTTACGCATTCACCATTACCTGGACGACATCCTACTGTTAGCAGAGGATCAGGAGACGCTGATCCACCACCGAGAAGTTCTACTCGCAACCCTCCAGAAGTTTGGTTGGATAATCAACTGGAAAAAGAGCAGTCTACAACCCACCCAAAATATGGTTTTCCTGGGAGCGGATCTAAACACCAAGACAAACAGAATACAGCTCCCGCAGGAGAAGATACAGCCTCTAATTCAGAAAATGCAGAGACTACTTTCCACCAATCACCTACCTGCCAGAGCCTGTCTGAGCATTCTGGGATCCATGTCCGCAACCATACCAATGGTACAATGGGCACAGTGGCATATGAGAGCCCTGCAGAACTCATTTCTCAGGCAGTGGGATGGAGTGTCGATGCATCAGACCATCTCTATATCCGGAGCAGTGAAGAGATCAGTATGGTGGTGGACGCGTCAAGGCAACCTCAGGAAATACAAGCCCATAATCCCTCCAGATCCCAAAGTCATCACCTCGGATGCTTGCCAGAGCGGTTGGGGAGCCCACTTCCAAGATCAGGCAGCCCAAGGCCGATGGCCCTTTCAGGCTCAGGGGATAGTTTCGAATATCCTGGAACTCAGGGCAGCCTTCCACGCATTAAGGGCATTCACACCGCTACTAGAGGGGGAAGATGTGCTGATCAGGATGGACAACAAGGTAGCAGTGTCCTACATTCAGAAGCAAGGAGGTACCAGGAGTACCACCCTGATGGAAGAAGTCCGACCCATTCTAGAATGGGCTCAAATACACCTGGCAAGTCTGAAGGCAGTGTACGTTCCAGCAGCCCAGAATATGCTAGCCGACTACCTAAGTCGGGAAACGTTGTCCAACAACGAGTGGTCCTTGAGTCCGCAGGCATTCTCTCTCCTGACAGAGGCCTGGGGAATGCCAGAAATAGACCTGGCGGCCACTCCAATGAACACCAAGTGCCACAGGTTCCTGACGAGGGGCTCATTTCCATCAGCAGAGGAGATAGACTGCCTGATCCACCCATGGGACTTCAAGTTGGGGTACATATTTCCTCCAACCCCGTTGATTGCGAGGTTCCTGTCCAGACTTCGGAGATCGTCGGTAACAGTGATAGCGGTAATTCCGATGTGGCCGAGAAGACCGTGGTTCACGTCCCTCCTACAACTCAGCCTTCAACCTCCAATTCCTCTTCCAATGATCCCGGACCTTCTATCTCAGGGGCAGTTCCTTCACCCAGCGCCAGAGAGATTACATCTGATGGCCTGGAGGTTGAGAGGGTTAGGCTAAGGGCACAAGGCTGTTCACAAGAGGTCATATCAACCATGATGCAAGCCCGGAAGGTATCTACCAATACCATCTATACGAGGGTTTGGGAGAGATTCTGCTCCTTGGCACAACAGAAAGGGTGGAACTACCTCTCTCCAGAACCTTACCAAATTCTAGAGTTTCTCCAGTCAGGGGTAAGCAAAGGCCTAAGCTCAAGTACCCTTAAAGTACAAGTGTCGGCTCTGTCAGCAAAGACGGGAACTAGGTGGGCATTCCATCCACTGGTAATACAATTCCTAAAAGCCTGCCTGAAGATAAAACCCCCAGAAAACCAGTTTTTCCGTCATGGGACCTATCAGTAGTTCTCCACGCTCTTTCCAACCCTCCGTTTACTCCATTTGAAACCATATCTCTTTGGGACCTGACCTTGAAGCTATCATTCCTCATAGCAATAACATCGGCTAAGAGAGTGTCAGAGATACAAGCACTAATGATCTCGGAACCCCACTTAGTCTTTCTACCCGACGGAGTAGTTCTAAGACCATCAGAGCACTTCACACCTAAAGTGGTAACTTCCTTTCATTACAACCAAGACATCATTCTGCCATCTTTCACCAACGATCAGGGTGAAACGCATCCGTTGGATGTCAAAACAACGATCTCTAAATACTTGGCAGCTACCACCTCCTTTAGGAAGACGGATTCCCTCATGATCATCCCCTATGGAACCAGACGCGGGCAAGCAGCCTCTTCACGAACTATTTCGTCCTGGCTAGTCAAAGCCATTAAGAAGGCATATTCCACTCAGCACCTGACGATTCCTGAAGATGTCAAGGCTCATTCTACTAGGGCAGTGGCTACCTCCTGGGCAGCATATTGCAGGGTATCACCAGAGACAATATGCAGAGCAGCAACGTGGTCTTCCAGACATACTTTCATTTCTCACTACAAAGTAGATTCTGCCCATTTGGCCATGTCAGACTTCGGAAGATCCGTTGTTAGAGCCAATTCTTCCGCATTATAGGAATAAACATTATTTTTCTTGCACCCACCCGACTGGCGAGTTATTTCCCAGTGTGTGCTGCCATGAAGGCGTCAGGAAAACGGAAAATTGTATACTTACCTTTCCGTAATTTTCCTTTCCTGACGCATCTTCATGGCAGCACACAATTTCCCACCCCGTTTTTGTGATGATATATACAGAGAATACAGCGGGGGATCTCCCCTTCAACTTTATAGCTATCCAATCCTGTCAGGTTGTGGGGGCGGAGTCACAACCCAGTGTGTGCTGCCATGAAGATGCGTCAGGAAAGGAAAATTACGGAAAGGTAAGTATACAATTTTCCGTTTTTTTTTCTTCTTATTTTCTTTTGTGTGTCTACAGGTACAGCGCGTTTTACATGGATAGTATCCTTTTCCTTCAAAAACTGTGAATTTCTTTTGGGCAGGTGGATCCAACACATTTTTTGCGATAATATCTCTAATGCCGCGTACACACGACCGGACTTTTCAATAGCAAAGGTCCGACAGAACGAATCCGTCGGACAATTCGATCGTGTGTGGGCTCCATCAGACTTTTTCTGTAGAAAAATCCAACAGACTTTAGAAATAGAACATGCTTCAAACTTTTCTGCCGGAACTCCGCCAGACCCAGTTCCTATCGAAAAATCTGCTCGTCTGTGTGCTAGTCCGACGGACAAACAACGACGCTAGGGCAGCTATTGGCTACTGGCTACGAACTTCCTTATTATAGTCCAGTCGTACGTCATCACATTCGAATCCGTCAGACTTTAGTGTGATTGTGTTTGGCCAAGTCCGTTCATTCGGAAAGTTCGTCGGAACTCCGTTGAAAGTCTGTCGGAAAGACCGTCGGACCTAGTCCGTCCAAAAGTCCGCTCGTGTGTACGTGGCATAAGGGTTGGGGCCCTCCAATATATACATTTTGGCTTTTCAGGTAGCACAGCTCCCAGATGTCTATCGGCTTTTATGATATTCCAGTGTTTCTTACATATTGTTTAGATCTGTTTATGCTGGATATTAAAATCCATAACAAATGGTAAACCATTCACAGATTCTTTGTTTTTAATTGAATCCTGAATTAATTTGTCCCTATCTAAAGCAGAAACATCAACAAATTTTTCTCTAATAAAACTTTGTTGATACCTTTTTGGACAAATCTTTCTCCAATAAATTCTGCTTGTTTAAGAAACACTTCCTTCTTCGTACAGTTCCTTCTTAACCTGATTAATTGACCTTTAGATATATTGTCTAATCATGGAGTATGGTGACAGCTATCCAATGACAGATAGCTATTCCTGTCTATCACCTTAACCACTTAAGCCCCAGACCAATTTGCAGCCAAAGGACCAGGCCCCTTTTTGCGATTCGGCACTGCGTCGCTTTAACTGACAATTGCGCGGTCGTGCGACGTGGCTCCCAAACAAAATTGGCGTCCTTTTTTCCCACAAATAGAGCTTTCTTTTGGTGGTATTTTAACACCTCTGCGTTTTTTATTTTTTGCACTATAAACAAAAATAGAGCTATAATAAATATCCCCAAAAAATATATTAAAAAAAATGTTTTTTCCTCAGTTTAGGCCGATACAAAATCTTTCTACATATTTTTGGTAAATAAAAATCGCAATTAGCGATTATTGATTGGTTTGCGCAAAAGTTATAGCGTTTACAAAATTGGGGATAGTTTTATAGCATTTTTATTAATATTTTTTTTTACTAGTAATGGCGGTGATCTGCGATTTTTTATTGTGACTGCGACATTATGGCGGACACATCGGACATTTTTGACACATTTTTGGGACCGTTGTCATTTATACAGCAATCAGTGCTATTTAAATGCACTGATTCCTGTGTAAATGACACTGGCAGTGACGGAGTTAATCACTAGGGGGCCGGGAGGGGTTAAGTCTGTGTGTGTGTGTGTTTTTTTTTTACTGTAGGGGGGCGTGGATTTGCGTCTGACGTCACTGATCGGCTTTCCCGATGACAGGGAACAGCCGATCAGTTACAGCGTTACTAGGTTTGTTTACACTTACCTCTCTCCGTTCTTCATCTCTGTGACCCGATCGCGGGACACCAGCGGCGATCAGTCCCGCTGCCGCGGTCACAGAGCTCAGGACCAGTTCGCGAGTGCGCCGTCGGCGGCGCGTGCGACCCACGGCTGGGCTCATAAAGGGCCATGTACAGGTACATGGTTGTGCCAAGCCGTGCCATTCTGCCGACGTATATCAGCGTGAGGCGGTCCTTAAGCGGTTAAAATGTGTTTGTGTCACCAATTTTCCATTTTCTTTTGGGATCTCCAAGTCTAGAAAGTTTATCTTCTCCAAACAGTTAATTTTTTATTTTTTTGAAAAAATCTGTCCAGTGCCAGTATGGTGCAGAGAAGGACCCTTAAACTACTTTCACACTGAAAGCACCTGCCATTAGTGCTAAAGCACCACTTGTTTTAGCGGCACTTTAGCTCTGTTTAAGCAGTGCTTTTCGGCCACTAGCGAGGCACTTTTAACCCCAAAAAAGCGTTAAAACTCCCATTAAAATGTTTTTAAGGCGCTTTGAAAGCACTGACCATTCATTCCCATGGGCAGAGCATTTTGGAAGCGCTAAATATAGTGCTCCCAAACTGCCGCAAAGATGCTGCTTGCAGGGCTTTTTCGAAACGTCCCGCAAGCGCACCGCCCCAGTGTGAAAAGACTCATTGGAATGAATGGGAGGCAGTTTTCAGGTGCTTTGCAGAGGCTATTTCTAGCGCTAAAGGGCCTGAAAACCGCCCCAGTGTGAAAGGGGTCATACTCTGTGTGGAAGCAATAGTCTCTCTGCAGAGATTCAGTTGCCACCTGCTGAGTTTTAGCTAAAGCTCTTCAGTTAACAGAAGGCATGATTTTTGCTGATTGCAGTTACAGGTCTGCCTCAGCAGGGGAGTTTCGGACCTCTGCAGAGAGATCACTGCTTCCATACAGAGTGCAAGGGTTCTTCTTTACAGCATTCTGGCAGGGTACAGCTTTTTTACTCTGTAGCTGCTTTCTAATGAAAATGAACTGTAGGGGTGTTTAACACCCTTTGCTTTGATACACCTGGAATGTATTTAGCTCATTTAAACTGAAAGTTTAACTGGGGTTCAACTATTTTAACAAAATAGGTAATCAGCTGAATTATCAAAGAGTAAGGAACTGTAACTTGCAGTTTACAGATATAGACAATGAACGCTTCATGAATCCGTAGGGTCAGGGCAATGTGGCTGTATAGTAAACTCTCTACTGTATAAGACTGTAACAACAGTTTAGAGTCTAGATGGGACTAGAACTAGAACTAGACTAGAAGCAGAGATATGTATCCTTCCTGGGAATGTTCAGGAACCTAGGGAGTTGTGGCAAAGGAGTTAAAAGGGCCTGTGCCTTCATCTGAGTATGGTGAGAAAATGGGCACTAAGTTACAATGTAAGGGTTCATAAGCCACCAAGTGGTAGATTTGGCACTTTTTTTATTGCATGGAAAATGATTGTTTCAATCTGAAACTTTCATTGTAATACTAAAATTGTCTAGGTAGAAGTAACTTATCTATTAACCGCTTGCCGACCGCGCTATAGCCGAATGACAGCTGCAGCATGGTCGGATAACTCTGGTTGTACGCACACCCGGGAACCTCCGTGACCCGGGAACATCTGGACCCGGCGCATCACGGATCACGGTGATGCGATCACTAGTAAACAAACCGGCGTCACGTCCGGTTCCTCTCTCCCCTCCCCATACCTATTGGTACAGTGCGAGGGGAGAGGGGAGATATTGGTGGCAGCAGCGCTGTGGGCTGGATGTGTAGTGCCCACAGTGCTGATATGTGCAGCCCTTATCCAGCCATCCATACCCAGCCATTCATGCTCAGCATACACATCCATACTCAGCATACTCATCCATCCATCCATGCTCACCCATCCATACTCAGCATACTCATCCATCCATCCATCCACCCATGCTCACCCATCCATACTCAGCATACTCATCCATCCATCCATGCTAACACATCCATACTCAGCATACTCATCCATCCACCCATGCTCAGCCATCCATACTGAGCATACCCATCCATACTCAGCATACTCAGCCATCCATACTCGGCATACCCATTCATACTCAGCATACTCATCCATCCACCCATGCTCAGCCATCCATACTGAGCATACCCATCCATACTCAGCATACTCAGCCATCCATACTCGGCATACCCATCCATACTCAGCATACTCATCCATCCATCCACCCATGCTCACCCATCCATACTCAGCATACTCATCCATCCATCCATGCTAACACATCCATACTCAGCATACTCATCCATCCACCCATGCTCAGCCATCCATACTGAGCATACTCATCCATACTCAGCATACTCAGCCATCCATACTCGGCATACCCATTCATACTCAGCATACTCATCCATCCATCCATGCTCAGCCATCCATACTCAGCATACTCATCCATCCATCCATGCTCAGCCATCCATACTCAGCATACTCATCCATCCATCCATGCTCAGCCATCCATCCATCCTCAGCAATACTCATCCATCCATCCATGCTCAGCCATCGCATCCACCCCCATCCATAATTAGCCATACCCATCCATACCCAGCCATACTCAGCCGTACCCAGCCATACTCAGCCATACTTAGCCGTACCCAACCATACTCTGCCATACCCAGCCATCCTAGCCATACTCAGCTGTACTCAGCCGTACACAGCTGTACTTAGCCATACCCAGCCATCCCATCTATACCCAGCCATACTCAGCTGTACCCAGCCATCCCATCTATACCCAGCCATACTCAGTCATACCCATTCGTACTCAGCCGTACCCATCCATACTCAGCCATACTCATTCATCCTCAGCCATCCCCATCCACGGCTCATCCATCCCCATTCATGCTCATCCATGCCACATCAGTTATCATCCATGCCACATCCATGCCACTACAGTGCCTCACAAAAGTATAATAGGTAATCAAATTAGAATTGAAACTTATGCCCCTAGAACACCTGGCAGTGCTCCCTGCATGTTGGTCCTCTGTATGTGGCCACGCTGTGGAAAAGTCTCACACATGTGGTATCACTGTACTCAGGAGGAGTAGGAGAATATATTTTGTAATTTTTGGTATGTACATGCTATGTGTTAGAAACATTGTGTAAATTGACAACGTTGTGTAAAAAAAAGTGTAAAGCCCCATACACACGGTCGGATTTTCCGATGGATTCTGTCCTATCGGACAATGTTGTCGGAAATTCCGACCGTGTGTAGGCACCATCGGACAGTTTCCATCAGATTGTCCGACGGACAAAGTTCTATCTCCTGCTCTAAAGATTTTCCGACAACAAAGTCCGATCACACCAATTCTGATCGTGTGTATCGAATTCCGACGGACAAAGTGCCACGCATGCTCAGATCACATTACAAGACCAAAGCTATTGGCTACTAGCCTCTACGTAGTCCCGTCATAGGCAACAAACGTCACCACGTTCAGAATGATCGGATTTTCCGACAACTTTGTCCGACCGTGTGTATGCAACACCAGTGTCGGACTAAATCCGTCGGACAAAATCCGATGGATTTTGTGGTCGGATTTTCCGACCGTGTGTATGGGGCATAAGAGGTAGTCAAGAAATGATATGTGTAATTTATGCTCCTAGAACACCTGAAGGTGCTCCCTCAATGTTCGGTCTCAGTCATGGCCACGCTGTGTAAAAGTCTCACACATGTGGTATCACCATACTCAGGAGGAATAGTAGAATGTGTTTTGGGGTGTAATTTGTGCTATGTATATGCTATGTGTGAGAAATAACCTGCTAATATAACAATTTTGTGAAAAAGAAAAAGACAAAACAATCTTGATTTTGCAAATAATTGTGGGAAAAAATGACAACTTCAAAAAACTCACCATGCCTCTTTCTAAATACCTTGGAATGTCTTCTTTTCAAAAAGGGGTCATTTGTCGGGTATTTGTACTTTCCTGGCTTGTTAGGGTCTCAATAAATGAGATAGGCCGTCAGTACATCAGGTGTGATACATTTTCAGAGATTGACACCATAGCTTGTGGACTCTATAACTTTCACAAGGACCAAATAATATACACCGATTTGGATTGCTTTTACCAAAGATATGTAGCAGTATAAATTCTGGCCAAAATATATCAAGAAAAATTACTAATTTGCAAAATTTTATAACAGAAACAAAGAAAAATTTATTTTTTACTGAATTTTCGGTCTTTTTTTTTTTATAGCGCAAAAAAAAAAACAGCGGTGATTAAATACCACCAAAAGAAAACTCTATTCGTGTGGAAAAAAAGTACACAAATTTAATTTAGGTACAGTGTTACATGACGGAGTAATTGTTTCAAATAGTGAAAGCCCCGTATAAATAATTTCAAGACTAAATAATTAGCCGTGACCGGAAGTGAACGGCGACACCTGGCTCCTCCTTGACGCGTTGCGTCACTGATCACGTGACTTTCTCAAAGGGCCAAGGAGTCAGGTGTCTGCAGGCCAGTTTAAATGGTTTCTAGCGTTGCCATAACAACAGCGGTGCTCCGTGAATAATTAATTTCAATTAAAACACATATACATCAGTTAAATATGGTCGATTGCAATATGGAATCATTATTCAAATATTAAAATAATAAAATCTTTGAGCGAAATAATAGCAACCAATTTGACTCTTTAAAATGTATAAATCACCATATAAACGCCATCTGGTGGTCAGAAACTAGTATTGCTTCTAAATAAATCTCTCCGGACTCTTTACTGACATCTAGTGGATACTACTAAAATAGCAAACTACTTAAGTAGTCTCAGGAACCCAGAACATTTCTCATGGCTGACATCTAGTGGGCATTTATCCCAATGACATTCTTCTATAGTATCATAATGGTGAACCCCACATCTACATATATTGTTCAACCAATTAGTAGATAATCATTGATAATTAAAAATGAGAATAAAAATTATATATAATTTGCAAACTAGACATCTTTGGAGACCTAACTTTTCAACGTCAATAATAGTGTATAAACATTCTAAAAGAATTAATATTAAAAGTAACTATAAATAAATTGTTTCTAAAAACATTTAAAAAAAATAACTTAATAATTTGATATAAAACAATTAAGATCAAATTCAACGTTATGTCCCCAAGGTGTTAAAGTACATAATTCGTATATCCAGCGAGACTCGGCTTGGCTGATCTTAATTATTTTATTATCCCCCCTCCGATGGGGCTTATATTTTTCAATGGCGCAAATTTGTTATGACGAGGGATCCTTCTTATGATATTTGGCATAATGCCTTGACAGACTATGCTTCTTGAACCCTTTCTTTTTATTTTGGACATGCTCCCTCAGTCTCTTCCATAATCCTCTCTTCGTTCTACCTATATATTGGATGTGCCATTTCTTGTGGATGTGGATTTATTTTTCTTGCTTTCCTTTGTGTGTCGACACGCATAACAATTTTTGCAAGGGTAATATCCTTTCCCTTCAAAAAATGTAAAAGATTTTTTAGCCAGAGGGTCAAGTACATTTTTCACCAGATTGTCTCTGAGGGTTGGAGCCCTTCTATAAGTGAATTTTTTTTTTTTTTGAAAATCTTTTTATTGAGTATAAAAACATACAAACAAATAACAAACATCAGTAAATCTGCCACAGCTTTGGAATAGACCCACGCAGGAGTCAGTACCAGCCGGCAATTGGACTGCTTCCATTATTAGTGACAAACAGCTGTAGCACATCTACAAGAAAAGAACATACAAACAACCTAGTGTTGTGTTGGCTCCCGCTCAATTGAAATATCTAAGGATCAGGTCTTTCAGTGAAGACCCAAGGGACCATAATAGATATCAGACGAACCTGTATCAGAGTTTATAACTCACAAAAAGGCACTCAATGTAGCAATACCTCATCCACCCGTATAGTGGTGTTATGTACATGCTCAATCAGTCCGCGGTTGCCGTGGAGGCCTCCGCTAGCCATTTGGCCCACACTCTATCGTATTTTTTGGGGCATCCCCTATTTTGGTATGTTTCCTTATAAAGTGATAGTACTTTATTGACATGCGTTTTCCATAGCATTATGGACGGTGGGGCACGTTTTTTCCAACATAGAGTGATCATTTTCCTGGCATAGAAAAGCAGGAGTCCTATCAGAGTTCTCTCTGCGATCCTGGGGGCTAGTTCTTCTACTAGGCCTAGAAGGCATATCTGCGGGGTCAGAGCTATATCTATTCCCACCACTTCTTGCACTACAGATAGTACTTGTGACCAGTAGTTTTTAATTGCTGGGCAGGACCAGAAGATATGAATAAAGTCGCCCGGATCCCCTGTACATCTCCAGCATTCCGAGGACAGGGAGGTTTTCATTTTGTGCAATCTATACGGGGTTATATATGCCCGGTGTAGTATTTTGTATTGTATGAGACGGTCTCGAAGTGAGATCAGGATTTTGAAGGGGAAATCCCACATGTCCTCCCAGTCCTCGGAGTCCAGTCCCGGAATGTCGTGTGTCCATCGCTGGCGGAGCTTGGACAGATCCGGAGAGGAGACCCTAAGGAGATGCGCATACAGGACCGAAGTCGGTTTTCTGGTGCATTCATATCTTGTGACCCTCTCCAGATCGGATTGCACTATTTGCGTGTCGTTGGGTATTATTTGAGCTTTAAACGCATGAGAGATTTGCATATAGCGAAATAGATGCGCGGTGGGTACATTGTTGTGGGACACCAGGTGATCAAAGGAGTGTATACCGGAGCCTGAAGTGAGGTCAGATACCAGTTTAATACCACACTTAGCCCATATTTTGGGGTCCGGGAGTGTGTAAAAATGGGGTATGGTAGGGTTGTTCCAAAGGGGGGCATGAGGGGAGATTGCATTCCGTGGGAACTTCTCAAGTCTCAGTCCCGCCCTCCATGCCTTCAGAGTCGTGCACATGGAGGTGGTCAAATCATATGGAGCCTTGGGACCCCGAAGAGGTAAATGTGTTAGGGCCTCCACAGAACGGACCACCGCAGCCTCCAGAACTGCCGCAGGGTTGGACGTGTCCGGCACTAGCCACCAAACTGCCGTGACCAGCTGGGCTGCCAAAAAATATTTCTGGCAGTCCGGAAATGCCAAACCCCCCCCGCGACACCGGACGCATCAGTGTGGACAATTTAAACCTAGGGGGATTTGGGCCCCAGAGAAAGGAGGAGAAAATGCAGTTCAATCTCGTAAAAAATGAGCAAGGTATCCACTGTGGGGAATTACGGAATAGGTAAGTAAATTTAGGTATGATTTTCATTTTGATTAAGTTAATGCGGCCTAATAAGGATAGGGGAAGGTTCCCCCAGGCTTTTAGTTTGGTCTTCACTCCTTGGACCACCGGTTCTAGGTTAAGGGGGATAAAGCTGGATGCGTCTCTCGAGACGCGCACCCCCAGGTACACCATTTCGTCTACCCATTGCAGTTGGAGATTTGGCGGGGCTAGTCTTTTTGCCTCAGGGTCAATAGCTAGCAATTGGGATTTTGTCCAGTTCACCCGTAGTCCTGTTATTTTGGAGAATTCTGTTAATACTTGCAGCGCTCCTCTAAGGGAGGGGTCTGCATCGTTCAGAAATAGTAGGAGGTCATCCGCGTACAGAGCTACCCTCTCCTCCAGCCATGCTAATTTTAGTCCTTTTATGTGGGGCGAGACCCGTAGTGCCTCCGCCACCGGTTCCATAGCAATGGCAAACAGTGCTGGAGAAAGAGGGCAGCCCTGCCTGGTACCCCTGGATAGTGGGAAGGGGGGAGAGACGTCGCCCCCCAGCCTGACAGCCGCCTTTGGAGATTTGTACATGGTTTGCAGCCAGGCAATAAAAACCAGCGGAAATCTCATCCTCCGCAGAGTTTCCCAAAGAAATGGCCATTCGATCGAATCGAATGCCTTTTCGATATCAAAGGAGGCAACCGTTCTAGTGCCCATATTGTCATGTCTGGCCTGCAGGTTGGTGAACAGTCTGCGGAGGTTGATATCCGTCGATTTGTGTGCCATGAATCCAGTCTGGTCTGTGTCTATAATGGAGGGCAGTAGCGGGTTGAGTCTAACCGTAATTAATTTAGACAGAATTTTGAAGTCAAGGTTGAGAAGTGCTATGGGCCTGTAAGATGCGCACTGTTTGGGATCTTTATTGGGCTTAAGGATTAAGATAATGTGTGCATCTGCCATGGAGGGTGGGAGCGCCCCTTCCTCTAGACATCGGGTATATAGATCCGCCAACAGGGGGGCCAGAAGATTTGCATGAGACCGGTAAAATTCGACGGGTAGACCATCTGGTCCCGGGGCCTTTCCAGTTGCCAACGTGCTAATAACAGCATGTACTTCCTCTGCAGTGATAGCTCTGACTAGATGAGACCTCTCCTCGTCTGATAGCCACCCCAGAGCCAGGGGGTCTAGGAGAGGCGCCATCTCGCCAGGAGTCATATCCTGCGGGAGTGTGGTACTGTATAGCGTCTGATAAAAGGTCTGAAACTCCCCCAGGATACCCTCCTGGGAGGTAATAGATTCACCTGTAGGAGAGATCAATTCGGGAATCAGAGTCATAGGAGTGTCGTGATGGGACATCATCGCTAGCATTCTACCGTTTCTATCCCCCTGTTCAAAGAATCTCTGTTTGGTGTGGAACATCTCCAAACGAGTGACCTCAGTGAGATGGAGTTGGAGATCTCTTTTGGTGGACTGCAGCCGTTCGAAATTGGAGACCGAGGGGTCAGACCCGTAAGTGGCTGAAGCCTCCTCAATCTCCCCTTCCAACCGCGCTGTGTTGGCTTGTTGATTTACCTTCACCGCCTTTATTGCTGACATATAGTGTCCTCTAGTAATTGAAGGCGTCCCATACTGTGGAAGGGGAGGATGACCCCGCGTTATGTTCCCAATATTCCCGTAATGTTTGTGGGGCCTGACTGGATATCTCATCATGGGAGATCCAGTGGGCTCCAAGGCGCCACATGGAGCCACTACTTTTTTCTCGGGTCCGCATGGTGATCTTCAGGGGGGAGTGATCCGAGAGCCCACTCGGCAGGTATGCCGCCTCCACTATATCAGTTAACATAAGTTGATTTGCAAACGCGTAATCAATTCTGGAGGAGGTTTTAAATGAGGTAGAAAAACATGAGTAAGCTTTAGTCTGGGGGTGTAACCACTGCCACACCTCAGTAACCCCTGCCGAGTGTGCCCACCCCAGCAAATCCCCATTATGGGACTGTGATGGCCTGGGCCTGTCAAGATCAGGGGAGAGGGTGTTATTGAAAATCTCCTAGAATTAGTAATTTAGCTGGACAGTATGGGGCAATCCTCTCCAATATAGTATATAGCACTTCCGGTTTGAAAGGTGGGGTGATATAGACTCCTACAATAACATACCTTTGTTGCCAGGCCGTCAATACCACAATAACAAATTTGCCATGGGGGTCTGTGTGGACCGCTTCAACTTTGCACGGGTATGATTTATTTATTAGTATTGAGACCCCCCTGGCATATGAGGAATACGTGGCATGAAAAGTTCTCTGAACCCAGGGCCTTTTCAAGGCCATCAGTTTACCACCCACCAAGTGGGTCTCCTGTAGGATCAGTACCTGCGGGTTGTGCGCCCTGACATACCGGAACATCAGTGCCCTTTTAAATTTGGAGTTGAGGCCTCTGACATTCCAGGATATCACCGACATTGTTCCCTGATCACGTGACGCCATGATCCCAGGGGAGAATTTTTACCTGCAGGATGAAAGAGTCCCACCTGATACCCACCTGATGAGTGTTATTAGAGCTGGAGCCAACCACACTTAACCTATAGTAAACATAGAGAACAATACAACTTCCCAAGCACTGTGTGCTTTTCCTACCGGTACCCGGCACCCCCCACAAACACTGGGGAAGGGCCGGGATGCAGTCTATACCCAAAACCAAACACAACATTGTAAAGTGGTAGCCTGAGTACTAGGCCACACTACAGTCCTCTGCAGCCCTGAGATGGAGCTGCGGGCTCAACCTATGGCTATTCTAAAGTCTCTCCAGATGAGTGGAGAATAGCAGGCCAATCAATTGACGTAGCCAAAAAAAAAAATAAAAAAGGAAAAGCTGTGTGGGGGGTTAGTTCCTTCTGGGAGTTGTGTCCAGCAAGGTAGCTCCGGGGTAGAAGGATGTGGAAGGATCTATCGTGATCTCAGGCTCTAATAAAATGTGGGAGGAAAAGAGAAAAAAAAAAAAAATACAAAAAGAGGAATACTGCCGTCAGGGGTAAGTTTAACAGGCCAGCTTCTTGGGGTGGATTGGTCGTCCACCCAAAATGTCAAGTGAGTCCTGCGCAAGGGGCTCAGGCATCAGCCAGCAGCATTAGGTGATGATACCCAAGGATTTATACAACAAAACTGGTGACTTGATAAACCACCCCCCTGAGCCTGGATTTGGAAGTAACATAGAGTCTTTATGGTAGCTGTCAGGAAGCAACTCGCATTGAAGGATAGCTTCTGGTGCTCACCGCAGGGCATTCAGCCATTCTTCTGCATCAGCAGGAGAGTCGAAGAATCTGACCGAGCCATTATGAGGGACTCGGAGGCGGCTGGGATACATCATGCTGTACTTAATGTCCTTTTCCCGTAGGCGTTTAGGGACATCATTGAAGGACTTCCTCTTGCGCTGTAGGTCGGCCGAGAAGTCCGGAAACAGTAGGATGGAGGAGTTGCCGTATGGAAGCGAGGGGTGTTTGCGAGCTGCGGAGAGGATCCTGTCATGGTCTCTGAAGTTGAGGAAGCGGACCAGGAAGGGTCGGGGATGCGCACCAGGGATAGAGCGTCCCGTGGGCACCCGGTGGGCACGCTCAACCACATAGGTCGGAGAGATATCCATCAGGCCCAGAAGGTTTTTAAAGAATTCCTCCGCAAACTCAGCTGGCCGGTCTCCCTCCTCCCCCTCCGGGAGACCCAGGACTCGGACGTTGTTGCGTCTTGCCCTGTTTTCTGCGTCATCGGATTTAGCGACAAGCAGTTGTACCGTGCGTTGCAAGTCCGCTATGGTGTTGGTGTGGGTAGCTGTAAGATCTTCAGTGGCAGAGATTCTGGATTCTGATTCAGTCAGCCTACCCCTGATCTCATCCAGGTCATTCCTAATGAGATTACATTCTTCTGCAAGACGGTCAATTCTCACTAGCATGGAGGTTTTGCTCTGTTCAATGGCGGCCAGGATCAGTGCAGTGCTGTCTTGGGATGGCGGGGCAGGGAGAGCCGCACTCGGGGATGCCTCAGGCTCCATGGCCAACTCGGTCAGCAGGGCCTGCAGTTTCCCTATGAGAGAAGGGTCAGGCTGTGTCTCCTGTGCAGGGGCCAGGCAGCCTGGCGTGGATGTGGGTTTTGGCCGGTTCTTAGGGCCCATGAAGCTTGGGGGCGAGGGGAGCAGATGAATGAACAGCCAATGTCACAGAGGAGGATCGGGCTGGGGGTCACAGCATCAGCAGGGGGCTATTCTCAGGGATCAAGTCAGCAATCAGGAGGGTACTATCTGTAGGCCTCTGAGTGTCAGGAGGACCAGCCTGGAGAGGTAGGCAGCAGTCTCCCTCAGTCCCTCTGGCAAGCCCACGTGCAGCTACAGCTCAGTGAGAAGGGCTGTGCAGGAAGGCACAGGGAGCAAGGATAGAGGCAGGAGGGAGGCAATGAATTTGGGCCCCAGGGCTCCCTAGTCAGTTCAGTCCCCACCTGGATTTCTGGGCCGATCCTGCTGGAAGATGGAGGGATGATGGGGTGGCCGAGGGCTCCAGCGTCCACACTCCGGTCCCAGTCGCTCCCCCGCCGGCCGGCGGTTCAGGAAAGGGTGGTGTGCGGCAGGCCTCACTAGGCCGCACCAGGCCGCGGCTGCGACGGGCGGCCTCCGCGGACCCACGGGCTCCCCAGACCCTTGGAAGGTAGGTGAATGCTAAGGGGGTCTTCCTACCTCTCCCCCAGGCCAGTTCCGCTCTCCGGATCCCAGACGAGGCCGGCCGCGGCGTCCCTCTGCCGGCCGGCGGTGTAGGAAAGAGCGGTGTCTGGCAGGCTTCACTAGGCCGCACTAGGCCGCGGTTGTTGCGATCAATCCCCTGGCTTCTCAGGCACTCGGAGGGGTAGGGAGGGTGATGAGGGGGTTCCCCTACCTCTCCACTAGTCCAGGATGGGCTCCCTCAGGCAGGATGCAGTCCAGAGAGATGTCAGTGGACCCGGCCGTGGAGGATCAAAGGCTCCCTGGGTGTTTCCGGGCCGGACCCTCACAATATAGCCACGAGCTGCACCGGGATGTGTAGAGGGACAGTCAGGCAGGTATTATGAGCGTTTTTTGGGCTTTAGATAGGCGGATGGTTAAGGATTAGTTTTAGGATTCCCGGAGCTCCTCACCAACACGTCCGCCGCCTTTCACATCCAGACACGCCCCCCCTTCTATAAGTGAATTTAGGTCTTTCTGGGAGAATAGTGCTTAGCTGGCGGTCCGTTCTTATGATATCCCAATGTTTTTTAAAATTGTTCTCAATTTGTTTACTTACAAACATCCGACTTACAAACAACTCCTACTTACAAACGGAGGGAGACAACAGGAAGTGAGAGGAAATCCACCCCTAGGAAGGGAAATTCACTGCTGTAAGAGTTAATATGGGAAAAAGGTGTCTCCACTGATGTTTTATTACCAGTCCATGTTTCCCTAACAACCAAAATTTTCAAAATCCAATTGTCATTGGGACAGAAGGTGAGGTGAAATCTTCTTAACAGGAGCACAGACAGCAAAACAAATGTTACAGGGGTGATAACCCTGCTCTATGTTATCTAAAAAACTTAAAAATAGATTTTTTGGCTGGAGCTACACCTAAAAAATTTACCTGTTCCCACTTACAAACAGATTCAACTTAAGAACAAACCTACAGTCCCTATCTTGTTTGTAACCCGGGGACCCCCTGTACTGGACATTGAAGTCCATTACAATTGGTACTTTTTCTTGTTTATCTTAATTTCTGGTGGTATCTTGTACCAAGATCTCTCTACCCACTTGTGCGACATCTCTTATTTTTTCTTCAATAAATCCGTGTGATAACCTTTTTGTACGAACCTCTTTCCAATAATTTCTGCTTGCTGTAAGAGAGTTTGTTTATTGGAGCAATTGCATCTTAATCTAATGAGCTGTCCCTTTGGTATATTTTCTAACCATGTATTATGGTGACAGCTATCTAGGGGCAAATAACTGTTCCTATCTACTTGTAGCGGCCCTAACCCTCGATGGGGCGGCCTTGACTTTTCCCAGGGTTTCCAGGGTTAGTACCCAACAACTTTGGATGCTGACACAATAAAAGTCCTTTTGAAGGTTTTTATTTTTGCAGTGGTAACATCCAACAAACACAGTCTTAGATGGGAACAGAGGGCAAGGATGAAGAAACTCAGGCACCTTGAACTGCTAACATCTGCAAATGTCTTTTTATCAAACCCAGAGAGTAGCCACTCGCAGCTGGGTACTTCAATGCCAGACTAACCTCTAGCCAGAGGTATGGCAGCTGGCAATGTGATCCGGAAACTTGTTAAAAGTCTCTAACACAGAATGAACTTGCAACCGAAGGGTAAATAGGAACCCTTCCCTCAGTACCTGGAACTTTCTCTGTCTCCTTGGCAGTACTGTGGAAGTGTGGATTCTTTAGTGTCCATACAACTTAGCAACCAGGCTCCTCTTGAGATGCCAGCTTGTTGGCCCGCCTCCGAAGAGTCCTCCCCCGGTCACCTATGCAAGCTGTGGTGCCCCTCCAGTGATGAGAGCACACCAGGACGCCTTGAATCCTCCTTCAGTTACTGGGCTTCGGGCTAACTGGCTCCGAAACTCTGGAACAGACGGATCCTTGCCCCAGACCATTCGGGTCTGTGGGGCTAGTCAAATTGACCATGTGGCGGGACAGCAAACGTTCCCAGGCCCCCTCACGGGGCTACCCGGTCCAGAACCAGGAAACAGGACTGCTGCCGAACCCCGAACACGTGACTTCAGCACCTTAAGTACCCCTCCCCAGACTACACAGCGGTGCCAGGCGCACCCACTGATTGGCTCCGGGGAAGACTGATACCTAAGATGTCCAACCAGGCCCAGTTCTAGGCCTGTCATGTGTACATCACTGTACCCATGACCAGGCAGAACCCTAGTGCAACCCAGCCAAACTGATGCCAAAGTTAACCTGCACAATTAACCCTCAGAACCCCATTACTGTTCTGGGGGAAAAAAAATAAATTTGCACATATAGCGGACACTTTGTGAAAGTGTCCCCGCTACATACTGTTTTAAAAGAGGTATGTGTAGTTAATTTATTTTCTTCTTTCTCAATTATTAAATTACTAAATCCAGAATATTAATTTTATCAGTACTTATTTCCCAGGTGAATTTGATGTTTTTCTCATTCGTACTGAGATTAAAACAGAAGTCCATCAAGCTTTCTCTGTTGCTAGACCAGATTATGATGATGTCATCGATATAGAGTTTAAACAAAGTAAGTTGGTGTGGTACATTGTTATATAATGACTCTTCTTCCCATTCCTACATGTACAGGTTGGCAACACTGGGTGCATATTTAGCCCCCATAGCAATTCCGCATATTTGCTTGTAATAAATATTATTAAACCAGAAACAATTTGAATCCAAACTATATTGTAAACAATCTAATAAATATCTCCTCTGTATGCATTTCAGGTCACTAAGATTTCTGAGAGCCCATTTTGTAGCTTGGATTGCTTCTTCATGATTTATAATAGTGTATAAAGATGCGACATCTGCAGTCGCCAAGTATACTGGTTCGTCTTCTAGAATAATATCATTTAGTAATTGGATGAGATGTTTCGTATCCCTCAAGTATGACTTTGTCTTTTTTACCACGGGTTGCAAAAAAACATCAATGTATTCCCCCATCCTTGCACAAACAGAATTTATCCTGTTAACTATGGGTCTTCCTGGGGGTTTCTCATTATTTTTGTGTATCTTAGGTACTGTGTAAATTACAGATACTCTGCATACATTCGGTTGTAAGTATTTTATTTCTTTTTTATTTAATAGACCCTTTTCTGATCCCTTTTGGATCACTCGAGCTTGCTCCTTATTGTATCTCATAGTGGGATTGCTTGGTAACTTCTGGTACGTTGTTTCATCACTTAATTGTCGGTATAATTCATCATTATAATTCACTTTTGATTGTATAACTAAGGCACTGCCTTTATCTGCTTGTCTTATCACGATATCCTTCCTGGATTCTAGTTTCCTTATACCACTTTTTATATCTCCTGGGTCAAAGGCCTTTTTGACTTTCAATTCTTGCAAGTCCTTCAACACTATCCTTTTAAATACCTCAATATGGCCATCATTCCCAGCGGGTGGATTGAAGAGAGATTTATTCCATAAATTGCTAAACAGGATACCATTAGTTTCAGATAATTTCGTTCCCCTGCCAATTCCTGGGTCATTAAGCATGTATTTCTTTATATTTAAACTTCTCACAAATTTATTGATATCCACATATGCATTAAACTTGTTGAGATTCTTTTTTGGTGCAAACTTTAGCCCCTTATCTAATACTTTGATCTCTTCTTGTGTTAGCACTACTCCACTTATATTTATAATTCTGTCTCCTACTATTCTCTTTTCCTTTTGCTTCTTGACTCCTGCCCGGCATCCTCTTCTCGTTTTTTGTTTCTTATACTTCTCTTGTCTACAGATCTGTAAAATGAGAAACAAGAGGTGCCGGCAGCCGATCCGATGGACGGATTGGCCTCGGGGGGCGGCCGACATCGCGGGATCGTTGGACAGGTAAGTGTCAGCAGCTACAGTGTTTGTAGCTGCTGACTTTTAAAAAAAATATTTCTTGACCGGAACGTCCCTTTAAAGCATGAAGGTGCTTTTTGGATTTTGGGCCCCTCTATGTGTCTAGGCACCATAAAAGCCTTACATGTGGTATCACCATACCCAGGAAGAGCAGCAAAATGTGTTTTGGGGTGTGGGTGTGGAGTTTGAAAAATAACTTGTTAAAATTAAAATTTAGTGAAATAAATTTAAATTGAATTTACCGTACTTGCTTAGTTTTCCCCAAAAAAATGTAGTTAGATCTTTATAATACTCACCATGCCTTTGTACATGCCTTTGTGCATGTGTTTGTACAGTTCTGGCATTTTAGAGCCGAAGAAATGGCAGTCAGGGTTCATACATTTCAAATGTATATACCAGTTTGTAGACTCTAATGCCACGTACACACGGTCGGAATTCTCGTCGGAAAAAGCTCTAATGGTTTTCCCGTCGGAATTCTGACGGAATTTCGCTCAAACTGTCTTGCCTACATACGGTCACACCAAATTCCGACGGTCTGTAACACAGCGGCATAAAACACGTTCGACAGCACTATAAAAGGGAAGTTTAATGCTTCCGAGCATGCGTCGAATTGTTTCCGAGCATGCGTCGGAATTTTGCGTGTCGAAATTGCATACACACGATCGGAAAATCCGATAGAAAGGTTTTCCGTCGGAAAAATTGAGAACAGGTTCTCAATTCAAAGTCCGTCGGAAATTCCGACAGAAAAAGACTGATGGGCATACACACGGTCGGAAAATCCGATGAAAAGCTCCCATCGGACTGTTACCATCGGAAATTCCGACCGTGTGTACGCCGCTTTACAGCGTAAATAATCTACACTTATTTGTTTTTTTTGTTATTTTACAAAAAAAAAAATGTACCAGAATATATTTGGGCATGATTTCGTGATTTTTTTTATTGGGTATTTTTTTATAACAGAAAGTAAGAGAAACATTTTTTAGTAATTTTTATATAGCAAAAGATAAAAGAAGCACTGATTAAATACCATCAAAAGAAATCTCTATCTGTTAAAAAAAAGATATAAAATTTATTTGGGTAAAGCTTTGCTTGACTAAGTAATTGCCAGTAAATCTATGACAGCACTGAAAACTGAAAAAAGGAAAGGGGTGAACCACGCTGGTACTGAGGTGACTGGTTAACATCTTCTTTTTCGAACAAAATGTACAGGAAGTTTTTTCTCACATGTTACACATATCACATTTTTTTGACTATTGGAGCTATACCGACAAGGGGGCTTTACATTGGATGTACGAATGCAATCGATGAGCTGAAATCTTGTGCTACTTGTAACTTTGCTAGGGCCTGGCACCCCGCTACAGATGGCCTGCACGGTGGCTGCGGATGAAACGATGAAAGTGTTCACTGCCTTACATTGACCGCGTATGATGAATATATTGTTGTTCATGACGTTGTTACAGTTGATGTTCGGTCTTCTTACAATGTGCTTCTTCTGAAATGTTGCCCAGTTCTGAGACAAGGACAGATGGGAGAGTCCCAGGAGGATCCCAAATACCAGAAGAAGAGATTTTGCACACATTCTGGCCATTGTTTCTGAAAAGAGAGATACAATAAAAATGTATCACTGTTTACAAGATTTCAAAAAGACAATGAAAATAGAATTGTTTCAGGGAGAACATATTAAATTATGCGGGCGGGGTGGGGGGGTTGATGGGATGTGTATTTATGGCTGTTTATTTTATTAATGTTCTTTGTATTTTAAAAAAATTATTTGTGTGCCATCGCTTTTCTTTGTATATTCTCTCTGTGAAAAAATAGGGGTAACCATTTAAAGTCCTTAAAAACAGCACAAGCCACTTTAATTTCTCTTTCAGCATTGACTCCAATTCATTTTACCAGAATGGTGAAAATTTCCCATGTCCTCAAATTTTCACCAAACCCAACCGCTTGTTAGATATCAGCAACACAGGGAGGGCACTGTTCGCAATGAGTTGGGTGGCTCAAAGACCAGCAGTGGGGTTGATTTACCAAAGCCAAATAGACTGTGAATATGTGCAAGATCGAGAGGTGCATGCTGGTTACCCAGCATGCACCTCTCCAAGGCTTATCCAGGAAGAGATATCAATTGGGCTTCACAAGCCCACAATCATGATGGCAACGGCCACAACAGGAGGGAGAAAATTGTAAGTAGTAAATTTATATTTTAGAAAGATCCACAATTGACCATGTATAATAGTTTTTTTATTTTAAAAATGAATGATGCTCGGATCAATTTAAAAAAAATCAATAAAATTTGGCTGTAACTCCGCTTTAATATATAAATAATATGTAGATACTCTGCAAAACACAGAGCTTAGAGTGCAGAAAACAGTGACAGGTGAAAAAGAAAAGGAGAGCTGCTGTAACCACTCAAAGATGAATCCCTTTTCTATCATACAAAAAATACACTGTAATAAAAGTGAGGTCTGTACAAGGGCATAACCTCACAAATGTTAACCGATACATTGGGTCTAATAATACAGTGACTTCCAATATATTTCTTAACCGCTTCCCGACCGGCGCACGCCAATGTAAGTCGGCAGAATGGCACGGACAAACATAAGGGCGTATATATAAGTCCTTTTTTAAATGCCGCCGTGCCATCGGGAGCGCGCCGGGAGCTGCGTGCTTCCGCACTGGTCGGGACCCCCGTGAGGCCGGTCGCAGGTCCCGCGGACTCGATCGCCACGGGGACACCCGTGATCGTCTCACGAGAAGGCTGAACGGGGAGATGCGGAAATAAACAGCATCTCCCCGTTCTGCCTAGCAACTAGTGACGCCGACCTCTGCTCCCTGTGATTGGAGCAGAGATCAGCATTCACTAGCTGACAGCCACACCCCCCCAGTGTAAGAAACACACCCCTAGGCATACTTAACCCCTACACTGCCACCTAGTGGTTAACCCCTTCACTGCCAGTGTCATTTATACAGGAATCAATCCATTTAAATAGCATTGATTGCTGTATAAATGACAATGGTCCCAAAAATGTGTCAAAAATGTCCGATGTGTCCGCCATAATGTCGCAGTCACAATAAAAATTGCTAATCGCCGCCATTACTAATAAAAAAAAATTATTAATAAAAATGCTATAAAACTATCCCCTATCTTGTAAACGCTATAACTTCTGCGCAAACCAATCAATAATCGCTTATTGCGATTTTTTTTTACCAAAAATATGTAGAAGAATACGTATCGGCCTAAACTGAGGAAAAAAAAAAATTTTTATATATTTTTGGGGGATATTTATTATAGCAAAAAATAAAAAAGAATGCGTTTATTTTTTTCAAAATTGTCGCTCCTTTTTTGTGTATAGCGCAAAAAATAAAAACCCCAGGGGCGATCAAATACCACCAAAGAAAGCTCTATTTGTGGGAAAAAAAGGACGTCAATTTTGTTTGGGAGCCACGTCGCACGACTGTGCAATTGTCAGTTAAAACTACGCAGTGCCGAATCACAAAAAGGGGCCTGGTCCTTTGGCTGCAAATTGGTCCGGTCTGAAAGTGGTTAAACTTTTTTTGTCCTGCGGCACACCAAAAAGATCTATCAATTTTCGCGGCACTCCTGAAAATATTTTACAATTTTTGTGGTGAAGAACTTATTTATTTTTAAATATATGTTTTATTTGAAATTTAATGTGAAGGATGTGAAAAATGGGAAAAAGAAACTGCGCTACAGGGATGTACCCAAGGAAGGGTATAATTGATCGTAATTAATATACAGGCTTGAAAAAACCTGGCTGGAAGCTGCGACTCAACTGTAAAACATAACAAATATTCCTTTTTGGTCTGCTCTAGGCCACCTATTGATTGCAGTTGCCCTGACAACTTTTCTGGGGAGCTGAGCTGTGAAGTGGGCTAATAGGCTGCTGGCATCTGCTACATCTCCAGGAGGATCCAAGGAGGGATATCTGTATACAGGCATGTTTGACACCCTGTAGTGGGGTGTCACTCACTTCTGGTAAGAAGTAACTCTCAACTCTTAAGCCCCATACACACGGTCGGACAATCCGCGGACCAGGTCCGTCGGACCATGTCCGTCATACTTTGTCCGATGTTGGTTTTGCGTACACAAGGTCGGACAAAGTTGTCGGAAAATCCGATCATTCTGAACGTGGTGACGTTTGTTGCCTACGACGGGACTACGTAGAGGCTAGTAGCCAATAGCTTTGGTCTTGTAATGTGATCTGAGCATGCGTAGCACTTTGTCCGGTCGGACAACCGTACACACGATCGGATTTGGTGTGATCGGACCGTGTTGACGGCAAAGATTTCCAGCAGGAGATAAGACTTTGTCCGTCGGTCAAACCGACGAACACTGTCCGATGGTGCATACACACGGTCTGATTTTTCAACAACCTTGTCCGATCGGACAGAATCCATGAAAAAGTCCGACCGTGTGTATGGGGCTTTACTTTGGTGGTGGAGCACTTTGAACAGTTTGGAGTATCTATTCAACTATTCACAGAGATGGATTGATTGATTTATATATTTTTCACCATTCACTGCACGGGTGGAATTTTTTTGTGAAGATTTACTTCTCATGAGGATTTCCTGGACTTGCAATATTCATCCCTTTATTTATTGTTTACGTTTTATAATTTTTCATTTTTTGTGCGACTTTCATGAGCGATTGTCGCATTTGATTGCTTTTGAACATTTATTCACAATTTCTGTCATTTTTATCACAGGCATTTATATATGTAGGTTTATTCTAATTATTTATGATCACATATCACAGGGTTATTTATTATTTATGCACTGTATTATTGATGCACTATTGGTTTAGCGCTACTCATTTTTTCTTTTCAATGTGAAGGATGTGCCTGCTTTCGAGAGCAAATCAGATTAAAGCGAGGCTCCAAAGTCAACAAACAGAACAAACAAATGGAACGGTCTCAATTATTATAATATAATTAGAGCGATCGAGTTCTCCCGAGATCTCGCACAAGTCTCGCGTTACGAAAGGAACCAATAAATGACAGACTGACAGAGATTGTGTTTTTTTATATGTTACTTTTTAAACTTTTGTGACATTGATTTACCATTTAATTTTTCGATATGTTCAAGGTTTCAAAACGCTATCAATTTTAAATAATTTTTCGTAACTCCCACAGCACACCTGCAAATCTCAAGCGGCACACTGTTTTAGAGTCACTGATTTAAACAATGTAATACATCACTGTGCAGGAACTACCTGTCAGCAATGTGCAGCCGTAAGGCCCCATTCACACTTGTGCGTTTTGTAGCTTGTAGCTCGGAGTTTAAAAACACTCAACAAGCAAAAACCTATTGTTTTCAAAAGCCCTTGCTCACATCTGAGTGTTGTGTCACTTGTAGAAAAACGCCTGTTGCTCAAAAAAGTAAATGAGCTACCTTTTAGGCAGAATTTAGCATTTTTGTCCCCATAGACTTCAATGTAAATGCCTAAAAAGAGCGACATGAGCTTTTCTTCGAATGTTTTTGTAGGCTTTTTGTCACACATTTTATGCTCAAACAGCAGCTCTCTGCCCCTTTTTCAGCACTTCACACCTTTCAGTTCAAAAACGGCTGACAAAAGCTGCAAAAATGTACACGTCTACTCCAAAAAATGCTCAAAAACACTTGAAAAAAAAACTATTGAAAAAAAAACTGCTTGAAATTGTGATGCTTAGGTGTGAATGGCTTCAGTCATCTCCAGTTGTCTATCGTAATGTTCTCCTGGGAAACTGCCAGGTGTTTTTAGATCCACAACAACTGGAGACAAGGTACGGTTTCACATTCCTGACAGGGAAATCTTGCAGAGCGACATTTTACATTGTTTAAAGCCTAAGTTTAGTAAACAAAAAAAGCAGGACATAGGACATTGCCTTCTAGCAGTGCAATCTGTCCCTTGTGTTGTCTCCTGTCCCTTGTGTTGTCTCCTGGTTTAGTAGAAATCTTAGTAGACATCGAGTCCACGGTTCCCACAGATCAGCTCTCGATGTGTCTAATCACAGCGGGAGCGGGTTTCCGGTGGCGCACATGCACGCCCCAGATCTGGTAGTGCAGGATCATGTACTAGCTATGTGATCCTGCAAAGAAGAGCTGCCTTGCTGCCATATATATACAGTATACGGTCAGCAAGCAGTTAAAGTGGTTGTAAACCCTTACAAACCACTTTGACCTACAGGTAAGCCTAGATTAAGGCTTACCTGTAGGTCCAATAAATATCTCCTTAACCTACATGGTTTAGGAGACATTTAGAAAAGAAAAGGCACCGCTATCTACGGCGCATGCGCCGTAGACAGCGGCGCGCAGGTGCACTGAGGATGCCGAGATCACGGCGATATGCCGATCTAGTGCGCATGCGCGGGAGTGACGTCATCGCCGCTCCAGCGAATGACAGCGCTGGAGCGGCGAGACCCGGAAGTTACTCTGGGTTTGATGGCGGCGCAGAAGATCGTGGATGAGGGACGCTTCGGGGGCTTCGTTCTCAGGTAAGTCATTCATAATGAGCTAGTATGCTATGCTCATTATGCCTTTGCCTTGCAGGTTCCGTTTTTTTTTTTTTTTTAAAGAGGCTTTACTTCCTCTTTAAGGCAGACCTCCAAGCAGATTTAAAAGTTGCACCTTAAAGTGGAAATCCAGTCAAATACCAACTATACCTAAACCTGCTCCCATCCCCTTTCTAAGCCCTATTCCCACTACCATGTAAAGGAAGGATGTGTATATTTACCTAATCAGAGGACGCTCCACTCCAGTTAAATCAAAGGATCCCACGCTGGCTTCAGTATAGAGGAAGGACAGCAGAGAATGGATTCCCCATAGTAAGAATATGGGTGATGTCATTGCCCAGACTCTGCAGCCATTGTAACTCCTCTTCGCTGAAGCCGGCCGCTGGGGAGGTCATGTCACTGGATCAGTGCATCCTCAGAATAAGTAGGTATAAGTATAATTTCCTTTAGAGGGTAGTTAGAATAAGGCTTAAAATGGGGGGAGCAGGTTTAAGTATAGTAGGTGTTTGACTGGACTTCTACTTTAAATTAGAATTCTGGTCAAGCCCTAACTACTTTTAAAAATACTCCCTCCCCCCTCCTAACACATATTCTGACTAGCCTGTGTATGAAAAGATCTGTCTACTTTACCTATTGCCAAATGTATTGGGACTCCTGTCTTTACACATGAACTTTGATGGTATCCCAGTCTTAGTCTGTAGGGTTCAATATTGAGTTGGCCCACCCTTTGCAGCTATAACAGCTTCAACTCTTCTGGGAAGGCTGTCCAGAAGGTTTAGGAGTGTGTCTATGGGAATGTTTGACCGTTCCAGAAGCGCATTTGTGAGGTCAGACACTAATGTGGCCGAGAAGGCCTGGCTCGCAGTCTCCACACTAATTCATCCCAAAGGTGTTCTATCGGGTTGAGGTCAGAACTCTGTGCAGGCCAGTCAAGTTCCTCCACCCCAAACTCGCTCACCCATGTCTTTATGGACCTTGCTTTGTGCACTGTTTCAAATCATTTGGTGGACCTCACAAATGTCCTTCTGGAAGAATGGTCAAACATTCCCATAGACACCCTCCTAAACCTCGTGGACAGCCTTCCCAGAAAAGTTGAAGTTGTTATGGCTGCAAAGGGTGGGCCAACACAATATTGAACCCCACGGATTAAGACTGGGATGCCATTAAAGTTCATGTGCGTGTAAAGGCAGGCGTCCCAATACTTTTGTTAATATAGTGTACAGTATGTCCATAAAGTAGTCATATCTGAAGAGGAACACAAAAAATATGTATAGATTACATGCCAAAGATACAGACATATACAAAGATACAGACATATCTAGCACATTGATGGAAATTAAGAAGAGCCTTATATACCATACAAATTTCCATTCTCAAGTTTAGATGGAGGCAGGGTGGGGCATTGAAAAAACATCAGGCAGATACCTCATGCAGCTATTGCATCACCATAGCAAGTAAAAACCAAGCAAAGATAATAAATAGTTTTAAAAAAACATTTCTTATCTTGGCTTGGTTTTTACCTGTTATGGTGGCGAAATAGCTCAAACTTGAGATTGGAAATTTGTATGGTATGTAAGGCTCTTCCTAATTTCCATCAATGTGCTAGATATATGTCTGTATCTTAAAGTGATTGTAAAGTTTGGTTTATTTAAAAAAAAAAAATAAAAAATAACAAACATGTCATACTTACCTCCACTGTGCAGCTCGTTTTGCACAGAGTGGCCCGAACACCGCCTTCTGGGGTCCCTCGATGGCTCTTGCAGCTCCTTCCCACATCAGTTAACCCCCTAGGAGAAGCGCTCTCCCGGGGGGTTACCTTGCGGGCGTGCTTCCGAGTACAGCATTCGGCGTCCCCGGTGCCCACGTCATTGGATTTGATTGACAGCAGTGGGAGCTAGATGGGACTAGAACTAGAACTAGACTAGAAGCAGAGATATGTATCCTTCCTGGGAATGTTCAGGAACCTAGGGAGTTGTGGCAAAGGAGTTAAAAGGGCCTGTGCCTTCATCTGAGTATGGTGAGAAAATGGGCACTAAGTTACAATGTAAGGGTTCATAAGCCACCAAGTGGTAGATTTGGCACTTTTTTTATTGCATGGAAAATGATTGTTTTAATCTGAAACTTTCATTGTAATACTAAAATTGTCTAGGTAGAAGTAACTTATCTATTAACCGCTTGCCGACCGCGCTATAGCCGAATGACAGCTGCAGCATGGTCGGATAACTCTGGTTGTACGCACACCCGGGAACCTCCGTGACCCGGGAACATCTGGACCCGGCGCATCACGGATCACGATGATGCGATCACTAGTAAACAAACCGGCGCCACGTCCGGTTCCTCTCTCCCCTCCCTATACCTATTGGTACAGTGCGAGGGGAGATATTGGTGGCAGCAGCGCTGTGGGCTGGATGTGTAGTGCCCACAGTGCTGATATGTGCAGCCTCATCCAGCCATCCATACCCAGCCATTCATGCTCAGCATACACATCCATACTCAGCATACTCATCCATCCATCCATGCTCACCCATCCATACTCAGCATACTCATCCATCCATCCATGCTAACACATCCATACTCAGCATACTCATCCATCCACCCATGCTCAGCCATCCATACTGAGCATACCCATCCATACTCAGCATACTCAGCCATCCATACTCGGCATACCCATTCATACTCAGCATACTCATCCATCCATCCATGCTAACACATCCATACTCAGCATACTCATCCATCCACCCATGCTCAGCCATCCATACTGAGCATACTCATCCATACTCAGCATACTCAGCCATCCATACTCGGCATACCCATTCATACTCAGCATACTCATCCATCCATCCATGCTCAGCCATCCATACTCAGCATACTCATCCATCCATCCATGCTCAGCCATCCATACTCAGCATACTCATCCATCCATCCATGCTCAGCCATCCATCCATCCTCAGCAATACTCATCCATCCATCCATGCTCAGCCATCCCATCCACCCCCATCCATAATTAGCCATACCCATCCATACCCAGCCATACTTAGCCGTACCCAACCATACTCTGCCATACCCAGCCATCCTAGCCATACTCAGCTGTACTCAGCCGTACACAGCTGTACTTAGCCATACCCAGCCATCCCATCTATACCCAGCCATACTCAGCTGTACCCAGCCATCCCATCTATACCCAGCCATACTCAGTCATACCCATTCGTACTCAGCCGTACCCATCCATACTCAGCCATACTCATTCATCCTCAGCCATCCCCATCCACGGCTCATCAATCCCCATTCATGCTCATCCATGCCACATCAGTTATCATCCATGCCACATCCATGCCACTACAGTGCCTCACAAAAGTATAATAGGTAATCAAATTAGAATTGAAACTTATGCCCCTAGAACACCTGGCAGTGCTCCCTGCATGTTGGTCCTCTGTATGTGGCCACGCTGTAGAAAAGTCTCACACATGTGGTATCACTGTACTCAGGAGGAGTAGGAGAATATATTTTGTAATTTTTGGTATGTACATGCTATGTGTTAGAAACATTGTGTAAATTGACAACGTTGTGTAAAAAAAAGTGTAAAGCCCCATACACACGGTCGGATTTTCCGATGGATTCTGTCCTATCGGACAATGTTGTCGGAAATTCCGACCGTGTGTATGCACCATCGGACAGTGTACGTTGTATTGTCCGACGGACAAAGTTCTATCTCCTGCTCTAAAGATTTTCCGACAACAAAGTCCGATCACACCAATTCTGATCGTGTGTATCGAATTCCGACGGACAAAGTGCCACGCATGCTCAGATCACATTACAAGACCAAAGCTATTGGCTACTAGCCTCTACGTAGTCCCGTCATAGGCAACAAACGTCACCACGTTCAGAATGATCGGATTTTCCGACAACTTTGTCCGACCGTGTGTATGCAACACCAGTGTCGGACTAAATCCGTCGGACAAAATCCGATGGATTTTGTGGTCGGATTTTCCGACCGTGTGTATGGGGCATAAGAGGTAGTCAAGAAATGATATGTGTAATTTATGCTCCTAGAACACCTGAAGGTGCTCCCTCAATGTTCGGTCTCTGTATGTGGCCACGCTGTGTAAAAGTCTCACACATGTGGTATCACCATACTCAGGAGGAATAGTAGAATGTGTTTTGGGGTGTCATTTGTGCTATGCATATGCTATGTGTGAGAAATAACCTGCTAATATAACAATTTTGTGAAAAAAAAAAAAGACAAAACAATCTTGATTTTGCAAATAATTGTGGGAAAAAATGACAACTTCAAAAAACTCACCATGCCTCTTTCTAAATACCTTGGAATGTCTTCTTTTCAAAAAGGGGTCATTTGTCGGGTATTTGTACTTTCCTGGCTTGTTAGGGTCTCAATAAATGAGATAGGCCTTCAGTACATCAGGTGTGATACATTTTCAGAGATTGACACCATAGCTTGTGGACTCTATACGTTTCACAAGGACCAAATAATATACACCGATTTGGATTGCTTTTACCAAAGATATGTAGCAGTATAAATTCTGGCCAAAATATATCAAGAAAAATGACTAATTTGCAAATTTTATAACAGAAACAAAGAAAAATTAATTTTTTACTGAATTTTCTGTCTTTTTTCTTTTATAGCGCAAAAAAAAAAAACAACGGTGATTAAATACCACCAAAAGAAAACTCTATTCGTGTGGAAAAAAAGTACACAAATTTAATTTAGGTACAGTGTTACATGACTGAGTAATTGTTTCAAATAGTGAAAGCCCCGTATAAATAATATCAAGACTAAATAATTAGCCGTGACCGGAAGTGAACGGCGACACCTGGCTCCTCCTTGACGCGTTGCGTCACTGATCACGTGACTTTCTCAAAGGGCCAAGGAGTCAGGTGTCTGCAGGCCAGTTTAAATGGTTTCTAGCATTGCCATAACAACAGCGGTGCTCCGTGAATAATTAATTTCAATTAAAACACATATACATCAGTTAAATATGGTCGATTGCAATATGGAATCATTATTCAAATATTAAAATAATAAAATCTTTGAGCGAAATAATAGCAACCAATTTGACTCTTTAAAATGTATAAATCACCATATAAACGCCATCTGGTGGTCAGAAACTAGTATTGCTTCTAAATAAATCTCTCCGGACTCTTTACTGACATCTAGTGGATACTATTAAAATAGCAAACTACTTAAGTAGTCTCAGGAACCCAGAACATTTCTCATGGCTGACATCTAGTGGGCATTTATCCCAATGACATTCTTCTATAGTATCATAATGGTGAACCCCACATCTACATATATTGTTCAACCAATTAGTAGATAATCATTGATAATTAAAAATGAGAATAAAAATTATATATAATTTGCAAACTAGACATCTTTGGAGACCTAACTTTTCAACGTCAATAATAGTGTATAAACATTCTAAAAGAATTAATATTAAAAGTAACTATAAATAAATTGTTTCTAAAAACATTTAAAAAAAATAACTTAATAATTTGATATAAAACAATTAAGATCAAATTCAACGTTATGTCCCCAAGGTGTTAAAGTACATAATTCGTATATCCAGCGAGACTCGGCTTGGCTGATCTTAATTATTTTATTATCCCCCCTCCGATGGGGCTTATATTTTTCAATGGCGCAAATTTGTTATGACGAGGGATCCTTCTTATGATATTTGGCATAATGCCTTGACAGACTATGCTTCTTGAACCCTTTCTTTTTATTTTGGACATGCTCCCTCGGTCTCTTCCATAATTCTCTCTTCGTTCTACCTATGTGGCATTTCTTGTGGATGTGGATTTATTTTTCTTGCTTTCCTTTGTGTGTCGACACGCATAACAATTTTTGCAAGGGTAATATCCTTTCCCTTCAAAAAATGTAAAAGATTTTTTAGCCAGAGGGTCAAGTACATTTTTCGCCAGATTGTCTCTGAGGGTTGGAGCCCTTCTATAAGTGAATTTAGGTCTTTCTGGGAGAATAGTGCTTAGATGGTGGTCCGTTCTTATGATATCCCAATGTTTTTTAAAAATGTTCTCAATTTGTTTATGTACTGGACATTGAAGTCCATTACAATTGGTACTTTTTCTTGTTTATCTTCATTTCTGATGGTATCTTGTACCAAGATTTCTCTACCCACTTGTGCGACATCTCTTATTTTTTCTTCAATAAATCCGTGCGATAACCTTTTTGTACGAACCTCTTTCCAATCATTTCTGCTTGCTGTAAGAGAGTTTGTTTATTGGAGAAATTGCATCTTAATCTAATGAGCTGTCCCTTTGGTATATTTTCTAACCATGTATTATGGTGACAGCTATCTAGGGGCAAATAACTGTTCCTATCTACTTGTAGCGGCCCTAACCCTCGATGGGGCGGCCTTGACTTTTGGGCTTACCGGTTACTTCCGCTTGGCTTGTCAGTGAATGTCCAGGGGTTCCCAGGGTTAGTACCCAACAACTTTGGATGCTGACACAATAAAAGTCCTTTTGAAGGTTTTTATTTTTGCAGTGGTAACATCCAACAAACACAGTCTTAGATGGGAATAGAGGGCAAGGATGAAGAAACTCAGGCGCCTTGAACTGCTAACATCTGCAAATGTCTTTTTATCAAACCCAGAGAGTAGCCACTCGCAGCTGGGTACTTCAATGCCAGACTAACCTCTAGCCAGAGGTATGGCAGCTGGCAATGTGATCCGGAAACTTGTTAAAAGTCTCTAACACAGAATGAACTTGCAACAGAAGGGTAAATAGGAACCCTTCCCTCAGTACCTGGAACTTTCTCTGTCTCCTTGGCAGTACTGTAGAAGTGCGGATTCTTTAGTGTCCATACAACTCAGCAACCAGGCTCCTCTTGAGATGCCAGCTTGTTGGCCCGCCTCCGAAGAGTCCTCCCCCGGTCACCTATGCGAGCTGTGGTGCCCATCCAGTGATGAGAGCACACCAGGACGCCTTGAATCCTCCTTCAGTTACTGGGCTTCGGGCTAACCAGCTCCGAAACTCTGGAACAGACGGATCCTTGCCCCAGACCATTCGGGTCTGTGGGGCTAGTCAAACTGACCATGTGGCGGGACGGCAAACGTTCCCAGGCCCGGGACCCCTCATGAGGCACCCCTGGTCCAGAACCAGGAAACAGGACTGTGGCCGAACCCCGAACACGTGACTTCAGCACCTTAAGTACCCTTCCCCAGACTACACAGCGGGGCCACTGATTGGCTCCGGAGAAGACTGATACCTAAGACGTCCAACCAGGCCCAGTTCTAGGCCTGTCATGTGTACATCACTGTACCCATGACCAGGCAGAACCCTAGTACAGCCCAGCCAAACTGATGCCAAAGTTAACCTGCACAAATGAACCCTCAGAAACCCATTACTGTTCTGAGGGAAAAAACTAAATTTGCACATATAGCGGACACCTTGTGAAAGTGTCCCCGCTACATACAGTTTTAAAATAGGTATGTGTAGTTAATTTATTTTCTTCTTTCTCAATTACTAAATGACTAAATCCAGGAAGTTAATTTTATCAGTACTTATTTCCCAGGTGAGTTTGATGTTTTTCTCATTTGTATTGAGATTAAAACAGAAGTCTCTCAAGCTATCTCTGTTGCTAGACCAGATTATGATGATGTCATCGATATAGAGTTTAAACAAAGTAAGTTGGTGTGGTACATTGTTATATAATGACTCTTCTTCCTACATGTACATGTTGGCAACACTGGGTGCATATTTAGCTCCCATAGCAATTCCGCATATTTGCTTGTAATAAATATTAAACCAGAAATAATTTGAATACAAACTATATCGTAAACAATCTAATAAATATCTCCTCTGTATGCATTTCAGGTCACTAAGATTTCTGAGAGCCCATTTTGTAGCTTGGATTGCTTCTTCATGATTTATAATAGTGTATAAAGATGCGACATCTGCAGTCGCCAAGTATACTGGTCCGTCTTCTAGAATAATATCATTATATATATCAGTAATTGGATGAGATGTTTCGTATCCCTCAAGTATGACTTTGTCTTTTTTACCACGGGTTGCAAAAAAACATCAATGCATTCCCCCATCCTTGCACAAACAGAATTTATCCCATTAACTATGTGTCTTCCTGGGGGTTTCTCATTATTTTTGTGTATCTTAGGTACTGTGTAAATTACAGATACTCTGCATACATTCGGTTGTAAGTATTTTATTTATTTTTTTATTTAATAGACCCTTTTCTGATCCCTTTTGGATCACTCGAGCTAGCTCCTTCTTGTATCTCATAGTGGGATTGCTTGGTAACTTCTGGTACGTTGTTTCATCACTTAATTGTCAGTATAATTCATCATTATAATTCACTTTTGATTGTATAACTAAGGCACCGCCTTTATCCGCTTGTCTTATCACGATATCCTTCCTGGATTCTAGTTTCCTTATACCACTTTTTATATCTCCTGGGTCAAAGGCCTTTTTGACTTTCAATTCTTGCAAGTCCTTCAACACTATCCTTTTAACCACTTGCCTACCAGGCACCAACACCCTCCTCCCATCCAGACCAATTTTCAGCTTTCGGTGCTCTCACGCTTTGACTGACAATTACTCAGTCATGCAACACTGTACCCAAATGAATTTTTTGTCCTTTTTTTCCCACAAATAGAGCTTTCTTTTGGTGGTATTTGATCACCTCTGGGTTTTTTATTTTTTGCGCTATAATTTAAAAATATAATTTGAAAAAAAACACATTTTTCTTTGTTTCTGTGATACAATTTAGGAAATTATTAATTTTTCTTCATAAATTTTGGCCACAATTTATACTGCCACATATCTTTGGTAAAAATAACCCAAATTAGTGGAAATTATTTGGTCTTTGTGAAAGTCACAGACTCTACAATCTGTGGTGCAAATTATACAAAATTGATCACATCTGATGTACTGGTGACCGATCTCATTTCTTGTGTCCCGAACAAGCCAGGAAAGTACAAATACCCCCCAAATGACCCCTTTTTTGAAAGTAGACATTCCAAGGTATTTAGTAAGAGGCATGGTGAGCTTTTTGATGTTGTCATTTTTTCCCACAATTCTTTGCAAAATGAATTATTTTTTTATTTTTTATTTTTTTTCTACAAAATTGTCATTGTAATAGGTTATTTCTCTCACATGGCATGTGTTTACCACAAATGACACCCAAAAATAAATTCTGCTACTCCTCCTGATTATTACGATACCACATATGTGGGACTTTTCCACAGCCTGGCCACATAGAGAGGCCCAACATGCAGGGAGCGCCATCGCGTGTTCTAGAAGCATAAATTACACATCTAAATTGTTGACTACCTATTACACTTTTGAAGGCCCTGGAGCACCAGGACAATGACACGTGACACTGACGTGGCACTGATGACACGTGACACTGACGTGGCACTGATGACACGTGACACTGATGTGGCACTGATGACACGTGACACTGACGTGGCACTGATGACAGATGGTACTAATACGGGGCACTGATGACACATGACACTGATGACAGATGGCACTAATATGTGGCACTGAGAGATGGCACTCATACATGGCACTGATATCACGTGGCACTAATATGTGGCACTGATGCGAGATGGCACTAATACGTGGCACTGATGACAGACGGCACTAATACGTGGCACTGATGACACATGACACTGATGACAGATGGCACTGATACGTGGCATTGATGACAGGTGACACTGATAACAGATGGCACGTGACACTGACAGGTGGCACTGATGACAGATGGCACTAATATGTGGCACTGATGACAGATGGCACTGATGACAGATGGCACTGACTACAGATGGCACTGACTACAGATGGCACTGGCAGATGGCACTGGGGATGGCACTGGGGATGGCACTGGCAGATGGCACTGGGGATGGCACTGGGGATGGCACTGGCAGATGGCACTGGGGATGGCACTGGCAGATGGCACTGGGGATGGCACTGGGGATGGCACTGGCAGATGGCACTGGGGATGGCACTGGCAGATGGCACTGGGGATGTCATTGGGCACAGATGGCATTGGGGACAGATTGCAGTGGTGGCAGTGGGCACAGATGGCATTTTTTTTTTAAACTTACGGCGCTGCAGCCGTTCATCTCCCCCTCCTCACACGCTGTCTCTGTGTGAGGAGGAGGAGCGGCGCTGAGAGATGATCTCATATGTTTACATATGAGATCATCTCTCATTGGCCAGGGCGATCGCGCTGTAAACGGCCGCTGTTATTGGCCGTTTACGAGGGACACGGCCAACACAGAATTTCCCTGCTGCGCGCTCGTGAGCGCGCACAGGGAACGAGGAAAGGGGAGGCCATCATATGACGGCCTCCCGGGATTTGGCATCCGCGCTGTGGCCGTCATTCGGCTACGGCCGGATGCGAAGTGGTTAAATACCTCAATATCGCCATCATTCCCAGCGGGTGGATTGAAGAGAGATTTATTTCATAAATTGCTAAACAGGATACCATTAGTTTCAGATAATTCCGTTCCCCTTCCAATTCCTGGGTCATTAAGCATGTATTTCTTTATATTTAAACTTCTCACAAATTTATTGATATCCACATATGCATTAAACTTGTTGAGATTCTTTTTTGGAGCAAACTTTAGCCCCTTATCTAATACTTTGATCTCTTCTTGTGTTTTCACTCTTCTGAGTGTTTTCTTATAATTTATCAAGCCCCTAAGGGGATGTTGTACTCTTTCCCTATGGGATTTGGTTTGGGAGTGTGTTACTCACTTGCTTATATTTTGTCTCAGCAGCTGAAGTCGTCCATTCGGATCTCACAGAGAATGTTGCTGATCTTTTAAGGTTTTTGACAAACTCATTTATGTGTTTTCTCCCCAATTCCAGATCCTAAAAGTTTGGAAGGATCTAAAACTAAAGCCAGGTGACTTGTGGATTGTTAAGAGACATTTATATATAAGGAAATGTTTGGAGACTCAATACAACATGTATTTCATGTACAGTTTTGCAAAACTTGAAGGAAAAGTCACCTGGATCCACACCAGACACTGCAAAAATTACTAAATTAAAGAAATCTTTGTGTTTGATTTGTTTCCCTCTTGCAATCACAGTCTAGGGTACTTTATTGATTCAATTACTTTAATTGTAAGGGATATATATTTGAAAAGTAGTTTAGCCATGCTGAAGTCATATTTGTCTTTTGTACCTCTTCCATTTTATGTAGAATTGTCTGTGTTTACATATGCTGATAAGTCAGCATACCAACAATTAAGCTAGAAGGCCATTCTGGCCACAGGAGTGTACAGCCAGTACTCTGTAAATATGTCTTATCAATCATTTGTTTTTCACAATGAAAAGTCATTTTGTAATGAAAAAAGCTGCTCAGCTATTATTTTCTCCACAATGGAGTTTTTGCCTCTTTGGCCAGGACTACCTCCACCTAAGCATGTGGAGGTTCCAGGTTAAAAGGTGATAGCAGGTATGGTTAGTGATCAAAATATTGATCAAAAGAGAGGAGATGTAATGGATATTTGTAAGTTCTGTATATAATTGTATTCTATTTTGTATGTATTGAACACTGCCCTCACTGTGCACACGGCACTAATAATGTTTTCAGTACATGTTTACATTCTTTCGAGTCCTGATTAGAATTAGCCTGCCTATGATACGCCCCTTGTTACCATAAATGAACAATTGTAATATTAATGTGATACCTACATAATCATGTGTATAAAACCCCTGAATTGCGTCATAATAAAGGAGAACGGTTATTTGGAAAGATGCTGAGCGTATCTTTTGTGTCTGTTCCCTACTGCAGTAGTTATTATTAATTTGGAACCACTAATCAATATGAGGATAGGAGTTGCCTATCTATAAATTTCCAGGACACTACTCCACTTATATTTATAATTCTGTCTCCTACTATTCTCTTTTCCTTTTGCTTCTTGACTCCTGCCCGGCATCCTCTTCTCGTTTTTCGTTTCTTATACTTCTCTTGTCTACAGATCTGTAAAACGAGAAACGAGAGGTGCCGGCAGCCGATCCGATGGACGGATTGGCCTCGGGGGGCGGCCGACATCACGGGATCGCTGGACAGGTAAGTGTCTTTATTAAAAGTCAGCAGCTACAGTCTTTGTAGCTGCTGACTTTTTAAAAAAATATTTCTTGGCCGCCCCTTTAAAGCATGAAGGTGCTTCTTGGATTCTGGGCCCCTCTATGTGTCTAGGCACCATAAAAGCCTTACATGTGGTATCACTATACCCAGGAAGAGCAGCAAAATGTGTTTTGGGGTGTGGCTGTGGAGTTTGAAAAATAACTTGTTAAAATGAAAATTTTGTGAAATAAATTTCAATTGAATTTACCGTACTTGCTTAGTTTTCCCCAAAAAATTGTAGTTAGATCTTTATAATACTCACCATGCCTCTTACTGTATACCATGGGTCAGGGGTGTTTGTACATTTCTGGCATTTTAGAGCCGAAGAAATGGCAGTCAGGGTTCATACATTTCAAATGTATATACCAGTTTGTAGACTCTTACAGTGTAAATAATCTACACTTATTTGTGTTGTTTTTTTTTTACAAAAAAAAAAATGTAGCAGAATACATTTGGGCATGATTTCGTGATTTTTTTTATTGGGTATTTTTTTATAACAGGAAGTAAGAGAAACATTTTTTAGTAATTTTTATATAGCAAAAGATAAAAGAAGCACTGATTAAATACCATAAAAAGAAATCTCTATCTGTTAAAAAAAAGATATAAAATAAATTTGGGTAAAGCGTTGCTTGACTAAGTAATTGCCAGTAAATTTATGACAGCACTGAAAACTGAAAAAAGGAAAGGGGTGAACCACGCTGGTACTGAGGTGACTGGTTAACATCTTCCTTTTCGAACAAAATGTACGGGAAGTGTTCTCTCACATGTTACACATATCACATTTTTTTGACTATTGGAGCTATACGGACAAGGGGGGTTTACATTGGATGTACGAATGCAATCGATGAGCTGAAATCTTGTGCTACTTGTAACATTGCTACGGCCTGGCACCGCGCTACAGATGGCCTGCACGGTGGCTGCGGATGAAACGATGAAAGTGTTCACTGCCTTACATTGACCGCGTATGATGAATATATTGTTGTTCATAGCGTTGTTACAGTTGATGTTCGGTGCTGTTACAATGTGCTTCCTCTGAAATGTTGCCCAGTTCTGAGACAAGGACAGATGGGAGAGACCCAGGAGGATCCCAAATACCAGAAGAAGAGATTTTGCACACATTCTGGCCATTGTTTCTGAAAAGAGAGATACAATAAAAATGTATCACTGTTTACAAGATTTCAAAAAGACAATTAAAATAGAATTGTTTCAGGGTGAACATATTTAATTTGGGGGGATGTGTATTTATGGCTGTTTATTTTATTAATGTTCTTTGTATTTTTTAAAAATGATTTGTGTGGTATCGCTTTTCTTTGTATTTTCTCTCTGTGAAAAAATAGGGGTAACCATTTAAAGTCCTTAAAAACAGCACAAGCCACTTTAATTTCTCGGTCAACTCCAATTCATTTTAACAGAATGGTGAAAATTTCCCATGTCTCCAAATTTTCACCAAACCCAACCGCTTGTTAAATATCAGCAACACAGGGAGGGCACTGTTCGCAATGAGTTGGGTGGCTCAAAGACCAACAGTGGGGTTGATTTACCAAAGCCAATTAGACTGTGAATCGCGCATGTGCAAGATCGAGAGGTGCATGCTGGTTACCCAGCATGCAGCTCTCCAAGGCTTATCCAGGAAGAGATATCAATTGGGCTTGACAAGCCCACAATCATGATGGCAACGGCCACAACAGGAGGGAGAAAATTGTAAGTAGTAAATTTATATTTTAGAAAGATCCACAATTGACCATGTATAATAGTTTTTTTATTTGAAAAATGAATGATGCTCGGATCAATTTAAAAAAATTAAAATAAAATTTGTCCGGAACTCCGCATTAATACATAAATAATATGTAGATACTCTGCAAAACACAGAGCTTAGAGTGCAGAAAACAGTGACAGGTGAAAAAGAAAAGGAGAGCTGCTGCAACCACTCAAAGATGAATCCCTTTTCTATCATACAACAAATACACTGTAATAAAAGTGAGGTCTGTACAAGGGCATAACCTCACAAATGGTAACCGATACATTGGGTCTAATAATACAGTGACTTCCAATATGTTTCTTAAACTTTTTTTGTCCTGCCGCACCCCAAAAAGATCTATCAATTTTCACGGCACTCCTGAAAAGATTTTACAATTATTGTGGTGAAGAACTTATTTATTTCTAAATATATGTTTTATTTTAAATTTAATGTGAAGGATGTGCCTGCTTTCGAGAGCAAATCAGATTGAAGCGAGGCTCCAAAGTCAACAAATGGAACAAACAAATGGAACGGTCTCAATTATTATAATATAATTAGCGATCGAGTTCTCCCGAGATCTCGCACAAGTCTCGCGTTACGAAAGGAACCAATAAATGACAGACTGACAGAGATTGTGTTTTTTTATATGTTACTTTTTAAACTTTTGTGACATTGATTTACCATTAAATTTTTCGATATGTTCAAGGTTTCAAAACGCTATCAATTTTAAATAATTTTTCGTAACTCCCACGGCACACCTGCAAATCTCAAGCGGCACACTGTTTGAGAGTCACTGATTTAAACAATGTAATAAATCACTGTACAGGAACTACCTGTCCGCAATGTGCAGCCGTAAGGCCCTGTTCACACTTGTGCGTTTTGTAGCTCGTAGCTCGGAGTTTAAAAACACTCAACAAGCAAAAACCTATTGTTTTCAAAAGCCCTTGTTCACATCTGAGTGTCGTGTCACTTGTAGCAAAACGCCTGTTGCTCAAAAAAGTAAATGAGCTACTTTTTAGGCAGAATTTAGCATTTTTGTCCCCATAGACATGTAAATGCCTAAAAAGAGCAACATGAGCTTTTTTTTCGAATGTTTTTGTAGGCTTTTTGTCACACATTTTATGCTCAAACAGCAGCTCTCTGCCCCTTTTTCAGCACTTCACACCTTTCAGTTCAAAAACGGCTGAAAAAAGCTGCAAAAATGTACACGTCTACTCCAAAACATGCTCAAAAACACTTGAAAAAAAAACTATTGAAAAAAAAAAACTGCTTGAAATTGTGATGCTTAGGTGTGAATGGCTTCAGTCATCTCCAGTTGTCTATCGTAATGTTCTCCTGGGAAACTGTCAGGTGTTTTTAGATCCACAACAACTGGAGACAAGGTACGGTTTCACATTCCTGACAGGGAAATCTTGCAGAGCGACATTTTACATTGTTTAAAGCCTAAGTTTAATAAACAAAAAAAGCAGGACATAGGACATTGCCTTCTAGCAGTTCAATCTGTCCCTTGTGTTGTCTCCTGTCCCTTGTGTTGTCTCCTGGTTTAGTAGAAATCTTAGTAGAAATCGAGTCCACGGTTCCCACTGATCAGCTCTCGATGTGTCTAATCACAGCGAGAGCTGGTTTCCGGTGGCGCACATGCATGCCCCAGATCTGGTAGTGCAGGATCATGTACTAGCTATGTGATCCTGCAAAGAAGAGCTGCCTTGCTGCCATATATATACAGTATACGGTCAGCAAGCAGTTAAAGCAGACCTCCAAGCAGATTTAAAAGTTGCACCTTAAAGTGGAAATCCAGTCAGATACCAACTATACCTAAATCTGCTCCCATGCCCATTCTAAGCCCTATTCCCACTACCCTGTAAAGGAAGGATGTGTATATTTACCTAATCTGAGGACGCTCCACTCCAGTTAAATCAAAGGCTCCCACGCTGGCTTCAGTATAGAGGAAGGACAGCAGACAATGGATGCCCCATAGTAAGAATATGGGTGATGTCATTGTCCAGACTCTGCAGCCATTGTAACTCCTCTTCGCTGAAGCTGGCCGCTGGGATGTCATGTCACTGGATCAGCGCATCCTCAGTAGGTAAAAGTATAATTTCCTTTAGAGGGTAGTTAGAATAGGGCTTAAAATGAGGGGAGCAGGTTTAAGTATAGTAGGTGTTTGACTGGACTTCTACTTTAAATTAGAATTCTGGTCAAGCCCTAACTACTTTTAAAAATACTCCCTCCCCCCTCCTAACACATATTCTGACTAGCCTGTGTATGAAAAGATCTGTCTACTTTACCTATTGCCAAAAGTATTGGGACTCCTGTCTTTACACATGAACTTTAATGGTATCCCAGTCTTAGTCTGTAGGGTTCAATATTAAGTTGGCCCCCCCTTTGCCGCTATAACAGCTTCAACTCTTCTGGGAAGGCTGTCCAGAAGGTTTAGGAGTGTGTCTATGGGAATGTTTGACCATTCTTCCAGAAGCGCATTTGTGAGGTCAGACACTAATGTGGCCGAGAAGGCCTTGCTCTTAGTCTCCACACTAATTCATCCCAAAGGTGTTCTATTGGGTTGAGGTCAGGACTCTGTGCAGGCCAGTCAAGTTTCTCCACCCCAAACTCGCTCACCCATGTCTTTATGGACCTTGCTTTGTGCACTGTTTCAAACCATTTGGTGGACCTCACAAATGCCCTTGTGGAAGAATGGTCAAACATTCCCATAGACACCCTCCTAAACCTTGTGGACAGCCTTCCCAGAAAAGTTAAAGTTGTTATGGCTGCAAAGGGTGGGCCAACTCAATATTGAACCCTACGGATTAAGACTGAGATGCCATTAAAGTTCATGTGCGTGTAAAGGCAGGCGTCCCAATACTTTTGTTAATATAGTGTACAGTATGTCCATAAAGTAGTCATATCTGAAGAGGAACACAAAAAATATGTATAGATTACATGCCAAATTAAGATACAGACATATCTAGCACATTGATGGAAATTAAGAAGAGCCTTACATACCATACAAATTTCCATTCTCAAGTTTAGATGGAGGCAGGGTGGGGCATTTAAAAAACATCAGGCAGATACCTCATGCAGCTATTGCGTCACCATAGCAAGTAAAAACCAAGCAAAGATAATAAATAGTTCCAAAAAAAACACATTTCTTATCTTGGCTTGGTTTTTACCTGTTATGGTGGCACAATAGCTGCATGAGGTATCTGCCTGATGTTTTTTTTTCAATGTCCCGCCCTGCCTCCATCTGAACTTGAGATTGGAAATTTGTATGGTATGTAAGGCTCTTCCTAATTTCCATCAATGTGCTAGATATATGTCTGTATCTTAAAGTGATTGTAAAGTTTGGTTTATTTAAAAAAAAAATAACAAACATGTCATACTTACCTCCACTGTGCAGCTCGTTTTGCACAGAGTGGCCCGAACACCGCCTTCTGGGGTCCCTCGATGGCTCTCGCGGCTCCTCCCCACATCAGATAACCCCCTAGGAGAAGCGCTCTCCTGGGGGGTTACCTTGCGGGCGTGCTCCCGAGTCCAGCATTCGGCGTCCCCGGTGCCCACGTCATTGGATTTGATTGACAGCAGCGGGAGCCTATAGCTGCGCTGCCATCAATCTATCCAATCAAGAGACGAGAACCCCGGTCAGAGGAAGAGCGTGTCCCCACTGGATGAAGTTCCAGGTAAGTAAAACGGGGAGCTGGGGGGCCGGTCACTGCTAGGTGTTTTTTCACCTTAATACATAGGATGCATTAAGTTTAAAAAACACAAGGGTTTACAACCCCTTTAATTTGGTACATGGTCTATACATATTATTTGTGTTACAATTCAGATATTACTACTTTATGGACATATATATTGTCTGTTTTTTAATTGATACAATATTGGAATATCCTTATGAGGTGACATTTTTTAAAATGTTTGCTAACACAGCAAGTTGGTGTTGTTACTCTGCCTTTTCAATGCTATTTGATCTATACAGATAATATGTGGCTTATGCACCTTCTCCCATGCTTGCCCCGGGGATTGATTGGGCGCCTCCATATAGCCTGTGTCTTAACCTACTCCATTTGACATCTTGGGTGAGTATTGACTGGTCACCATGTTCACCAAATACACATAAATTACACAAATAGTTTTGTATAATTATTGGTTATTATTACTATTATGTTCTTTGTTACAGAATTTCATTCCCTCACTGAACTCCTGAAGGAGCTGGTATCCAAAAAACATGTTGAGATTTGGTTAATACTATATATTCACTTTATTCCATCTTGCTTTGACCACTCACTGATGAATATAGACACTTTGTTGGAGCTTTAGTATAGCCAGCTTATGAGGGGAAAACTTTTTTAATGAGTTTTAACAATGAGTCGTCTGTCATAATTGGTATATGTAATAAAGCTTATATGTTTTTAATCATGTTGTAATGTCCTTGATGGTACCAAGAAAAATCGTGTTGCCCTAGTATTTTCTATTCAATAGGGCTAGAAATAAGATTTTGATATCAATCTGATATCAATATAATATCCCCTGAATGGGTTCATAAGTAAAACCAAATAGGAATGGGAGTGTCAAAATTTCACAAAAATTAGAACATGAGTACTGAACAAAACATGAGAATATGGGTGCTGAAAAAAATAAAATAATAATCATCTCAAAACTGGTATGTGTATAAATTGAACCATACATTATACAATTGTAAAACAAATAATACAAAAAAAAAAAAAAAAAAAAAATATATATATATATATATATATATATATATATATATAGATCAGATTTAACATATGATAAGAAAGAAAACATAAAAATTATGAAGTTACTCACCACCTTTGTATTGTATCTTGTATCCTGTTAGGTAGTAGGAGAGGCACAATGAAGACCTATAAAATGATAGTAAGCAACTGGAATTATAACATGAAACACAAAGACATGGCAATATTACAATACATTATAGTGTATCCCTCTCCAGCCCCTATACCTGATATGTTGACGGACTTTACTATGTCGAGGAATCTTCACAGACTGGCTTTTATTTTACTTTGCATGGGCTTTAGTCTAAAAAGGAAGTGCAAAATACCGACCACAAACCAATGGCTCTGTGTGCACACATCCTCTATCTCTGATCTGTTCTTACATCTGAACTCCGACCATTTGTTTTCCCAATGCAGTGGGGCTGTTCCCGCACAGCATGGGTGAACTGCTCGTTTTTGAGGGGTCAGTAAATTTACACTGTTATACATGCTGTACACTTACTACTTTACATTGTAGCAAAGTGTCACATGAAAAGATATAATAAAATATTTACAAAAATGTGAGGGGTGTACTCACTTTTGTGAGATACTGTATAACCTGATGCAGTCGGCACTATTTATTGTAATAATTAGTGACTATATAAACTTCCTTTTTTACTAAGGTGTGTAAGGAACTTCCTTTTTCCTGTGTCCTTTTCCCCTATTTTTACACAGTGGCAGGACCTCTCACTGCCACAGTATATATAGATATACACTGTTTATATAATGTATATTATAAAATTTTGTTTTATGTGTTGTGCTTTGTATATATTGTGGTCGGAGAACACTGGGCACAGCATGTTGCCTAGTGGAGTGGAGACATCCATACTAGTGTAGCGGTACCCCCGTAGGGGCCGCTGAAGATTATGGCTTGTCTGTCACCCTGCCCAGCCCTGCATTCACTCTCAGACATACAGAGACATGAATTAGTCAGTGAACTTTTTTTGTTTTATTGAGGGATACAACTTGGATGGGATTAGGAGATATGGGATGCCCAGCGTGAATCAATGCAATTAGGTTTGGGACAACTATGTACACTCCCTGTAAATACTCCTTAAACTTCCTCCTGCATATCGCTTCCTTTCTGAAATTTCTCCTCAATCCACCAGCGCATCGCTTCCTTTCTGAACTCTCAGGAACAGCTTAGCACAAAGTAGTTAGGCCTGACACTGGCTCAGCCAGGCCCTAGCAATTACCTTTTGCAGGCAGGGACTGCGGGCCCCTATAGTATAACAAGTAGAAAGTCTTTGGTGCCAGCTGTCCTAACATGCAGCTACTGAGCCCAGTAACCCATCTTGAGGACCTGCCAGCCCTCCTGGCTGTAGCTGCCCAGCCCTCCTGGCTGCGACCAGTTGTCCTCCCTGGAGTCTCTTAGCAGTGCTCTCTCCTGCTGTCCTCTCCTTGCTCTCTCTTGTGCCTCCGGTCCAGGACCTTTTCATGCGTTCTTGAAGATGGTCCCGACTGCACCCCAGCCCAGGCCCAAAGTCACCCCCCCCAGACTGGGGAGCTCCCTCAAGGCCCCGACAGCCTCCACACTCTCTCACTCCATGTCAGGGAAATACCAGGTCTCTCCGCCGGGTTTCAGGGCTGCGCACGCGCGGTAGAGCGGCGCAACGAGGTTTACAGGTACGCCGGGTAACAGGTGCGCATGCGCGGGTCCGCGGCTCTCGGGTATCTGTCACAACCCAGCCAGTACGCCTCACCACTGTGCGCGGCGCTGACAGAAGACGAGTGCGCATGCGCACTCGTCCGGGTATCCCACCTGACCAGTTACCTGGCCTATAAAAGGCCTTCCCTGTCCGCTTCCAAATTGCTGGTTTGTTGTCTCTTCTGAGTCCTGTCTCCAAGTCCAGTATCCTGTATCCTGTAACCTGTATCCTGTACCCTGTACCCTGCATCTACCTGACTACCAGTGCCGACCCGGAATCCTCCTGACTACCGCTACCGCTGCTACCTGTGTTTGAACCCCTGGCTTGCTTCCTGGATTCCTCTACTGCTTGATTACCTGTGCTTGACCCTCGGCCTGTCTACCGGTCCTTCCGTGAGTTACTTACCTGTGTTTGACCTCTGGCTTGCTTCCTGGATACCTCTCTGCCTGATTACCTGTGTTTGACCCTCGGCTTGCCTACTGGACTTCCTCTGAGTTACTTACCTGTGTTTGACCCCTGGCTTGCCTTCTGGACACCTCTACTGCTTGATTACCTGTGCTTGACCCCCGGCTTGCCTTCTGGACATTCTCTGAGTTACTTACCTGTGTTTGACCCCTGGCTTGCCTTCTGGACACCTCTACTGCTTGATTACCTGTGCTTGACCCCCGGCTTGCCTTCTGGACATTCTCTGAGTTACTTACCTGTGTTTGACCCCCGGCTTGCCTTTGGATACTTCTACTGCCTGGTTGCCTGTGTTTGACCCTCGGCCTGCTTGCTGGACTATCTCCCGCTCAGTGTTCAGGACTTGCAGTTCTCTCATGCTCCCGAGGGTCCTCCTCCAGTATACGTGTTGGTACCTCTGCAACCTCTACCTGATCACAACCCTGCCAGGTGTCTACTCCCAGTGCAGCTTCAGCCTCTCCTGGTCTACGACGCTACTGCACGCCACCTGCTACACTCCTGCTGGCAACCCGTGCATCTTTGAGCCCGGTGTCCTCTGTACCCACTCCAGAGGCATCGTGCGCTTAGTCGCAAGGGGAGCAGCTCTCAGCATATCGGCCCGGGTGAGTACCTCTGACACTCCAGCTCTTCCACCCGACAACTCCTCCCCAGCTGGGCTGACCCATGGGTATTTAAGGAGGCCTGCCCCTGCCAATCCAGTTTGGGGATTGGTCAAGGCTCCTCAGAATACCCCAGGCAGCGCCACCTCTCCTCCTCTCTTTCCAGAATCTTCTGGAAAGAGGGAGGTCTCAGTGGCGCTGCCTGTGAGTCACCAGCTGCTACCCTGAGCCACTCTTGGCCCAGAGAGGACCAAAACCAACAGGCCTGGCGGCTAGCCAGGCCTGCCTAAATTTACATAAACCTAACCAATAAAATCCTCACTCTAGCACCTACCTACCTAGAGGGTGCTACACTAGTCATTCCGCAAGTGCAGTCCCTTATATAACATGAGCCCTGTTGTTTGGTGTGAAAATTTACGGCGGAAGCGTAATGGGGGTGATAGGACCTCAAAGACGCACAGCGTGCGCAGAAAAAATAAAACTTTTGCTTTCCATGATTTCACTTTTCCACTTCCAAGAAACAGAGAGCACACACAAAGGTATGTTAATGAACGTAGAAAGATTTATGCATGGCTACTTTTATTACATTGTTTTTATGAAATATATTCATAAAATGTATTTTTCTACAATTCATTACAGATGGGGATATGCTTACACACATCTGCAAATATCTCATTGTACAGCGTAGATGAAAAAATATGAAGGAAGTGCAAAATAAATAGCATTTTAACAATACCAAACACTCCCATCACACACACAATAAAAAGGAAAAAAAAAATGACTCTCTAACTGCTATAGTTATACTATACTATAAATTGGTATGATTAATGTGAATATTTGAGAATGTCCTTACTACAGGGTGTCTCCGTTAAAGTCTACATTTTGAAATAAATGGAGCCTGTCAATTGACTAAAATGGAGATTGGACTATGGATACAACCTTGAGCATCTCCATAACAAAGTACATTTACCAAAAAAATCACTAACGCTAATAGCCCTATTGAATAACAAAAAAAAGTGAGCGCAGCGACTACACGTGCGCGTTAGTACACAACAGACTTCTTTTCCGACGATGGTATGTTTAAATATAGGTATATATATATATATCATGCGTTTTAGGGGCTCCAAGACCTTTTTTTGCACAGTTTACATATGCATTTTATTTGTCCTTGTGCTAACCAAGGATATTTTGGTGAAAACATACTACACCTGCTCCTAAAGTAATTTTATATATTTTGCCCTGGGTTATAGCTTTCTTTGCGCAATTATGGACCTCTTTCCTGGCACTTATTCCCAGAGGAGCCGCTTGGTATGACGGGTTCTCTGTTGTTTGCCACAACTGCTTCATCCTCTCTGACACACATGGTTAGGTAATGAGATGCTGCGAACATCTATGAGATCAAGTACTAGTATACTACCCACAACTATACTAGCATATAGGAAATAGGCACCAGGCTATTTAATTGTATTAAAAAAAAAAAAGTAAGTATGTAGTCACAAGGCAAAGTAAATGGTAATGCACAAATAATGGGCAGTGCAGTGGCTACATGGTTGGAACATTTGTCTAGCAGCACTGAGGCCATTGGTTTGAATCCCAACCATGGCGCTACCTGCTACCTGGAGTTTGCATGTTCTCCCTGTGCATGGGTTTCCCCTTGGTACTCCAGTTTCTTCCCACACTCCAAAGACATGCTGGTAGGTTAATTGTGTCCTGTCTAAATTGGCCCTAGTGTATGTATGAATGTGATGTAGGGACCTTGTATTGTTGAATCGTATAAAACCCACAACCAAATGGCCCTTGTCAGGCCTGAAGAAGGAGTGCATGCTCCACAAACGTGTCGTCTGCTACTGACAATCCGTCTGACCGGAAGTGAGTCATCCACCGGCATCCCGTGCGACTGAGGACCAGGAAATACACCAGCGCAACCCGCTCCATGGCTTCCACGTCTCTGCCCCTGATGGACTCCCCCCTGGACAGCTCACCCTTCCATTTCTGCCTACTTTTCACATTCTTTTGTGAGTACAATATGTCCTGTGCTTGAATAAATTGTTTACAATACAGGCATACCCCACTTATAAGTACACAGTGGGGTTTATTTACTAAAGCTGGAAAGTGAAAAATCAGGCTCACTTCTGCATAGAAACCAATGAGCTTCCAGGTTTTATTACCAAAGCTTAATTGAACAAACCGAGGTTAGAAGCTCATTGGTTTCTATGAAGAAGTCAGCCTGATTTTGCACTTTACAGCTTTAGTAAATAAATCCCATTGTGTACTTAAAAGTGGGGTATGCCTTTACTGCACTTAGAATGGCACTTTTGTGCTTTCTCTCCCAGCTTTCACAGAGTTCCGCTTCTAATCTTCACTGAGCTGCCTTCAAGTGCTCCATTACAGACTTTATGGACTGTATCTAGTCACATTTTTCATTCTTTTTATACCAAGGTGTGTAATAGACAGTGTTGATCATCTTACTTTAAAAAAGTAATTAGTTAAGTTACAAATTACTTCTCCCCGAAAAGTAATTGAGTTAGTAACTCAGTTACTACATTGGAAAAGTAATTAGTTACTCAGCAAAGTAACTGTGACTTTTTTTTTTTATATTCTTAGGGGCGGGTCTAGTATTACTGTAAGCAATGGGCGCGTTCCCCCTGCACGTCTATTTCCCCTCTGTACCCCCCTGCACGTCTGTTCCCCCCCCAACACATATATCTGTTTCCCCTCTGTACCCCACTACACATGTGCCCGCCCCCCCCACACACATATCTGTTCCCCCTCTGTACCCCACTACACGTCTGTCCCCCCCCCACACACATATATCTGTTCCCCCTCTGTACATCTGTCCCCCCCAAACTCACGGATCGGATCGTTGCTCGGATCAGAGTCACAGATCGGATCATTTTTCGGATCAGCAAATAATAATTGAATTTGCAAAAACCTGTGAAAATTCCACCACCATAAAGCCCCCACTGTAATATCCACGTCATCTCCCCCACTGTAATATCCACGTCATCTCCCCAACTGTAATATTGGCTGAGTATGACTGGGTACGGTTGAGCATGGCTGGGTATGGCTGGGTATCGCCGAGTATGGCTGGGTATTACCGTGTATTGCAGAGTATGGCTGGGTATTACCAAGTATTGCAGAGTATGGCTGGGTATTACCGAGTATTGCAGAGTATGGCAGAGTATGGCTGGGTATGGCAGAGTATTGGCAGGGTATTGCAGAGTATTGTCAGGGTGTTGCAGAGTATTGGCAGGGTGTTGCAGAGTATTGGCAGGGTGTTGCACAGTATTGGCAGGGTGTTGCACAGTATTGGCAGGGTATTGCAGAGTATTGGCATGGTGTTGCAGAGTATTGGCATGGTGTTGCAGAGTATTGGCATGGTATTGCAGAGTATTGTCAGGGTATTGCAGGGTAGTGCAGAGTATTGGCAGGGTGTTGCAGAATATTGGCAGGGTGTTGCAGAGTATTGGCAGGGTGTTGCAGAGTATGGCTGGGTATTACCGAGTATTGCAGAGTATTGCAGAGTATGGCTGGGTATTACCAAGTATTGCAGAGTATGGCTAGGTATTACGGGGTATTGCAGAGTATGGCTGGGTATGGCTGGGTATGGCTGGGTATGGCAGAGTATTGCAGAGTATTGGCAGGGTGTTGCAGAGTATTGGCAGGGTGTTGCAGAGTATTGGCAGGGTATTGCAGAGTATTGTCAGGGTATTGCAGAGTATTGGCAGGGTATTGGCTGGGTATTGCAGAGTATTGGCAGGGTATAGGCTGGGTATTGCAGAGTATTGGCAGGGTATTACAGTGCTGCCATCCGATCTCTCCCCTCCACTGTACAGATCTGTACACAGAGGGGAGAGAGGAACCGGCGGCGACGCCGGTTTGTTTACAAGTGATCGCTCCGTCATTTGACGGAGCAATCACATTGTAAACGGCCGACGGGTGCACCAAGATGGCCGCCGCTCCGGAGCTAGGCCGGAGCCGCGGCCAACGGGTGCACCAAGATGGCCGCCGCTCCGGATTAAGGCCTAAGCCGCGGCCTTTCCTAAGGCCACGGCGGGTAATTGCGATAACGCCGCCCCAATAATGGGAACAGCGTTACCGCGAGGGGAAGAGTAATCAGTTAGATTACTCGTTACCCTCTAAAGTAACAGCGTAACGCCGTTTAACGCCGTAACGCCGTTTACTTTAATTGCGTTAGTTACATCACTGGTAATAGACAGGTGGATCTCCACCAAGACTGATGTAAAGCGCCAACTTTTCTCCTTACTGTACTCATGAACAGCAAGCACATGGCAGGGCTGCCCAGAGGGCAGCAAGCCCTCCAGGCTGGACTTCTTCTCTCCAGGACAAGACTCCCAGCAGCCTTCAGGCCCACCCTCCCTGGGATTGGCCTGGGCTGTATAAATATTCATGCTGCCTATTTGCCTTGCCCCACACCTAGGTTCCAGAGAGATCCACAGTTATCTGATAAGCAGAGAGAGCAATGAAACTTGCAGCAGCTGAAACACTAAACAGATCTAACTAATCACATACAGCTGCACTGATTATAGTGTGCTAAGCTAAATTTGCCTAACCCAGAAATTGCAGCCACAACCTAAATCTACCTAATCCTAGCACCTATTTAGGAGTGTGCTACACTTATTTAATTCACCTAGTTAATTTGTTCTGTATCCCCCCCTCTTCTTCTGGCAAGGCCCTCTCAGGTATAAGAATTAACCACTTCCCGGCCTATAGCAGATTGACGTTCGGGAAGTGATTCTGTTAGCTTGACTGGGCGTCATATGACGTCCAGCAGGATAACATGCCGGCGCACCCCCACGAGTGTGGCGTGTCAGTCTGACACACTGCATCTCCGATTTTGGTAAGGAGCCTCTGACAGAGGCTTCTTACCCTGTGATCAGCTGTGACCAATCACAGCTGATCATCGGCTGAACCAGGAAGTGCCAGTAAATGGTCGATCAGTGGCTCTCCCTTTCAGAGGGGGGGTCTGTGCTGATAATTAGCACATTGAGATGTGCCTATCAGCTGCCAGTCAGTGCCCCCTCAAAAAAAATCTCTCAGTGCCCACCACAGTGCCAATCACTGCCCACCACAGTGCCAATCCGTGCCCATCACAGTGCCAATCAGTGCCCAGCAGTAACACCTGTCGGTACCTCATCATCAGTGCTGCCCATCAGTGCTATCTATAAGTGTCCATCAGTGCCATCTGTCAGTGCCAATTAGTGCCGCCAGTCAGTGCCGCCTGTCAGTGCCCATCAGTGGCGCCTGTCAGTGCCCATCAGTGCCACCTATAAGGGGCAATCAGTTCCACCTATCAGTTCCCATCAGTGCCGCCAGTCAGTGCCTATCAGTGCCACCTATCAGTGCCACCTATCAGTGCCACCATCAGTGCCACCTATCAGTGCCGCCATCAGTGCCGCCTATCAGTGGCCATCAGTGCTGCATATCAGTGCTACCTATTGGTGCCCATCAGTGCTGCATATCAGTGCTGCATATCAGTGCCTCCTCATTAGTGCCTAGGAGTGCCACCTTATCAGTGCCAACTCATTAGTGCCCATCAGTGCTGCCTCTTCAGTGCCCATCAGTGCCGCCTCATCAGCAACTGTCGGTGAAGGAGTTTATAAAAAGCTATGAGATATTTTATAGAATTTACATATTCTTGATACCATATTTTATCATCGAATATTTATGATCATAATCAGGGACGTTGCTAGGTCTACAAAAGATCTGGGGCTAGAGCCCATAGCAGCGTAGTAAAGAAAGTCATACGCTTGGGTGGGCATACACATGTATACAGTATATACATATATACAGTAATATACACATGTGTGTGTGTATGTATATATCCCCAGAGAGCCCCCCCCACTTACATCAGGGTCCCCAGAGAGCCCCCCACTTATGGTACTGCCAATTAGCCTGCCTATTCAGCTGTTTTTGCCTCCCATTATATTTTGCCAGCACTATATTATAAATACCCCTACATAGTTACATAGTATACATAGTTGGGGAGGTCAAAAAAAGACACAAGTTCATCAAGTCCAACCTGTGTGTGTGCTTTTATGTTAATTTTACATTGTATATCCCTGTATGTTGTGGTTGTTTAGGTGCCTATCTAATAGTTTTTTTTTTAAATTATCAATGCCCCCCCTCCCCCCACTGAAACCACTGCTTGTGGAAGATAATTCCACATCCTTACCGCTCTTACAGGAAAGAACCCTCTACGCAGTTTAAGTTTAAACTGCTTCTCTTCTAAATTTAGTGAATGGCCTTATGTCTTTTTAAATTCCCTTGTGTGGAAAAGCTTTATCCCTATTGTGGGGTCACCAGTACAGTATTTGTACATTGAAATCATATCCCCTCTCAAACGTCTCTTCTCCAGAGAGAATAAGTTCAGTGCTTGCAGTCTTTCCCTACAGCTGAGATCCTCCAGACCCTTTATTAGCTTTGTTGCCCTTCTCTGTACTCGCTCCATTTCCAGCACATCCCTCCTGAGGAATGGTGCCCAGAACTGGACGGCATACTTCAGGTGCGGCCGGACCAGAGTCTTGTAGTGTGGGAGAATTATCGTTTTATCTCTGAAGTTAATCTCCTTTTTAATGCATGCCAATATTCTGTTGGATTTGCTTGCAGCAGCTTGGCATTGCATGCCATTGCTGAGCCTGTCATCTACTAGGAGCCCCAAACCCCTAACCTCTCCACTGAGGGCTAGCTTGAAATAGGAAGCAGAGCCTCAGAAACACGTATCGGCCCACCCCCCCTGTGACATGTGTTTCCACCTGTCAGTGGTATGAGCTGACTGCCATGGATGCCGCCAACTATCCATCTATTTGGCAGGTCTTTGCCTGTGTCCCAGCAGCTGCCAATACAGCCGCCTGGATGGCTGCCTTTCTTACCATCTTCACTCGCTGCCAGTAGAGCTGGAGTAAAGTTTTATTGGATGTAAGTGGGGGTCATTTACTAAAGGCAAATCCACTTTGCACTACATGTGCACTGCAAGTGCACTTGGAAGTGCAGTCGCTGTAGATCTGAGGGGGACATGCAAGGAAAATAAAAAACAGCATTTTAGCTTGCACATGATTGGATGAAAAAATCAGCAGAGCTTCCCCTCATTTCAGATCTTCCCCTCAGATTTACAGCGACTGCACTTGCAGTGCACTTGTAGTGCAAAGTGGATTTGCCTTTAGTAAATAACCCCCAGTGTTCCATTACAATAAAGTAGTGGCTGTGTTTTTTCATACACTTATCCTGGCGCCCTGTTGCTGTTCTTTTACCAAAATCAGAGCAACTATAATGCATCATAAGAAAATATAACCACTTGCTGACCCATCACAGTACATATACTATGGCAGGGAAGCTTGTACAGGCACCGTAACATACATATACTTTGCTGCTTTTTCCCAGGTTCAGGGCAGCCAAATCAGAGCAACTATAATGCATCATGGAAGATGGAATGTACACCCACAACAGGGTGATACTGACTCAGAAATTTGGTTCAAGTATTTCAACGAAGCAGGTCTATCTTTGTTGGGATTCTTGAATGACCGCAAACGGATGAAAAGAACCATTATTGATAAAGAAATTAAAGAAATTAGAGAAAAACTCCAACCATTTAAAACAACCACTGAATATAATACTTTGTCAACAAATTTAAAAAATCACTTGGAGAAAGAAGAAAAAGAACAACGTACAAAGAAACAAAAAAAGTATACTAGAGACAATACAGATTACAAAAATAATTGTGTCTTTAGTTGGCAAACTAAAGATCAACAAGCCAATAATTCCAATGTTGACCAATCCTCTATGGAAGTGTCAGGTAATTCTGAATACAGACCTGCTGTCCCAATTATCGTTCCACCCCCACCTAGTAGAGGTGAACGGAATGGTTATGACAACACAAACCGGCCACCCTATCCAGTCTATTCACCTAACCCTCGCCATAATGGGTCCCACCAAACCCAAAATGGAAGAGGGAGAGGTAATAATAGAAATAGAGGTAGAGCAAAAAAGGAATCCACCACTTATCATGATCACTATGGATATGATCGGTCCCCCAGACGTGACGACCAATATCATAGTGACCATTATAACCAGCCCACATACCGAACTCCGGTCCAAACTAGAAACAGGTTCTCACCCCTTAGAGGTGGCAGACCGTATGATAGCTACAATTCACAGTATCCCCAGGATGATAGAGATTATGGGCACTATGGTCGATCCCCCTACAATTATAATATGCCCAGACCATCTAACACACCGGGTTTTCACAGGGACCAAGAAAAACACAGCAGAAACCCCGAACCAAGCGTGGCTCTAGAGGGGGGAGGCGGTCCAGGAAAAAGAAAACGAGTTTAAATCCTAGTGGGATTTTTAACCTGAGCAAAGTGACCCTGACTGATGCTGAACAAAAAGTTATGGACAAAAGACTTAAGTTTGTCCCTCCAAAAAAACGAAATAAGTTTTCGACATTTATCGATGTACACAAATTCATACGTAAAATAAACATACAGCGATACATTCTGTCAAATCCCAGTAGGCATATAGTGCCCAATGATTCTGGACACACTATGCACTCGGGCCTCGCTAACCCTTCCCTCTTTAATCCCCCATGTCCTGTCGCTCCATCGGTCAAAGTGTTTAGAGACCTGGTCTTGAAAGACCTTGATGCTCTCCCTAATAAAGTGATTCACTCTGACCCCGATATTAAAACTGGATTGAAAACCCTTTGTGAGCGTAAAGACCTAATAATCCGACCTGCGGATAAAGGGGGTGGCATAGTTATTTTAGACAAAGAGGCATATCATTCAGAAATGACACGTATTCTCAGTGACACTGACACGTATTGCCTGTTGCCAACAAATCCTACACGGGAGTATAAACGGACACTTATAGATTTAGTCGATACAGGTGCACATCTTGGGATCCTTGATAGAAAGGAAAAGAGTTTTCTAATCCCTGTATCACCCCGTATTCCTATCATATATTACCTTCCCAAGGTACATAAGAGTGTCACCCAACCCCCTGGTAGACCGATAGTCAGTGGTATAGATTCCATTACCAGCAGGATAGGGAAATACATCGACTTTTATCTTCAACCACTGGTTAAGGCGATACCCTCTTATCTTAAGGATACTAGACACACCATCTCGAAACTGCAACAAGTGTCACACAGGAATGATATGTTACTTGTCACTGCAGACGTCACGTCACTCTATACCTGTATTCCCCATGATCTTGGCTTAAAAGCAGTGGATACCTTTCTTGGTAGGAGTGGTGCCGTTTCAAACACCCATAGAAGATACATCATGGACCTGTTACTATATGCTACCAAACACAATTACTTTTGGTACAATGGCCAGTATTACCTTCAAACTAGAGGTGTCGCGATGGGTGCTAAGTTCGCCCCTAGTTTGGCCAATTTATTTATGGCCAAATGGGAGGAGGATGTCGTCTATGCCCTGGACCCTCCACAATTAGTGTTGTGGTCCAGGTACATCGACGACATCCTCCTCCTATGGAAGGGTTCCACTGATTCCCTAGACCAGTTTATGTCACAGCTCAACGATAACAACATAGGAATAGAGCTCACGTATGAAGCTAGCCGATCTACCATTCATTTCCTAGATTTGGAGATTAGTATATGTGGAGATCGGTTTGTGACCAAAACGTTTTTTAAAGCTACCGACCGGAATGGTTACATTCCGGTCGACAGCTGCCATCACGCTTCATGGCTTAAATCAGTGCCCCGTAGCCAGCTCATGAGGATCAGACGTAACTGTTCACAGGTGTCCGATTTTCTGGAGCAGGCCGAAACACTCAAAGGTAGATTCCTTGATAGGGGATATGACCTTGCCCATATCGAAGATGAGATCAAAAAAGTGTCCTCAATTGATCGTGAGACTTTAAAAACGGAAAGACCTCCCATTGTCAAAGAAAATAAACACAAATGGTCGTTCCTTACCGACTTTTCTGTTCAGCACAGGCAAATCAAAAATATCATACATAAACACTGGGGAGTGTTAAAAAATGATCAAGTTCTGAATTCTATTCTTCCTGATCGGGGGGGAGTGATTTATAGAGGCGCTCCATCTTTAAGAGGTAGAATCGCACCAAACATCATAAATCCTCCATGTCCTCCCACTTTCTTCCATGATATGAAAGGATTTTTTCCATGCCGTAAGTGTAACGTCTGCAAAAACAACTCTTTTAACAGAAAACGTGAAAACTTTGAATCAACCCACACTGGCAAACAATATAAAATGAAGTGTTTCGCCACGTGCCATACGAAGTACATCGTCTACCTTATTACTTGTCCTTGTGGCAAACAATACATTGGCCGCACCATCCGCACATTTGCGATTAGAGTGAACGAACACATCGCGGCCATTAGGGCGGGCCGCACTAATCACAGTGTTCCAAAACATTTTCTGTTTCATCACAGTAAAAATCCGGCTGGTTCAACCTTTCAAATTATAGATAAGTTCGTACCGCACTGGAGAGGGGAATCCAGTGTACGCGGAGTATCAAAATTAGAAACTTTTTGGATACACCAGATGAAGTGTTATGTCCCCTTCGGCCTCAACATCGAGTGGGACATAAATGCGTTCATCAACCGCTCTTAACACCGTTTCACTTGTTATTTCTTGTCCTTATGTATGGGGTAATTTCTACTATTTAACATGTTATTACCAGCTCATAGTTACAGATTTCTAGTTCCGGGTGGGTGCTGCGTCACACCTTTCTGGCCATTGTTGTACGTTTGGGGTATTACCCCCACCCTATGTGGAAGTAGACCCTCCATTTATGCCGAGTGTTTTTTGTTTTTTGGCCTTATAGCTATACTCACCATTGGAAATTGTATTTTACATATGATCATGTTGGTATTTCAATTTGCATTCAACCTGATGCGTCATGGTTGTTTATTACCTGTATATCCCATGACACATCTGGTGTTAATAATAATATCTTTTATGATGGTATATGATTTGATTATGAGTCTACCATGAGTGCTTGTCCCACCATAATGTGATGTTATTCGACTGTTTCTATGTTCCACCATAATGTGATGTTATTCGATTTCTTTGGTATGGAATATCCATGGAGATTTTGGTGATTCATTGTGAACAGCCTGGCCATGGTTCTTTTTTCACATTATCACATTCACATATAGTTATACTATAATTCACCTTCATTTTTCAACGGATTGATTTAAATATACATGTTCAGACTGCCCATGATTGGCCGTTTCTGTGACTTTTTATATGTCAATATTATTTAGATCTGAGCATATATTCGCTCAGGCCGTAGTCACTTATGTAGTCCCCACACTATATATCTATATTCATATTTTTATTATTTTCACCACATGTGATAGTATTCTTTCACAGCTCTTTCCTTGCATGGCACTTGCGCACTCGCCTAATTCCTATTGGCCTGAAATCAATAGATTTGAACACGTTGATTTAACGAGGCCGCACACTTGCATGCGTCACTCCTTTCGCCCCATTGGTTGACGCACCACCACGTGGGTATCGTCTTTGTTTGGCGTTAACGTTGGTCGGCCCTTCGTGCTTAGCGTAAGTCTCATTGTGTCACTTGTAGGCTAGTCCTTATTGGACGTCCTACCCACGTGTTTGCGTGCCCCCTTCACGTCATGCTTTCTTATCATGTGACGCTTCCTGTGTCACATGACCCCATCACGTGGTGTTCATGTGACATTGTTGTGTCACGTGCTCCTTCCCGGCCTCGCTGACTGGTGGAGGCCCGATCTTTGTTGGCTTGACGCTTCCGTGTCACATCACCCCGTCACATGGTGTTCACGTGACATTGTTATGTCACGTGCCCCTTCCTGGCCCCGCTGATTGGTGGAGGCCTGATCTTCGTTGGTTTGTCTCTTTGCCCGCGATCAGCTCTGGTGCCTTTCCGGTCACGGTCTGCCCTGGTGTTTCTGCGCGGTTTCCACGCACACTCATTGGTGACGACCCTAACGGGCGTCACGGGACTATACCCCTATCAGAATTGAACTTTTATTTTGGCGCCAAAAGCCCTTACCCAGATAGGTTAGGACACCCATTTCGACCCATTGGCTAATTTTTCTTTTACCCTCTCACATTCATCCACATTGTTATAGCCTGCCAACATTGGCCGGTTGACTTTAAAGGTAAGGAGTGCCTGTTTGTGATTGGACGAATACTTTGAGGTCTGATATTGTTAGAGTTCTATTTACTAACCATTGGCTCAGTTTTAGCCAATCACAGTGCAACTAACTCAAAAGGTTGCCATACCAGGAGTTGGGCTGTTCCCAATTAGTCATATTCAAGTGGTTACATCATATATAAATAAAACGCACTATCAGTCTATTTGCAATGAGCCCCAGTTGAAGTCTTTATCAGACGAAACGCGTCGGGAGAACCTTGCTTATATACCGACTCTAGTGCGCCCTAAGCTATTGGATTTGCTTTTAATACTACAATTTTTTATTGAAATGTATTCCGGAAGCAATTTTTTACTATTAAATTGAGTCCTAGCCCGGACTTTTTTACACTATGAGGAGGCCATCTCTCTTTTTATTTTCTTTATCTATACACCACCACGTGTTGATCTGACCCGGGAACGTCTAGTGGAGGTCCGACCGCTGAATACGTCTAGGTGAACCACCGGTGTCTGGTGAGTGTGGAGTGACATCTTCGGTGAGCTCTACTCCAAGCATTAATCCAGTATAGGCGCAAGCCTTAGGATATCGAGCCCGTTTGACCCCCAACCACCGGTTAGAGGGTCCACCTGATGTGGTAAGCGTACCGTATTCTTTTACACCTTCTGGTTTGCAACTAAATCCAACATCAAGAGGATATTGGTTTCAAGCTTTCCTTTAAGAATACCATTTGATATCTGATTTATTATGGACTTTACATACAACATAATTAATGTTTGTCCAGCTTGCTAGTGACGCTCTTTTCATAGACGCCCCTATTAATGGTGTGTTCATTCACAATCTTTCATATACCCATCTATGTGATCTATGTGGGTAAATGGTGTGTCTTCCCATGTTTGTATAGTATCACCCTATATCACAGCATGAACACTTATGCATCAGTTCACTAATCTAAGTCTGAATTTTTTAAGTTTTCATTTTACCCTAAGTTCTTACATTATTTATCTTTGTACCTGAGTAGATGGCATCATCTCTATACGTATTAGGGTGAGATCATCTCAATTAGCTTTCTTTGAGCACACAATTCCTATTGAGATTACCATCACTTCCTGAGTTTGAGTGTTTGACTCTTATTTCTGGTTACACGGTTCACATTGATTGTATAAACTATACTTCATAAAATCAGTATATATTGTTTAGTGGACATACTAGTGTCACCATCCTCGTTCATGAGGATAGGCTGACGTGGTCGTTCCCACTGCGTATACCTGACTAGGATAGGATTTGTTTTTCAAGCGCAATATATCCTTCACGTAGTGCTCACTTGATTAAAGTTCTTCACTTTTTTCACATTATATCAGAACACACAGTAATGGCCGTGATTTTATAGTTTCGTCCGAAATGAGTGTTCTCACACGTTTTATTTAGCGCCACATTTTTTGTCTTTATATATTTGAGTACAATTGGTCATATTGTTGTATGTTGGCAGCTTTATTCATTTGTTTTATTATTTTTCTTGCCTCTGGGTGGCGCAGCTATTCACCCACACTTTATAATGCATCATGACAGGGCCATCTTAAGAGCATCATAGGCCCTGGTCAATACAGTGCACTGGGGCCCTGTCTACACGATCACGCACGAGAATAAAAATGAAAATTATTAATAAGGCTATATTTTTGGGTAATTCCAACAAAATCAGTGTTTAACCTGTAGCTGACCGCCCACTGTCAAATGACGGCGGAGCGGTGCAGCTATTGTGGCGGGCCGCCGTCATATGACGGAGCTCGCCTTTTGGCCACTAGGGGGCGCGCGTGCGTCGCGGGAGGTGCTCGCGCGTGCCCGCCGCGTAGCTGGGGACCCGATGCGCGTGCCCGGCGGCCGCGATGTCCGCCAGGCACCCGCGATTGCCCGGTAACTGAGCAGGACGTGGATCTGTGTGTGTAAACACACAGATCCACGTCCTGTCAGAGGAGAGGAGACCGATGGTGTGTGCCTTGTACATAGGGACACCGATCGGTCCCCTCCCCCAGTCAGTCCCCTCCCCCCACAGTTAGAATCACTCACATAGGGAACATATTAACCCCTGCAGTGCCCCCTATTGTTAACCCCTTCCCTGCCAGTCACATTTATACAGTAATCAATGCATTTTTAAAGCACGGATCGCTGTATAAATGTGAATGGTCCCAAAAATGTGTCAAAAGTGTCCGATATGTCCGCCGCAATGTCGCAGTCACGATAAAAATCGCAAATCGCAGCCATTACTAGTAAAAAAAAAATAATAATAAACATGCTATAAATCTATCCCCTATTTTGTAGACGCTATAACTTTTGCGCAAACCAATCAATAGACGCTTATTGCGATTTTTTTTTACCAAAAATATGTAGAAGAATACGTATCGGCCTAAACTGAGGAAAAAATTTGTTTAAAAAAAAAAAATATATATATATTTTATTATAATAAAAAGTAAAAAATATTGCGTTTTTTCAAACTTGTCCCTCTTAATTTGTTTATAGCGCAAGGAATAAAAACCGCAGAGGTGATAAAATACCACCAAAATAAAGCTCTATTTGTGGGGAAAAATGATAAAAATTTTATTTGGGTACATCCTTGCATGACCGCGCAATTGTCATTCAAAATGCGACAGCGCTGAAAGCTGAAAAATGGCTTGGTCAGGAAGGGGGTGTTCGTACCTGGTAGGCAAGTGGTTAAACATTAACACAACATTTGGACAATATAACACGAGTTTGATGGGCACAGTGGCAGCGTTTGGGCACAGTGGCAGCGTTTGATGTGCATAGTGGCTGCGATTAATGGGCACAGTGGGAGCTTTTGATGGGCACAGTGGCAGCTTTGATGGGCACAGTGGCAGCTTTGATGGGCACAGTGGCTGTTTGATGGGCAATGTGGCAGCTTTTGAGGGGCAAGGACAGTGGCTGTGTTTGATGCACAACTTGAACTTATTTAAGTAGACATTGTTAGACTTACTTGAGGCCGCCGGCCTGGTGCAGTACAGTGTGTCACTCACAGCAGCAAGGCAGCGCCAGCTATCAAGGGCCGTCTTTCTGCTCCCTCTCCATGCTGTCTGAAGAACATGACAGAGATGGGCGGAGCCAGTTCACTAGCCACTGGGCCAGCCGCGGTGTGCTATGAATGCTGGGGCGGCCACGGCTTCTGATTGACATCACTGGTTGCTAGCTAGATGCCGGCCGGCGAAGTGAGCAACCAGTGCAGTCAGTCAATTTAAGCAGCAGATTGCAGTGCTGAGGATCAGCCCTGGATGGGGCCCTCCAGACAAGTGGGGCCCCGGGCAACTGCCCAGCATGCCCAGTGGAAAAAACGGCCCTGCGTCATGAGAAAATATAATACATCTGCATCTTAAAAAAATAAGGCAAGATGGATAACTCCTGTGTGTCTGAATTGGGTTATGTGTATATACTTTTGACATTTATGATTATACTACTATGCATAACAGTGGACTCTCATTCTGAAAGCATTACACGCCTTGGTAAAAAAGGAACTTTATATGGCCATAAATCATTAAAATAGATAACACATACTGCATCAGGTTATATATTTAACCCTTGAAATAGGAAGCATATAATTAAAGACACTTGCCAAATTATTAAACAAAAATCTTCCCATAAGATCATATTGTATGTCTGTAGCACCGACTCCCTAAGGAGCTGCTGGATTGTTGGGCCCTCCTGCTGCTTCCAGTGGTGAACAATCTGTACCTGGTTCACCACTGAATAAATGGTCCACCTCCTTAAAGGGGTTGTAAAGCTTCGGGTTTTTTCACCTTAATGCATCCTATGCATTAAGGTGAAAAAACACCTCTTCAGCATAAGACAACATAAACTCTTCAAGTATTTTGATGTATTCTAACTGATCCATGATCCCTGGTATACGATAAAGAGATCCAACACCATAGTATGAGAAACATCCCCATATCATGATGCTTGTGCCACCATGCTTCACTGTCTTCACAGTGTACTGCAGCTTCAATTCAGTGTTTGGTGGCCATCTGACAAACTGTCTGGGGCCCCTAGACCCACAAAGAACAATCTTGCTTTCATCAGTCCACAAAATGTTGCACCATTTCTCTTTAGGCCATGTTCTTTGGCATATTGCAAACTATTCAGCGCATGTCGTTTTTTTTTCAACAATGAGACTTTGCTTGGGGTCTTCTAATTGTACACACGATCGGAATTCCAGCCACAAAAAGACCGATGAGAGCTTTTCATCGGAAAATGCGACCGTGTGTAGGCTCCATCGGAATTTTGATGGCCGAATTTCCGACAGCAAAGAATTGAGAGCATGTTCTCAATTTTTCCGACGGAAAAGGTGTCTATCGGAAATTCCGATCGTCTGTAGCAATTCTGACGCGCAAAATTCCTACGCATGCACGTAAACAATTCAACGCATGCTCAGAAGCATTGAACTCGGCTCGTTGTAGTGTTGTACGTCACCGCGTTCTTGACGGTCGGAATTTGGTGTGACCGTGTGTAGGCAAGACAGTTTGAGCGGAATTCCATCGGGAAAACCGTCAGAGCTTTTTCCGACGAGAATTCCGATCGTGTGTAAGCGGCATAACAGTACTCACAGGTAGACCTTCTTTGTTCATCCTGGAGCTGATCATTGGCTGAGTCTTAGCCATTTTGGCTACTCTTCGATCCATTCTAAAGCTAGTTTTCCATTTTCTTCCACGTCTTTCAGGTTTTGGTTGCCTTTTAAAGCATTTGAGATAATTTTGAGAAGCCTATCAGTTTCTGTGCTTCTTTATATATTTTCCCTTCTCCAATCAACTTTTTAATCGAAGTACGCTGTTCTTCTAAACAATGTCTGGAACGATCCAATTTACTCAGATTTTCTGAGTTATGCCGTGTACAAACGAGCGGAATTTCCGACAGAAAAAGTCAGACAGGAGCTTTTCATCGTATATTCCGATGGTGTGTATGCCCCATCGGACTTTTTACGTCGAAAATTCTGACGGACCTAGAAAGAGAACATGTTCTAAATTTTTCAGACGGAACCAATTCCTATCGGGAAAACCGCTCGTCTGTATGCTGTTCCGACGTACCGAAAACAACGCATTCTCTGAAGCAAGTACGAGACGGACGCTACTGCCTATTGCACATCTTTTTCTAGTCCCGTCGTACGTGTTGTATGTCACCGCAGACTTTGGTGTGACCATGTATAGGCAAGACCACTTTAACGGAATTCCGTTGGAGAAACCTTCAGAGTTTATTCCGACGGCAAAACTACTTGTCTATACGTGGCATAAGGCCCCTTTCACACAGGCTTTCCGATCAGGTCCACCTGTCAGTTTTTCAGGCGGACCCGATCGGATGCTCCATGCAGTTCTATGGAGAAGCGGATGTCAGCAGTGACATGTCCGGTGACACCCGCCGCCATCCGGTCCTGTCTGTGAAATCCAGATGGATGGAGACTCTATTTTCCATCGGTCTGGTGGATCGGTTTGGATGAAAATGGACAGGTGGTTCGTTTTCATTCTATCTCCCCATAGCAGATTGATCACTCGCTGAGAAAAACTGAGTCCACCGGGCGGAAAGCCCATGTGAAAGGACCCAAATGCACTATACCAAGCATGTACAACATTTGCTGCCTTCCTCCTTAAAGAGGAGGTCCACCCACCGCTGCAAAAATGAAAAGCTAACAGTCAAACATACTGCAGCTGTTGACTTTTAATAATAGGACACTTACCTGTCCTGGAGTCCAGCGATGCCGGCACTGCAGCCGATGTTTCCATCAGCTGTCGGGTGCTGCCGCCGCCATTGCAGGTAAGGGAACCCGGATTCCCGGAAATAGGGACAGGAAGACAGGTATCCGCTACCCCCGAAAGGTACCAAATGTGGCACTGGGGGGGGGGGGGGGGGAGACAAATGAGCAGGAGTTCCACTTTTGGGTAGAACTCCACTTTAAATAAGCGCCTCCTGTGTTTTCGCAGACTGAATGACCCTTTCAATTAATGATTCAATTACAAAGAATCAGCAGCATGCATGTCATGCCTGTTGGGTCTGTTGGTTTTCTATTACTCTACTACACCTACTAGTAATATATTTGCCATGTAGAAATCTAATTTATACCAAAAACTGTGATTGATCTGGTTAGTGATGCTGGACTGCTATGATTTTGAACACAACTGTACATCAGGGAAATGTGATTTTCATGTGACGGCATCAAGATCTGTTTTTTTTTAAGGAGGCAAAGAAGAGGAAATCTTTGGGCACCTGAAATATTAGATCCTTGAGCACTCACAATGCTCTACATTAAAGCTGAACCCTGACCTTACATTTCGTTTTGCACAGTTGTATAGGCTCAGGGCCGTTTTTAAGGCAGGGCAAAAGGGGCAGCTGCCCTGGGCCCTGTCATTTTGTGGGGCCCAAAGCAGCTGCCTCATACTTGCCAACTATCCTGGTTTAAATTCCCTCGTCCCTTGAGGTTTTAGTCCTGTGCTGTGTCCCAATATCTGTGTGAAGTGCTGCTACTAATGCTGCCCAGCTCTGCCCTATTGTTGTGTACAGATGACTCACCTGCAGACCCTGTGTTTACATGTAAATTACCAGCATTCATATGTAAATAGCGGCGGCCGGTGGCATTGATATGTACAGTGGTGTGAAAAAGTGTTTGCCCCCTTCCTCATTTCCTGTTCCTTTGCATGTTTGTCACACTTAAGTGTTTCGGAACATCAAACCAATTTAAACAATAGTCAAGGACAACACAAGTAAACACAAAATGCAATTTGTAAATGAAGGTGTTTATTATTAAAGGTGAAAAAAAATCCAAACCATCATGGCCCTGTGTGAAAAAGTGATTGCCCCCTAAACCTAATAACTGGTTGGGCCACCCTTAGCAGCAACAACTGCAACCAAGCGTTTGCGATAAACGTGCAATGAGGCTTTTACAGCGTCCTGGAGGAATTTTGGCCCACTCATCTTTGCAGAATTGTCCTAATTCAGTTACATTAGATAGTTTTCAAACATGAACGGCCTTTTTAAGGTCATACCACAACATCTCAATAGGATTCAGGTCTGGACTTTGGCTAGGCCACTCCAAAGTCTTCATTTTGTTTTTCTTCAGCCATTCGGTGATGGACTTGCTGGTGTGTTTAGGATCATTGTCCTGCTGCAGAACCCAAGTTCGTTTCAGCTTGAGTACACGAACAGATGGTCGGACATTCTCCTTCAGGATCTCTTGGTAGACAGCAGAATTCATAGTTCCTTTTATCACGGCAAGTCTTCCAGGTCCTGAAGCAGCAAAACAGCCCCAGACCATCACACTACCACCACCATATTTTACTGTTGGTATAATGTTCTTTTTCTGAAATGCAGTGTTCCTTCTACGCCAGATATACTTGGACACACACCTTCCAAAGAGTTCCACTTTTGTCTCATCGGTCCACAGAATGTTGTCCCAAAAGTCTTGGGGATCATCAAGATGTGTTGTGGAGAAATTGAGACGAGCTTTGATGTTCTTTTTGCTCAGCAGTGGTTTTCCTCCTTGGAACTCTGCCATGCAGGCCATTTTTTGCCCAGTCTTTTCCTGATGGTGGAGGCATGAACGCTGACCTTAACTGAGGCAAGTGAGGCCTGCAGTTCCTTGGACGTTGTTGTGGGGTCTTTTGTGACCTCTTGGATGAGTCGTCGCTGCGCTCTTGGGGTAATTTTGGGCGGCCGGCCACTCCTGGGAAGGTTCACCACTGTTCCATGTCTTCGCCATTTGTGGATAATGGCTCTCACTGTGGTTCGCTGGATTCCCAAAGCTTTGGAAATGGCTTTATAACCCTTTCCAGACTGATAGATCTCAATTACTTTCTTTCTCAATTGTTCCTGAATTTCTTTGGGTCTCGGCATGATGTGTAGCTTTTAAGGATCTTCTGGTGGACCTTACGTGCTTGTGTCAAGCAGCTCCTATTTAAGTGATGCCTTGATTGTGAACAGGTGTGGCAATAATCAGGCCTGGGTGTGGCTAGAGAAATTGAACTCAGGTGTGGACAACCACAGTTATAGTATGTTTTAACAAGGGGGGCAATCACTTTTTCACACAGGGCCATGATGGTTTGGATTTTTTTTTCACCTTTAATAATAAACACCTTCATTTACAAATTGCATTTTGTGTTTATTTGTGTTGTCCTTGACTATTGTTTAAATTGGTTTGATGTTCCGAAACACTTAAGTGTGACAAACATGCAAAGGAACAGGAAATGAGGAAGGGGGAAAACACTTTTTCACACCACTGTATATCATGTCCCCCTGAGGTCATATCCACAGTAATCTCTAGCAACCAATCAACAAGCAGAAATCATATGCTGTAACCTCTAGCAACTAATCAGTGAGCAGCAATGTGTGCTGTAATCTGTAGCAACCAGTCAGTGAGCGGTAATTATACACTGTAACCTCTGGCAACCAATCGCAATAGCTGCCTGATCTGTTTCAGTAAACTGATTTTGAGTCTAGCTGCTATTTATTGTATATCTCAGAGCAGGTGGAGAGCAAAACTGCATGGGGGGGGGCAAGAAAAGGTTTGCCCAGGGTCCAATCAATATTAAAGACGGCCCTGTATAGGCTCCTCTCCTGTACATAAATTGCTTACTCTAATACCACTGCACATTGTAAGTGTCCCACAGTGTGCATTAGAAGTTGCAGCAAGTCAGATACAGCCCGTCTCATTTCCTGGCTGGAGGACATCCAGCATCATCCAGTACTTTCCTCCCCAGCTTACTGACCCTAACCTCCCCTATTCATTCATTGGATTTCAATTCTTTCAGTCATGGAGGCTCATCATCAAATGTGGGCATTACCTAGGGCAGTCTACATGCAAATACAGCCTGCCTAGGAATGCCCATTTCTTCAGATAGACATCCACATATCAAGGCATTTTGGCATTTGCATCATTTATTCCATGAGCCCACCCGCTACTTGTTGAGGGCCCCAAAATAGAGTGCCGAGGCCAAGTGCTGTAATGTTTTCACATGGCTATGAACTACCAACCATGATATTCATTAGCTCATTCCCCACAGTTACAACCTTTTGTACCACCTCCCCCACCCTATTAGATTGTAAGCTCTTCTGAGCAGGGCCCTCTTAATCCTCCTGTATTTTATTGTATTATAACTGTATTGTCTCCATTTTATATTGTAAAGCGCTGCGTAAACTGTTGGCGCTATATAAATCCTGTAATAAATAAATTAATAAATAAATAAAATATTCCTGCATTGCTTAGAGAAGAAAAGAGTCCCAGTAATGTTAAAATGCCATTAGCATGTTGATGAGGAGTGAAAGAAGGAAATCAAGAAAGGAAAATTAAATTTCAGATTTAGGCTTAGCAGAAAAGATCAGATATACAGGATGTGTGCACACGGAGCAGTTGGTTTATGGTCAGTATTTTGTACTTCCTTGTTAATCTGAAACTCAGGCAAAGTGAAACTAAAGCCAGTCTGTGAAGATTCCTCGGCATTGTAAAGTCCGTCAACATATCAGGTACGAGGACTGTAGTGGGACACGCTATAATGTATTGTAATAATGCCATGTCATTGTGTTTAATGTTATAATTCCAGTTGGTGTCAGTCACTCATAGCTTACTATCATTTTATAGGTCTTCATTGTGCCTCTCCTACTACCTAACAGGATACAAGACACAATACAGGGGTGGTGAGTAACTTCCTCATTTTTAAAGACTCTTTCTTATATTTTAAATCTAAACTCCAGGCAAATATCTACATATATAGGAGCTATTGCTCACTGGACAGTAGAAGAGCATTGACAGGTGGGGAGGGCACTTGTTGGATGTTCCTTATAAGCATGCAAATCAACTGACTAGCTCCCAGTTCTTTCCCAGTCTGAGTGCTGTTGTATAGGAGATTAAAGTGATTCTAAAGGCTTTTTTTTTTTTTCTTAAAATGACAAACATATTATTCCCACCTCCCCTGTGTAGGTTTGCACAGAGCAGCCTGGGTCCTCCTCTTCTCGGGGGCCCCCATGGGTGCTCCTGGCCCCTCCCTCCTGCAGAGTGACCCCACAACAAGCAGCTTGCTATGGGGGCACCCGAGCCGACTGGCTGCTCTGTGTGTCCATTCAGACTTGGCCTGCCCCCTCTCTCTCCTCATTGGCTCACTGACTTTGATTGACAGCAGCGGGAGCCAATGAGGAGAGAGAGAGTCCCAGCCAACCGAGACTCTCGTGCAACATCGTTGGATCGAGATGGGGCTTAGGTAAGTATTAGGGGGGCTGCTGCACACAGAAGGTGTTTTATCTTAGTGCATACAATGCATTAAGATAAAAAAAAAATCTGACTTGAGAACCACTTCAATTTCATGAATTTATACTAATCATATTCAACAAATACATTTCAAAGAGAAGTATGGTAATTTTTTTTAATTTTAGAATTACCTAGGTGGATGTAGTATCGATCCGATGCTGCATCTTACCCCCGCCGGCTCTAAGGCTGAGAACTGAGCGATCAAACACCGCTGACCGCTCTGTTCTCAGAGCTCTGTGAGCAGAGAGCAGGTGACTGTCAGTCACGCTGTCTGCTCTGCCCCTCCATCGTTTACTGGAGCGCTGGGCTGTAGAGAGGGAGGAAGCTGGGTGAGAGGTTGAGCTGCGTGCCGGTCCAGGCATGTGGGCGGATCTCAACCATATGGTCGTGATCTTTCCAGAGCCTGGACCGGCTCTGTGAGGTCAGCCAACAGCAGAACGAACTGCACTCCTGTGATCCACAGGAAAAGTACAGCCAAACGAGCAAGGGCATTAGCTCACAAGTGTTAACCGATACATTGTAAATCCATGGGTCTGATAGTACCATGACCTCTAATATGCTTTAAGAGAGAAGTACAGCCAAAGCTTTTTTGGGTGTACTTTTCCTATGTGTAAGCGGGACAGAATAGCCAGTTAGGCACTGTCCCGGCCAGAAGGGGAGAAGTTAACGCCTTTCCTGGTTCTTTGGTTTCTGGGGGGGGGGGGGGTTCTTATCTGGTCCAGCCCACTGATCCTGTGTTATATAAGGAGGGACAGTAAACAGTGGTACAGAGAATTGTTGTAGTTGTTGCATGGGGGGGGGGGGGACCCTGCAACAGATTCAGATGTACGTTCATCACTTAGAGTAGAGGCCCACCTTAATGTTAAATATTCCCCCCACGGCAGCCTCAGCCTTCTCCTAGGGCATTGATAAAAATGGCACAAAGCAAAGGTACCCAATGTGTAGTGATGTGACCCTGTACAAGGTGCCTAGAGTAGCCCAGAAGAACCCACCTCATGTGACCCTTGCTTGGTGCCCAACGAGGAGGGAAACATGGAGAACATGATGAGGGGAGACTGAGCTGACTGAGATGACTGAGCGATGTTTGATTCATCGTTTCTCACTGCAGAGATGGCGGTATTTTGGATTCAGAACAAAAGTCCGATATTATTATATCTACCCCTGATCAGATTAAATATAAAGGCATGCACGCTTTGAAGTGATTAAGCTGACACTCAGTTCAGAATAAAAAACTTCTGTTTAATATTTCCGATTCTCAAGATTTTTATACAATTCCATTAAAGATTAAGAGATACGTCAACAAGAGAGGCGCCTACAAACCACAAATATAAAAAAAACATATAGTGATGAAACATTGGTTTTAGCTTGGTGCTCATTTGAGGAAGTAGCTTTGTTCTTGCAGTGGCGTTCTTGCTTCTTCTGAAATGGTGTTAACTTTCAGTGTATTCTTAATCGCTTCCCGACCGGCGCACGACGATATACGTCGGCAGAATGGCACGGACAGGCATAAGGGCGTATATATACATCCCCTTTAAGATGCCGCCGTGCCATCGGGCGCGCCCCACTCACGGCGCGCGCTCACGCCGGTCGGGACCCCCATGAGGCCGGTCGCGGGTCCCGCGGACTCGATCGCCGCGGGGACACCCGCGATCGTTTCACGGGAAGGCTGAACGGGGAGATGCGGAAATAAACAACATCTCCCCGTTCTGCCTAGCAACTAGTGACGCCGATCTCTGCTCCCTGTGATTGGAGCAGAGATCAGCATTCACTAGCTGACAGCCACGCCCCCCCCCACAGTAAGAAACACACCCCTAGGCATACTTAACCCCTACACTGCCACCTAGTGGTTAACCCCTTCACTGCCAGTGTCATTTATACAGGAATCAATGCATTTAAATAGCATTGATTGCTGTATAAATGACAATGGTCCCAAAAATGTGTCAAAAATGTCCGATGTGTCCGCCATAATGTCGCAGTCACAATAAAAATCGCTGATCGCCGCCATTACTAATAAAAAAAAAATTTGTAATAAAAATGCTATAAAACTATCCCCTATCTTGTAAACGCTATAACTTCTGCGCAAACCAATCAATAATCGCTTATTGCGATTTTTTTTACCAAAATATGTAGAAGAATACGTATCGACCTAAACTGAGGGAAAAAACATTTTTTTATATATTTTTGGGGGATATTTATTATAGCAAAAAATAAAAAAGAATGTGTTTTTTTTTAAATTGTCGCACTTTTTTGTTTATAGCGCAAAAAATAAAAGCCGCAGGGGCGATCAAATACCACCAAAGGAAAGCTCTATTTGTGGGAAAAAAAGGATGTCAATTTTGTTTGGGAGCCACGTCGCACGACTGCGCAATTGTCAGTTAAAGCGACGCAGTGCCGAATCGCAAAAAGGGGCCTGGTCCTTTGGCTGCAAATTGGTCCGGTCTGAAAGTGGTTAAAAGAGGTGCGATTCTTCTGTTAACTGTCCTTCTGTTAACTCTTCAGTTCCACAGCAGCAAGGGAGGGATAAGCTAAGCTTTGCAAATATCTGAATATGTTTTTTAAGGTGGATATATGTTAGATATATAAAGCATGTATTGGAAGAGACATTTCACCATGATCACATCCATTACAGTGGGAGACTCTGTGGATTCAAATGTAAAGGGGAACTTTGTGGACTCTGATGTGGGGGGACTCTTAAGTTTAAATCCATAATTAGAAATGTTATTTAATCACAAAATATATGTATAGTACAAAACAAAACAATGCAGAACATGTGAAAGGGCCCCACTGCAGGACTGTAACAAAGGGCCCTTCATGGTTTCTTGCACAGGGGGCCTAAAGGTTCTAGATACGCCTCTGACACACCACAACAGCCTGTATTGATGTTAATGGACCTTAAATGATTAATTGCTTGTTCTGCTTATGTTCTACCATATACAGTAATAAATCTTTAATAACATTGCGCTGTAAAAAATTGTGTTTGTGGAGTGGGATAATTACATCATCTTTGCTGCACGATTGGAACACAGCTTGGAACACAGCTATTTGCAGTTATATTATGTGTGGGACTTTTGCACAGACTTTTTAATTAGCTTTTACACTTCATGTTTTGTTTTTTTAGCATTGTTCTAGCGACTTATAGAATCTAATAACATTGATTTGATTTCATGGGAAAGATATGATCTACCATAGTAAAAAAATAAAAATTTGGGCTGGAGTTGGACATTACCGGTTTATCCAGTGCCAGTAAAGTTGTTGTACTATTATACTGGATTACAGCAATTTACTACTATACCCCAGTACAATAATATGACAAGTCTGGTGGAGTCCATGAATAATATTAAAGGTAATTAGTTGGGCTGTTTTTTTTTTTTTTTTTTATTTGCAGTGTCCATAGCTCCCAGTTCTGCAGCTTTCTGGTCAGAGATTTTTTAAAAAAAAGACAAAATTGTTTTCCACTTCTCATTTTTTCTACAATCTCATAAATTTTGAGAAAACCACTATGCAAGATTTACATTAACCACTTCAGCCCTGGAAGGATTTGTCGTGCAATGCTGTACCCAAGTAAAATTAATTTTCTTTTTTTCCCCCACAAATAGACCTTTCTTTTGGTGGTATTTGATCACCTCTGCAGTTTTTATTTCCTAAAAAGACTGAAAATTTGGAAGAAAAAAATATATATTTTTTTTAATTTCTGCTATAAAACACATCTAATAAAAAAATGTAAAAAATCAAATTTCTTCACCAGTTTAGGTCAATATGTATTCTGCTTCATGTTATTGCTATAAAAAATCCAGATAAGCATATATTGATTGGTTTGCGCAAAAGTTATAGCATCTACAATCTAGTAATGGCGGCGATCAGTGATTTTTAGTGGGACTACGACATTGCGGCGGACAGATTGGACACTTTTTGGGGATCAGTGACACCAATGCAGTGATCAGTGCTAAAAAAAATACACTGTCATTGTAGTAATGTTCCTGATAGGGAAGGGGTTAACATCAGGGGCTATGAAAGGGTTAAGTGTGTCCATAGGGGGTGCTTTCTAACTGTGGGAGGGTGCTTTGATTGGGGAAAGAAAGAGATCCGTGTTTCTGCTAAGCAGAAACACAAGATCTCTCTCTTTTACTCTCACAGAACGGAGATCTGCCTTGTTTACATAGGTAGACCACAATTCTGCCTCTCTACGAACGATCGGTGGGTTCCCGGCGCACCAATCACAGTGGGAGCAGGTCACTGGCAGCACGCGCACATCCCCAGACCTCGTGAACAAAATCACGTACAGGTACGTGATTTTGTGCAGCCGGGCCACCCTGCCGCAGTATATATGTTGGGCAGAATAATTTTAATGACTAATCTATGTGGCATCCATAGCTGTTAATCCATAAATATCTAATTTAAATATCATTTAGGGATGGACGAAATTAAGAATTTACATTTCCCTGAAATTTTGTTGAAAATTTGGAGACTTGGAAATTTAGCACCATTCTCGCCAAATGCGTTGGGAGTCAATGCTGAAGGAGAAGTTAAAGCGGCTTGGGGTGTTTTTTTAAGGGTACCATGGGGTTTAAAAGGGTGCCCCTATCTTTTTTTCACAGAAAGAAAACACAAAGAAAAGTGACAGTAAACAAAATGATGATCTAATAAAAAAAAATACAAACAGCCTTAAAGTGGTGTTTCCCCCAAAAAATAAAAAATTCCTAAAAATATAAAAAAAATTAATAATTGGAAATTTCTTTTTTTTAACTCACCTCTAAATGCCTGTTGCTAGGGGGTCCCTCGTAGTCTGCCTCCTTCAGTGCCCGGGCACTGACATCACTTCCCCTCGGCGCAGTCAGTTATCTGGGACACGTGACAGGTCCCAGATGACTGTGCTGCGTATCACGGCGCGCAGCGCCACTCGTGCATGCACAGTGGGTGCCCGGCTGTGAAGCCACAGCCGGGTGCCCACAGTAAGAATGCCGGCGCCGCGGGGAACGAGGGGGGGCTTCGTTCCCCCGCATCGTTGGACCGTAGGACAGGTAAGTGTCCGATTATTAAAAGTCAGCAGCTGCAGTATTTGTAGCTGCTGACTTTTAACATTTTTTTTTAGGGGGCACCCCACTTTAATGAAATAAACGAACCTACCATAAATACACACCCCACCCACCTCCCTAAAAAAAAAACTAAATATGTCCTCATCTATCTTCATTGTCTTTTTGATATCTTGTGAACAGTGATATATTTTTATTGTATTTCTCTTTTCAGGAATTTGGCCAGAATGTGTGCAAAATCTCTTCTCTTGGTATTTGGGATTGTCCTGGGTCTCTCCCATCTGTCCTCGTGTCAGACCTGGAAAATTTTTCAGGAGAAGCACATTGTAGACACACCGAGCATCGACTGTGGTCACGTCATGAACAAGAGTATATTCATCATACGAGGTCACTGCAAGAAACTGAACACTTTCATTGCTTCACCCGCAGCCACCGTGCAGGCCATCTGTAGCGGGGTGCCAGGCCATAGCAATGTATTAAGTAGCACAAGATTCCAGCTCATCAATTGCATTCGTAGATCCGATATAACCCCCCCTTGTCCGTATAACTCCGAAGAGGAAAATAATGTGATATGTGTAACATGTGAGGGAAGGGTTCCTGTACATTTTGTAGGAGTGGGAAAATGTTAACCACCTCAATACCAGCATGTTACACACTTTTTTTTTTTTTTTTCAGTAGTCAATTCTGTGATAGGTTGACTGACAATTACTCGATCACACAACACTGTACCCAAAATTCATTATATATCTTTTTTTGAGCTTTCTCTTAGTGATATTTAATCACCACTGTGTTTTTTCATTTTTGAATATATAAAAAAGACTGAAAATGTTGAAAAGAAAACAGTTTCTCTTACATGCTGTTATAAAACAAATCAAATAACAAATAAATAATCTTTCTTCATAAGTGTATGCTCAAATGTATTCTGCTACATTTCTTTGGAAAAAAAAAGTTTATACTATTTACTCTGTGTGAGAGTTTATGTGTCAGTTTATTCACTAAAAACAATACGCTCCCTGCTAATCTAACCTGCCTCTAACTTGCCGCAATGGTGCTCTGGGTGAGTAGAGGCAAAGAGAAAAGAGGGATAAAAAGCAGCAAGAGAGAGTACTGTTTAGTTGTATGTACATGGAAAGTATACCAAAAAATGTAGTAAGCATACCAGTGGCAGTTGGTGTTTTTTTTATGGGGGGGGGGCGGCAAACAACCACCCATCAAACCCGAGTGGCACCCACCCCCCGCTGTTTGCCAGTCGGTCTGGCACTTACCCCATTGGCGGCGGGTGGCAGGCAACAGGCAGCGTGGTGCAGCGGCTTCGTGTCCTCTCCTCCATGGCAGCCTTCAGCTCCTCCCCTCCTCCTCTTAGGCATTCAATAGGATTGCCTGTCCTTTCAGGCAATCGGGTAACCAGTGTCAAAACGGCTTCCTGATTGGCCAGTAGGAGGATCAGTGTTACAGCGAATATTCATTCGCTGTTGTAACACACCTGGGTGGGATTGGAGCGCACTCTCTGCGACCCGAGCCCACCCTATATTGAAGCCTATTAGAGCCTCTGGCTCTTATCGGTGTTTCAAAGAAACAGCCCCCCCATGTGGCCCATGTGGCCTTAATGGATGGGCTGCCCCTGGTGTCTACTCACATTCATAAGGTTTCTGGATACCCATCCTAGGCTCAAGCAACTGAGCTAAAGCGAAACTTCAGTAATTTTTTTCATCTTTCCATCTATTAAATGTTCTACCCTTGGTTGTTAAAGTGCCCACGCAGCCGGTGTAGAGCTCCAGGGATCCGTAATCCCAGCTGTTCTTCTCCCTTTTTTCTGTAGGGCTTCTTGAACGGATCAGAGTGATTCTGATTGGTCAGCGTCAAGTGACCACTTTCACCAATCCGAATTGCTCTGATTCTTCCAAAAGCCTTCCAGAAAGAAGAGTGGGATTTTTTTTTTTTTTTTTACAAAAAAGTAAACTGATCTTTTAAGTTAAAAACTGTGAACTGAGCTTACATGCCTGTTATGGTAAATGTTTGCAAATTTTGCCCGTTAATTAATATTATACACAATTTATATAGCGCCAACAGTTTACACAGCGCTTTACAATGTATAGGGGGACAACACAATTACAGTACAATACAAAAGGTACAGGAGGGCCCTGCTCGTAGAGCTTACATTCTAAAGGGAGGGGGTGTTGGTACAAAAGGTAATAGCTGCTGAGAATGATTTGATGGGGGTTAATCAAAGCTTCTTGCCCTACCAATGTCTTGAGAAGGGAAGATAAGATGTAGATAAGAGTCTGCTGGGAGCTGCCTAAAACTTTGGCTACTATACAGCTCTAGTTGTCAGTAACTATACAGCTCTAGTTGTCAGTAACTATACAGCTCTAGTTGTCAGTAACTATAAAGCTCTACTTGTCCCACCACCATTTCCCTATTCTTTCATGTGCCACTTATGCAAAGCTAGGAACTCAACCAGCCCCCACCCCCCTTAATGCTGCCGTTATGATTTCACTCGCATCATGTGGGATTTTTTTTGCTCTCCTCCACTATGTGTCTTTCATGTTCTATCTTAGCCATCTTTATTGCACCCTTACATTTCTTGTTGCATTCTTTATAAAGTCTGAATGCTGATGATGATCCCTCAACCTTGTATGTTTTGAAGGCCTTCTCCTTTGCTTTCATATGCATTTTTACATTGGAGTTAAGCCATCCAGGACTTTTGTTCGCTCTTTTAAATTTATTACCCAATGGGATGCATTGGCTAATGCCCTTATTTAATATGCTCTTAAAGCAAACCCATCTCTCCTCTGTGTTCTTTGTTCCTAAGATTTTATCCCAATTTATGCCTTCTAGCAAGGTTTGTAGTTTAGGGAAGTTGGCTCTTTTGAAAATCAGTGTCTTTGTATTCCCCTTATGTTTCCTATTTGTGTGATTTATACTGAAGCCAATGGACCTGTGATTGCTGTTACCTAAATTGCCCCGTATTTCCACATCCGTGACCAGGTCTCTATTGTTGGTAATCAGTAGATCCAGTAACGCTTTATTTCTAGTTGGTGCATCTACCATCTGACCCATAAAATTGTCCTGCAAGACATTTAGGAACTGGCGAGCCTTAGATGAATGCGCGGTTCCCTCCTTTTCCCCTTAGCTTCATCCCTTTAGAGCTCTACCCATAAGGATTCCACCTCCTCCCTAGCTCCCTTAGTGATGTCATCTCTCACATTCACTTGTACATTATTCTTGATATATAGGCATACCCCTCCCCCTTTTTTACCCTCTCGATAAAGGGTATATCCTTGAATTCAGCCAATCATGAGAACTGTTGAACCAGGTCTCTGAAATTCCCACAAAATCCAAATCCTCCTCGTGCAACAGTATCTCTAGTTCACCCATCTTGTCCGCCAGGCTCCTGGCATTGGTGAACTTGCCACGTAGTTTAGATGGGTCGGATATTATCCTCTTATTGGGTGTTCCGAGATTGCAACTAGGACTTGCTACTATACTTACCTTGGGTTTATGCTTTTGGTCACCTTTCAACTAATGCCCCTAATACTACCCGCTGGAATATGTTCCGCATTGACTATCTGTACCTCTGGACCCTCCCCCCCCCATCGCCTAGTTTAAAAACCCCTCTAACTTTTTGGCCTTCAATGCCAGCTGATCTGCACCCTCCTCATTTAGGTGCAGTCCATCCCTTCTATAGTACCGGTTATCGACTGAGAAGTTGGCCCAGTCCTCCGGGAACCCAAACCCCTCCTTACTACACCATCTCTCTTCAGCCACTTGTTTACTTCCCTAATCTCCCTTTCTGGTGTGGCTCGATGTACCGGTAGTATTCCTGAGAATGCTACCTTGGAGGTCCTTTTCTTCAATTTAGCTCCTAAGTCCCTAAATTTTTGCTTTAGGACACTCCATCTGCCTCTGACTTTGTCATTGGTGCCAACGTGCACCATGACTGCTGGGTCTTACTCAGCCCCACCCAGTAATCTGTGCACCAGATCCGTGATGTGCCGATCCGTGATGTTCGGCGCTTCAGGTCTTTGTTACAGATTGGCCTCTCTGTCCTTCTAAGAATTTAGTCCTCTATCACCAGAATCTGTCTTTCCTTTCCCTTCTCTTCCCCCCCACTCTCACTGGAGGAGTTCTTCCCCCGGCAGCTAGGAGAGTCCCTCAGCTCCAGTAGTGCTGGTCCCTGACTGGTTTCACCAATGTCACTCAATGGAGCGTACTTATTGGGATGCTCCAGCCCTGGATCAGCCTCCCTGGCACTTCCCCCTCTTCCCTTCCTGACTGTCACCCATCTACTCTTTGCTAGTACCTGCACCTCTTTGTCTCCACCCGCCTCTGTACTGGCCCCTGCCGGCACCTCCCGTGTATGTTCCTGGCTCTCCTTTAGTATGGAGGGACTTTTCAGTGCTGACAGTTGCTTCCCCAGATTCAGAACCTGGGCTTCCAGGGAAACAATGTGCTTACATTTTGCACAGCAGTATTCACCCTCGATTGGATGATCAAGGAACGCATACCTGCCGCAAGATGTACAACGAGTCGCCTCTCCACACACGCCGGGCATCGTACCTATTAAATTTAATTAGGATTGGGCATTATACCCTGTCCAAATTATCTAACAACTAGCTTCCTGACACTAATACTCAACAAGACAATACACAGGTACTCAACAAGACAATATACAGGTACTCGCAGAACTATGTGCACTCGCAGAACTACGTGCACTTGCAGCCCACTCGCAGACCTGCGTGCACTTTCAGATCACTCACAGACCTACGTGCACTCGCAGAACTACATGCACTCGCAGAACTACGTGCACTCACAGCCCACTTGCAGACCACTTGCAGAACTACGTGCACTCGCAAACCTACGTGCACTTGCAGACCACTCGCAGAACTATGTGCACTCGCAGCCCACTTGCAGACCTACGTGCACTCGCAGACAACTCGCAGAACTACGTGCACTCGCAGACCACTCGCAGACCTACGTGCACTCGCAGACAACTCGCAGAACTACGTGCACTCGCAGACCACTCGCAGACCTACGTGCACTCGCAGACCACTCGCAGACCTACGTGCACTAGCAGAACTACGCGCACTCGCAGAACTACACTCACTCACAATACACAGTACTAACGATCCACACACACTACTCTGACAACACTCAGGTACTCGCACTACACAGGTACTATGACCCCTGTTATAACCTCCTGTTTTAAACTCTGGTTTTTAACTCACCAAATGGTGGTCTGAGACAGATTTTCTAGGAAACAGGCACACTGGTGCAGCTGTGTGCTGGGTTTATGTTAAAGGCAGAGTTAGAGGTCAGTGGCCCCACCCTCCCGAGGGGTTCAAGGGGTTGTAAATCCTTAAGGTTTTTCACATTAATGCATTCTAATGCATTGAATTTGAATGCCATCTTAGCCAATTACAGGCAAAGGGGCCCCTATGCATGCTGGGAAGGGTATTTATATTTGATGAGACACAGAGGAAGAGGACTTTGCCCAGACAGGAGAATCTAGCTGAGGAGGGGGCGCTTTGCCATCCTCAGCACCTGCTGCCATGTGGTCTCAGGTGGGAGGCCTGGAAGTTGGAGAGCTCGTCCAAGTGTTCTGAAGAGCTGACTGAGGGGGACCCCTCCCTGTGAAGATCTGTCTGGGATCACTGGAGGATGCTGTTGGAGGAGTGGAAGGAGGCTGCCATTTGGTCCAGAAGCCTTGCGAGGACAGACTGTAGAGATCTAGGGACTTGGTTCTTTAGGCTACCCACTCTGTGCTAGGAAAGTCAGCTACTGGGTTCAGCAGGAGGACACTGGCTAGTGTCTTGGAGGAGCAACAGTCCATTGCCCCTATACAAGGACTTGCTCAAGCGTGCACAGTGCACAAATAATTTAAAGGTCCTGTTTAATTTATATTTTAAATGCAAGCTTTGTAAGAACATAAATTTGATAGCTTGCAGTCTCTTTCAGTCCCTAAAGTGTGAGAGGAAGATGCCAATTGGCTAATGTGCTCATAAGAAGCATGCTGACAGGAGGAGAAACCAGAATGACAGAGAGATGAGCCAACCACTGTGATGCTTCACCTTTCACTGGGGGGGGGGGGGGGGGGGGGGGGGGGATCCAGGATAACCTGGACTCAGTGAAAGTAGGTTGAATAATGCTGGCCACCAGACTGAGGACATCTAGTGGTAGAAATTAAGTACTGCAGGTAGAATCTCTTGACTGAAGCTGAATATTGCATCAGAATCCTTTTTTATTCCAGATTTTATATATTTTTTTTATGGTATTCTGGTTGGAGTTCTCTTTTAAATACATTTATGCAGCATCCAGGCACTAAGCAGTGTTAAAAGATCTTGAGTGCCATTTGTGAAAGTGTTGGAGTTTGAAATAAAAGGTGTTAAAAACATACATTTTTATCCTGCTGCTGACTTGGCAAAGGCAGCATGAATTTTCATAGTAAAAGTAATTTCTGCATTGCCTCAGCCAGTGCTATTTTATGATTTTGGCTGATCTGTGGCAGGTTCAACCCAATGACATCATATCACAGTTTGACTCGGTATTATGACACTAAAGCCCCATACACACGCGCGGATTATCCGTGGACCAGGTCGGTCAGATCATGTCCGTCGTACTTTGTCCGATGTTGGTGTTGCGTACACACGGTCGGATTTTACGACAACATTGTCCGATAGGACAGAATCCATGGGAAAATCTGACCGTGTGTATGGGGCATGAGGCTGGCCATACACTATACAATTTTCTTGTACAGATTTCCTTTAGATTTATCAAAACCATATAATAGTAGGGCAAACCAAAACATTTTCAATTTGTATGCAATCAGGTAGGCCCTTGCACTAGATAATTGAAGGTAAATCTAAAGAAAATTGAACAAGAAAATTGTATGGTGTATGGCCAGCTTAACTCAATAAAAAAACAGACTTCGCTCAACCATCCCATATCAATTTTGATACAGGATGGGTGAGCAAAGTCAGTTTTTTTTTTATTGAGTTAAAGTGTCATGTGTTCTTTACCGATAGCTCCTTTCCCAATTCCTTCATCCTCTTTTCACTTTGATATAAGCCTGTAGGGGATTCTTTGTAATTGCACAGGAGGCAGTATCTTAAGAGGAATGTAACTTTAGTGCTTGACTCAGTATTAGCAATAAGATAATTACTTGTGTTTGCATTTACAATATGTAACTGTGTTATGACACGTAATTGTGCACAGTAAAAATTCAGTGCAGTTAGCAGTTAGCTGCATGTTTATGTTGGAAAACACAACAGGATTTCCTTGTAGCATTATCTCTGTATTATACAATGTTAATATTCAGTTCACCTTGGGTTTGTATGCCTTGCCACGTTGTGAGTGGTGGTTATCGGAAAACAGCATATCACTGTAGAATCACTGGAGAATTGAGAACAGAGGAGAACTGAAAATATAAAGATGACCCATAACTCCCTACCTTCTAAAACGGGAAGGGGGCACCTTTTAAAGGGTAAGTTTACTTTTGGAACATGTTACATGTTCCACCCATATTTAAGATGGAACATGTAACATCTTCCAGCGCCTGCCTCCTCTTCCCCCAGTCCCCACCAACCTGTGACAGCGGGTGGGGGTTCTTCTCCCCGCACCCACTGCCACAATTTAAAAACAGTGCGGCTGTGTGGAGCTCCGCCTACAGAGAAGCGTCATTTATTTACAGATTCCTATGAATGAATAAACTACAAGGACTGTCTGCCATCGCAGAAGATGGACTTGTAGTTTCAATGGGCTGCAGGGGTGCTGATGAGTGCTGGTGTAGTCCGCTCACATGTCCACTGTCTTTCAAACTGAAAGACAGGCCCAAAGCAAAAAAAAAAAATAAAATATAGGCACAGGGATCAAATTTAATGGTGGATTAACGGGGAAGTGGTAACAAGGAGGCATTGGTGATCAAGTGTGTTTGTCATTGGTGTTGCGTGGCTTTACGTTAAGTATTAATGGTATTAATTGATACACATGTAGCACCCTTGTCCTAAACAGGGCTGCTAATACATTTAGTTGTGCTAGGTGGTAACTAGCTTGGCTAATCTAAGAGGACCCACCTAAAAAAAAATCCTTGCTTGAAAATTTGCCCATGACTGCCAAGAAGGAGGAAGTCCAGTTGTGCTAGGTGGTAAAGCCCCAAGTATATATTTACCTATATTGCCACCAAAAGAAAGCTCTATTTGTGGGAAAAAAAAGGATGCCAATTTTGTTTGGGAGCCACGTCGCACGACCGCGCAATTGTCAGTTAAAGCGATGCAGTGCCGAATCGCAAAAAGGGGCCTGGTCCTTTGGCTGCCAATTGGTCCGGGGCTGAAGTGGTTAAAGGGAAATGGACTGACAGGAAAATGTCAGTTCAAAACAGTCCTGGGAGATAAAGGATTTAATCCCAAGGCTGAATTCGGACAGATGTTTAGATTAATTTATGGTCACAAAACATACCCTTTTTGGCCACCCTATTTTTAGGAACATATATAGAAATTACTAATATATGTAACCAAAAACGGCTGTTGTTTTTGGCACAGGCGTTTAACCCTGAAGTGACTGAAGCGGCGCCTACTGAGAGTCAGAGAAACTCATAGAGTCTAAAGACTCTCAGGGACACCTCGGGTGTCCATATGAGGCACCCAAGCCCCATTTCAAAGCATTTAACTAGCTTGGCTAATTTGTAGTCTAGATCAAATGTTTTTTTCCTAAGCTTGAGTTGAACTGTGATTCTCTCTTTTGTCAATAAGTGGCACTGTTACCTTTGGCATTAGTATGATAGATTACAGTTAATTCAGGTTATGGGTGAGTGTGTTTTCTCAGCCAATCAGCAGGAGTTTTTTTGGCCGCTGAGGCTACTGGGATAGACTATTTATTTGGAGAGAGTCAGGTGATTGATGATCTTTCACCCAGGTTGCGGCCTGGGTGGATGTGTGTGGAGCAGTCTTAGAGGTGTAGGCCTGAAGCTTGAGGCCTAACCATGTATAAAGGGGCTTGGCCCGAGGGGAGCCTGATCGTTGCCAGGAGGCATAGGAGAAGCAGTTGCCAGAGGGTCAACCACTCTTGCCAGAGGCAGGTGTCTAAAGGATGGCGTTTTGAAGGAGTACCAGAGCAGACTCTTCATCAGCCGGGGACTGTGAAGTGTTGGGAAAGCTTCAGGAAAGAACTCACCCAAGACATACAGCGGGTAGCTGTAAGTAAAGCTTAAAGAGAAGTACAGCGAGTAGCTGTGAGTAATGCTTGAGGGTTACAGTGACTAGCTGTGAGTCCAAGGAACCCAGCAGGTAGCTGTGGGTGAAGCTTGAAGAATACAGCGGGTAGCTGTGAATGAAGCTTGAGAAGTCCAGCAGGTAGCTGGGAGCTAAGCTTGAGGATCTACAGTGGGATACTGTGAGTGACGTTGTTGCCATAGGAATCAGCAGTTGCTACAAGATACAGATCCCTGCATTCAGCTTAAAGAACCCTTTTCTGTATTGCTCTCTACCTAGTTCTATTTTTGTCCAAGGAGTATGCCAATTTGCTATTGCATTTGCCTAAGGGTGTCCTGTGCCCCACCCCTCTCTCCCACCATTTTTAAAAGTGACTGGTGCCCATTTTTTCCATCTTGCATTACACCCACCATGCCTAGTAACATGCACCCTGAGGAGGAATGTCAGGTCACCCTGACTCTTGGGTTCACCGTCAGGCCTCTGGAGGTCGGGGAGGCCGCTATACACAATTGGAATGTGGTTCTTTGGTGCCTCTCAAGACCAGTCCCTTTATATTATGGGTACTGGATTATGTATTCATTTTGTTTAAGACATGTTAATTGTTTCATTTGTTAATAAATAGCTAACCGGACATATTTTATCCAGATCGGTGTCTTTCGTTATTTGTTCAGAAGTATATGTTTGGGAGGTTCAGGGTAATTACGTATCTGGTATACATCTGGAGTACCCTAGCCAACCCTGTACAGAGGTACGAGCCGAAAGCCAGAGGACATGTCTGCAGGAGCCCACATTGCAACTGTGATCTACTGATCACTGGTGCAATCACCCGTGATCATGGATGCAATGCTTTTCAGGTTCCTACAGAAAAAAATAATAAATGCACATTTTTTTTTCTGCAAACATATGTGCATTCTTTTGTAAAAATTTATTTAACCTTTAATTCAAAATATTTACTCAAATTACACACTATTACCACACACTAGAACACACACACCATGAAGAATAAAAACATGGATTACATGGATATATGAGTTCTGTGTTATTTGTGAAAGGATTTGTATTTGTCTCCATCCAGTCCTAAAAATTACACAGTTCTGCCACAAAGCACAGCCCTGTCTGGCAGGGGAGGGGACCTGATCTTACCCTGCTGCAATTTCACTTTCACTTACAGGTCTCCACCCCACTTCTGCTCCTGGACCGGACTCTGAAAGAAGAAGCAACCCACTGAGCTCACCTGATTGGCTCCTTATGTTGCTTTTCCCTTGCACCCTGAAATCTTCTGTACAGGGGCTGCAAAAGGCTCATAGCATGTTTGTTTCTGTAAGTCAAGATATATTTATCTAACGGAGGACCAGAAAACAGTAAAAACCTTTCCATACTCTCAAATATCAAAAACTAAGGAAAAAAAAGCCCCAATAGAACTTTTTCACCACTGCGTTTTCCTTCTACCAGAGTTTTAGGCTGGGTTCACACAATTGCGAATTGGATGTAATTTTTTGGGCGCTTTTATTGTCCTGGTGCTCCAGGGCATTCAAAAGTGTAAGAGGTAGTCAAGAAATTAGATGTGTAATTTATGCTCCAGAACGCCTGAAGGTGCTCCCTGCATGTTGGGCCTCTGTATGTGGCTACGCTGTGTAAAAGTCTCAAACATGTGGTATCGCCATACTCAGGAGGTGTAGTAGAATGTATTTTGGGGTGTAATTTGTGGTATGCATATGCTGTGTGTGAGAAATAACCTGATTATTTTTTATTTTTTCACAAAAGTGTCATATTATCTTGATTTTGGAAAAAATTACAACTTCAAAAAACTCACCATGCTTCTTTCTTAATACCTTTAAATGTTTACTTTCCAAAAAAGGGCCATTTGGGGGGTATTAGTACTGTCCTGGCTTGTCAGGGTCTCATGAAATGAGATAGGCCGTCAGTACTTCAGGTGTGATCAATTTTCAGTGATTGGCACCATAGCTTGTAGACTATAACTTTCACACAGACCAAATAATATACACAGATTTGCATTAATTTTACCAAAAATATGTAGCAGTATAAAATTTGGACAAAATGTATAATGAAAAATTACTAATTTGCTAAATTTTATAACAGAAACAAAAAAATGAATTAAAGGTTGTGCTAAGAATATTTAAACACAACTATGATAACGACAAAAGAAGGAAAAATGCTGTTGGATAAGGACTATGCATGGGGAAGTTACTGCCAATCTACTGTATATTTCCTGGTGACACCAGCCTGTCCTTTCTCCATACCTCCCAACATTTTGAGATGGGAATGAGGGACACCTACTAGCAAACATATGTAGGCATAGGACACGCCTCCCTGTCACACCCCCTTAAAAGGAGAAGGAACCAAAAAAAAGGTTAATTAAATCCACAAGTGCTTTTTTTCCACTACTATTCCATTATACCGGCTTTTAAAATTTACAAATGCAGCAATTTAGAAATTGGATGAAAGGTTTAGCACTGGGGAACATTGTTTGAAAGATAAAAAGTGAATTTTTTATACAACTATATAGATCAGACCAAAATGAGGTACAAATGAGGGGGAAAGAGGGACAGAGGGACATTGCTCCAAATCAGGGACAGTCCCTCCAAATCAGGGACCGTTGAGAGATATGCCTTTCTCTATTCACAATAGGCTTGTTTTATAAAATGACCAGGAGATAGTGTCGGTATTTGCAGTCATTGTGACACAATGTAAAGGCGGTGCATTTTAGAACTACCTGAATTTGGTGCACGAGTCACTGTCAGAACCAAAAGTTTCACAAATGCTTTGCAAATTTGGCACAATACTAACAAGAGGGATGAACTCTAGAAAAGTGATAAAATCAGCTTCATTGAATTCCTCCATAGTGCTCTGAAGCAGGTTTGCGGGTGCAGGAAGCGCAGGTAATAATGACCATGCGATTTTCCTGCAGGCCCTGTTTTGAAAAACATGCATGCACCTTTTTCTGCTGGAAACGCAGGCATGGCAGCCCATTGAAATAAGTGGGCTTCTGTGCCCAAGCAAATGCGCCCCACACACACACATAGGTGTAAACCAAAAGCCTCGTACACACTATTATGACTCGTACACACGATCAGATTTTCCGACAACAAATGTTGGATGTGAGCTTGTTGGCTCAAAGTCCGACCGTGTGTATGCTCCATCGAACATTTGTTGTCGGACTTTTCGCCAACAAATGTTGGCTAGCAGGTTCTCAAATTTTCCACCAACAAAACTTTGTTGTCGGAATTTCCGATCGTGTGTACACAAGTCCGACGCACAAAAGTTCACGCATGCTCGGAATAAAGCAGAAGGAGCACTGGCTATTGAGCTTCCTTTTTCTCGGCCTGTCGTACGTCTTGTACTTCACCGTGTTCCCACGTTCGTAATTGTTGGCCAACATTTGTGTGATCGTGTGTATGCAAGACAAGTTGGAGCCAACATCCTTCGAACAAAAATCCACGGTTTTGCTGACGTAAAGTCCGATCGTTGCTGTACTAACAATCTAATGTTAATACAGTGACCTCCCCTGCTGTGCTATGTTGTTCTGATTGGGGGATGCTCTAATCAGTGCTCTCAGCCATTGATGGGAGCATGTTGGCAGACCTTTTTCGGTCATGCCCCTTCAACAGAAGCTGGCCAATTGGCTGGCTTCTGTCGGACCGGCAGCAGTACACATGGGCCGAAGGTTTCTATTGAACCAGACGATGCCACACAACTTTCGGCCCGTGTGTACTAGGCTCAAGCCTGTGTTTCTTGCCATTCTGTAATGTCTATGAGCAGTCTTAGATTCTATTATCTTCTAAAAAATACTATGTACCCTTGCATATAAGGAAATAACCTTTTACTTCTTTCTGTGTTTATACTCTCCCATATCGTTACGCCCTTAGGAGTTGATAAGTTAATCAAAGGCTGCTGTAAGATTATTTAAACAACACTGTTGTGATAAAGACAGAAGGAGGAAATGCTGTTAACAATGAAGATGTGTGGGGAATGTACCGCCAACATAAACCCGTATTATTTGGTAACACCAGACTACACCATCTCCATTCACAATGGACTGTTTTATGCAATCAAAAGATAACAGGAGCAGAAGTGTTGTCCAGGGCTGCCAATGTATTCCAGTTCTTATTTTTTTAGTACAGGTCACAGTCAAGAGCCATGGCGGCTGCTCCTCAAAAATTATTTTTTTTGGGGCGGGGGGGGGGGGGGGGCGGGGTGGGTGCAAACAAACTAAAAAAAACCCATCAAGCTCAGCCACTGTGCCCATCAATTGCATTCACTGTGCCCTTCAAGCGCAGCCACTGTGCCATCAAACGCAGCCACTGTACCCATAAATTGCTGCCACTGTGCCATCAATTGCGGCCAGTGTGCCCATCAATTGCTGCTACTGTGCCCCATCTATTGCATGTCATCATCTTGGCTACTTTCTTTTGTGTTTGTTGTGTCACTGACAGTAAAAGTGATGGGAAATCCAACATTTTAACTGGACACAGGATGAAAGGGCGCCATCTTCCAATGGGGACACCTGTTCTTGTGACAGCCGTGTAAGGCCCCTTTCACACTGGGGCGGTTTTCAGGCGGTACAGCGCTAAAAATAGCGCCTGTACACCGCCTGAAAAAACCGGCCCCATTCACTCCAGTGTGAAAGCCGGCGGGCTTTCACACTGGAGCGGTGCGCTAGCAGGACGGTAAAAAAAGTCCTGCTAGCTGCATCTTTGGAGCGGTGTAGGAGCGGTGTATTTACCGCTCCTATACCGCTCGTTCCCATTGAAATCAATGGGAAACCGCGGGATACCGCCCGCAAACCGCCGCTGCAGCGGCGGTTTGCGGAGGTTTTTAACCCTTTTGCGGCCGCTAGCGGGGGTTAAAACCACCCCGCTAGCGGCCGCATACCGCGGGTAAAACGAAGGTAAAGCAGCGCTAAATATAGCGCTGCTTTACCGTCGCCGCCCCGCACCGCCCCAGTGTGAAAGGGGCCTAAGGGGGATTTCCTTCACTTTGAAGAGGTTTGCACTCACTTCCTCCTTCTTTGGATAGTAAAATCTCTAAAACAGGACACAACAAAAAGTAAACTGAGCCCTACCCACGCCCTACTCTATTAACAATAAATCTACAATCTATACACCTTGACTTATTAGAAAAAATAAAAATATGGAAGAGCAAGAACATAAGAAGGATCTACTGTGATCCTCAGCAGTTTAATAAGGAGTGTATGGTTCCTTCTTGCCAACCTTGACATAACCTCACCCTTTTCCCAGTTACTTGAATAATAAGACCTTGTATAACAAACAAAGCTTATCACTGAGGTATTGTACTTTTTGTTACTGATAAGAATTTTCCTTTAAAAGATGATGAATTGTATTCTGCAGCAAAGTGCTTTAGTGTTGGCCATCAACCCTTAGGTCTGTATCAGCATCTATTACAGAATAGGATTAATCGGAGGAATGGATCGTGGACTGAAAACTTTTATTTCTTTAACTCTATGGATATTTGGTAAGACCGTAGTTAACTTATGTATTTATAAATTTATAATTTATTTCCTCTTTGGTACAGTACAGCCATGGCCAAAGGTTTTGAGAATGACACAAATATAAACTTTCGCAAAGTCTGCTTCCTCAGTGTTTTTAGATCTTTTTTTCATATGTTACTATGGCATACTGAAGTATAATTACAAGCATTTAATAAGTGTCAAAGGCTTTTATTGACAATTACATTAAGTTGCAAAGAGTCATTATTTGCAATGTTGACCCTTCTTTTTCAAGACCTCTGCAATTTGCCCTGGCATGCTGTCATCAACTTCTTGGCCACATTCTGACCCATTCTTGCATAATCAATGCTTGGAATTTGTCAGAATTTGTGTTTTTTTTTTTTTGTTCTTCCGCCTCTTGAGGATTGACCACGTTCTCAATAGGATTAAGGTCTGGGGAGTTTCCTGGCCATGGACCTAAATTTCGATGTCTTGTTCCCCAAACCACTTAGTTATCACTTTTGCCTTATGGCAAGGTGCTCCATCATGCTGGAAAAGGCATTGTTCCTCACCAAACTGTTTTTGGATGGTTGGGAGAAGTTTCTCTCGGAGGATGTTTTTGTACCATTCTTTATTTATATCTGTGTTCTTAGGCAAAATTGTGAGTGAGCCCACTCCCTTGGCTGAAAAGCAACCCCACACATGAATGGTCTCAGGATGTTTTATTGTTGGCATGACACAGGACTGATAACAGCGCTTACCCTTTCTTCTCCAGACAAGGTTTTTTCCAGATGCCCCAAACAAAGGGCATCCATCAGAGAAAATGACCTTACCCCAGTCCTCAGCAGTATAATTGCTGTGACTGCTTATCTTCTAAATCTACTAGTGCATCAACATAACATAGAATAATTCAAGAGATCACATTTTTTTAAAATTCACAAATATATATGCTTAAAGGTCTTTCCACATAGAATTGATATCATATGTACATAGACTGGCCATACACTATACAATTTTCTCATTCAATTTACTTTAGATTTACCTTCAACTATGTAGTGCAAGGGCCTGCATGATTGCATACAAATTGAAAGTTTTTTTTTATATGGTTTTGGTAAATCTAAAGGAAAGTTGAACAAGGAAATTGTATTGCGTATGGCCAACCTTAGATTTCCTCCAGACTGGACATTATACTGGATCATAATATTATTGTTCAAATCATGTAGTTTCTGCCAACATTTTTCAATGTATTTCGCAAACAGCGCCTGCTTCTTCAGGACCAACAATCGGGTTGTAAGAGGGGCTTTTGATTTGCTAGAAATCGGCTCCAAAAGGACCAGCTCCTGCCCCGCTCCTCTCTTACTAGAACAGTAACCCTCCTAAGGCTATAACTCTCCGCTTTCTTGTGCCCACTCCATGCCAGAGGCCTCCTCCTGACATTCCCAGCCAGTAACATTTACATCCCCAAAGGAAGGTATGTCCACACAAAAATATGGTTGCTGTATTTTGCTGGTGGTACTTGGAAAATGCCACAACAGTCACATCCCACCGACATACTACCTGGAGTCACAATTAGTGGACCATCCACAGTAGTCACATGTAATGCAACTCTTTAAGTGAGCCATCTTCCCTTAAACAGTCTCTCTCCACTTGGGGTCATTAGTACTCACTGGGATAGGATCTCTGCAGTCACCTCCTGGAAGATACACCTCTCCTGGGATCCCCCAGGAGGATAGTCTCACACAGGGAACTTGCAACCCATCCTAGCCCCCACCTCCATAAGGATCTGGAAGTCTACAACGAGGTGCAGGTCTGTCTCTCCTCAGCCTCCAGCCCTGTTAGGGCCTCCACTTGCTGGCTACATCTGTGGAGTGTGGGGTGTTTGGCTCCCATGACCCAACTGCACTAGGGCTCCTCCCAACATATCTCATAACTGCACCCTGACTTACCCATGACATCACTACAGGAGGACTCTAACTAAAAAGGCCTAGCACCTGATGACACTTCTTTCTGTAACCATTTTTCTGGAACAGATCTAACTAGTGGCAGACCAACTAACTGCACCTGCCTACAGAGTGTTTCGATAATAACTTTGACAATAGATGTTTTCCCTACCTCTGAGTAAAACATGATATGATTTTTAATCTACTGTATATGTAAGTTCTATGTTTTTAAGAAGATTAATTTATGAATAAAAAAATGAATCTATGATAATTTGATGATAGTTCATGTGAACCTGTCATCAGATACATATTTCATGATAAGTACATGCTAAGTACAGGGGTTGGACAAAAATATGGAAACGCCAGGTAAAAGAACCAAACCGTTACCTGGGATTGGACCACCTTTGGCATCCAAGACGGCATGAATTCTCCTGTGAATTAACAAAGTCTTGGATGGTGGCTAATGGAATCTGACAGCACTCTTCATGCAAGAGTTGTGCCAGTTCTCACAGAGGCGGAAAAGGATCCTGAACCTTGTTCTCCAAAACTGACCATATGATATATGACATGACTATATATATGATATGATGTATGATAGGGATGAGCCGAACACCCCCGGGTTCGGTTCGAACCAGAACCTTCGAACGGACCGAAAGTTCGCGCAAATTTTCGAACCCTATACGTTATAATGGACGCGAACGTTCGAAATCAAAAGTGCTAATTACAACGGCCAATATGCATGTTAATGTCATAAAACAGGTTTGGGGACCCGGGGGTCCTGCCCCAGGGGACATATATCAATGCAAAAAGAACTTTTAAAAACTAAAGTTTTTTTGGGAGCAGTCATTTTAATAATGCATAAAGTGAAGTGGCATGTGTTTCCCGTGTTTAGAACTGTCCTTGCACAAAATGACATTTGTAAAGGAAAAAAAGAAGCCATTTAAAAACACTTGCGGCTTTAATGGCATGTCTTGTCCTGGCCGCCATATGGCTGAAAATCCTTGAGAAAAATGGCATGGCTACCCCATCACCCCCCCCCCACCCCAGCCCCTTTGGGTCTTTGTATGGATATTAAGGGGGACCCCGCACCCAAAATAAAACCCTATACCTACAACCCTATATACTCTGAACAGCAGTATATAGGTGGTGCAAACAAGACACGGACTGTAGGTTTGTTCTTAAGTAGAATCTGAACAGGTACATTATGAAGTGTAGCTCCATCCCAAAAAAATATATTTTTAAGCTTTTTGGAGAACATAGGGAGGGTTATCACCCCTGTAACATTTGCTGTCTTTGCACATCTGTTCAGAACATGTCACCTCACTTTCCGTCCCAATGACAAATGTTTTTGGAAAAGTGGGGTTTGAATTGAAACAAGGATTGGTGATAAAGCATCAGTAGAGAGGAGATACCTTTTTCCCAAATTAAATCTAACAGGATAGAATTTCCCTTCCTAGGGGTAGATTTCCTCTCACTTCCTGTTTTCTCTTTCCGTTTGCAAGTAGGAGTCGTTTGTAAGTTGGATGTTTGAAAGTAGGGGCCTGCCGTATATACTCTGCAGAAATTTGCCCTATTAGATGTTGGTGTAGCCACAAGACTGGTGGGCACAGGAATGGGCCCTGCTGTGAGTTAATAGATCAAGATTTGTACTTGCATGCACCTGTTGAACCGGGCAGAAAAATTGGGCCTTTGGTGGTGGTGGTGGACGGTGTTGCCACAAGACTGTAAGCCCTCACAGTTACTCTTGGTGGGCGCAGGAATGGGCCCTGCTGTGAGTTATTAGATCAAGATTTGTAATTGCATGCACCTGTTGAACAGGGCAGAAAAATTGGGCCTTTGGCGGTGGTGGTGGACGGTGTGGCCACAAGACTGTAGGCCCTCATAGTTACTCTTGATGGGCGCAGGAATGGGCCCTGCTGTGAACTATTAGATCAAGATTTGTAATTACACGCCCCTGTTAAACAGGGGCTGAAAAATTGTGCCTTAGACATTGGTGCTGGTGCCACAACACTGCAACCCCTCACAGATACTGTACTCTTAGCACAGCAATGAGACCTGTTGCAAAGCATTGCCTAAAAATTGTAATTACACGCCCCAACAGGGGCTGAAAAATTGTGCCTTAGGCACTGGGTGCTGGTGCCACAACACTGCAACCCCTCACAGATACTGTACTTGGAGCACAGCAGTCACACCTGTTGCGAAGCATTTTTTAAAAAAATTGTAATTACACGCCCCTGTTAAACAGGGCTGAAAAATTGTGCCTTAGGCATTGGTGCTGGTGCCACAACACTGCAACCCCTCACAGATACTGTACTTGGAGCACAGCAGTCACACGTGTTGCAAAGCATTTTTTTAAAAAATTGTAAGTACACGCCCCTGTTATACAGGGGCTGAAAAATTGTGCCTTAGGCACTGGTGTGGTGGCATGGATCATTGAGGAGGAGGAAGAGGATAGTCAGTGAACATAACAGGACAGTCACTCAGCATCAGCATAGGCAGTCTTGAAGGGATGTGACATTATAAATTATTCCGTTATATCCGCTTCAGGTGCCTGGTAGCTGGTGGTGATCCAAGACTGATTCATTTTGATGAAGGTCAGTCAATCAACCGAGTCGGTGGACAGGCGCACCCTATGATCGGTGACAAATCCTCCAGCACCACTGAATGTGCGTTCGGAAAGAACGCTGGAGGCAGGACAGGCCAGTAGCTCAATTGCATACTGTGCAAGCTCTGGCCAGTGATCCATCCTCAGGACCCAGTAAGCCAGAGGATTTTCGGTGGGAAAGGTGTCCAAGTCTGACCTTGCCCCAAGGTATTCCTGCACCATGTATATCAGACGCTGGCGATGGTTGCTGGAACCGATCATACCTTGGGGCTGCGGACTAAAAAATTGTCTGAACGCATCGGTCAGACGTCCACCTTCCCCACCGCTCCTTCTGCTACTGACCGAAGCCTCAGCAACTCGTCGCCCAGGACCAGGAGTTTGTAACCTCCCAGTTTCTGGGAACGCGTTGCACAGACCTTTCTGCAAGGCCTCCCTGAGATGTCTCATCCTCTGCTCCCTCTGCGACGGCAAGATAAGGTCCGCAACCTTACCCTTGTACCGTGGATCAAGGAGAGTGGCCAGCCAGTAATGGTCCCTCTCCTTGATCCGAAGAACACGAGGATCCTTCCGCAGGCTTTGCAGGATCAGGGAGGCCATGCAGCGTAGGTTAGCTGAGGCATTCGGTCCGGAGTCTTCTGGGTCACTGAGGATGACATGATCGCCAGCCACCTCCTCCCAGCCACGTACAAGTCCACTGGTTTGTTGGGACTGTACATCATCCCTAAAAGACTGCTGCTGCTGATGCTGAGTGCCAGGCTCCACCTCCATGCTCACACAATCCTCCTCCTCCTCCTCCTCCTCATCCTCTTCCTGTGTGATGGGTGGGCCAGAAGGAACACTGTCCGGATAAAGGGGGCCTTGAGAGGCAAGGAAGTCCTCCTCTTCCTGCCTCTGTTCTGCCTCAAGTGCCCTGTCCATTATCCCACGCAGCGTATGCTCCAACAGGTGGACAAGAGGTACAGTGTCACTGATGCATGCACTGTCACTGCTCACCATCCTCGTGGCCTCCTCAAATGGTGAGAGGACAGTGCATGCATCCCTGATCATGCTCCACTGACGTGGGGAAAAAAAACCAAGCTCCCCTGACCCTGTCCTGGTGCCGTAGTCGCAAAGGTACTCATTGATGGCCCTCTGCTGCGTGTGCAGTCGCTGCAGCATGGCCAACGTTGAGTTCCACCTGGTGGGCATGTCACATATTAGGCGGTTCTTGGGCAGGTTCAGCTCCTTTTGCAGCTCAGTCAGCCGAGCACTGGCATTATAAGATCGGCGGAAATGCACACAGACTTTCCTGGCCTGCCTCAGGACATCCTGTAAGCCTGGGAACCTGCCCAAGAACCGCTGCACCACCAGGTTGAGGACGTGAGCCATACAGGGCACATGGGTGAGCTGCCCCTGTCGCAGGGCGGAGAGGAGGTTGGTGCCATTGTCAGAAACGACCATTCCTGGCTTAAGCTGGCGTGGCGTCAACCACCTCTCGGCCTGCCCCTGCAGAGCTGCCAGAACCTCTGGCCCAGTGTGGCTCCTGTCCCCCAAACACACCAGCGCAAGCACGGCATGGCATCTTTTTGCCTGCGTACTTGCGTAGCCCCTTGTACGCCTACGGAGCACCGCTGGTTCCGAGGACAGAGCACTGGAGGAAGAAGAAGAGGAGGGGGTGGAGGAGAGAGGTGTGTCACAACCAGTAGCAGTAGTAGCGTTTTGGAGGCGTGGTGGCGGAACAACCTCCAACACTACTGCACCTTGTCCTGCATCCCTCCCAGCTGCCAATAGAGTGACCCAATGGGCCGTGAAAGAAAGGTAACGTCCCTGTCCATGCCTGCTGGACCATGAGTCAGCGGTAATATGCACCTTACCGCTGACCGCCCTGTCCAGCGAGGCATGGACATTGCCTTCCACATGCCGGTAGAGAGACGGAATCGCCTTCCGTGAGAAAAAGTGGCGTTTGGGAACCTGCCACTGAGGAACCGCACATTGAACAAACTCACGGAAGGGGGCCGAGTCTACCAACTGAGAAGGCAGCAGTTGAAGTGCTAGCAATTTAGCCAAGCTAGCATTCAACCGCTGGGCATGTGGATGGCTGGGAGTGTACTTCTTTCGACGGTCCAGCAGCTGGGGCAGGGAAATTTGCCTGCTACTATCGGACGTCGGTGTACTGCAAGTACTTGGTTGTGACACACCTAATTCTACACCTTCAGTCCTCTCACAGCAGCTTTCAGAGAGGACTGAAGATGTAGTGGGGATGGAGATCCCAGCTGTAGAGGAGCGAGGAGAGGTCCGTTTAGTTCTTTGGTGTGGGTCTTTTATGTGTGCCTGCCAACGAGCTGCATGGCAGGTCGACATATGTCTGGACATGCTTGTGGTGCCCAAGCGGCTGATGTTTTGGCCACGCGAGATACGCTTGAGACAAATATTGCAAATAGCAGTGGTGCGATCTGATGCACTCGTCTCAAAAAAGGCCCACACCAAAGAACTTTTCTGATAACGTGCAGAGGCAGCGCCCTGCACAGGCGGAGCTCTGCGGTGTGGTACAGTTGCTGTGCTGGCCTCTAGCTGGCCTCCAGGGGGCATCCTGCCTCGTTGGACATGTGACGCCGCATCCTCCTCCTCCTCGTCCTCCTCCTCATCCTCTCTCCCTCCAGGCACCCACGTGGCGTCAGTGACCTCATCATCCCCTCCCTCTTCACCACTAGAGCAAACCTGGCAGTAAGCTGCAGCTGGTGGAACAGTACTGCCAGATTGCTGTCCTTCAGCATCCCCTCTCTCTGCGCGCACACTACTGACTTCCTCAAGCTGGGTATCATCATCCGAGCCTTCGAATCGTTGGGCATCCTCCTGGAGCATGTACCCAACACTGTGCTCAAAGAGTTCGGGGGACTCCTCAGGAGGACATGGTGGGTCTAGGGAAGGGGTGGCTGATGATGCCATTGAGTACGCGTTGGCAGCTGCTCTGCCAGTACCCTGAGCCTGGGTGAGAGAGGATGAGGAGGATGAGGAGGGCTTGGTCATCCATTCTACCAAGCCTTCAGCATGATGCGGCTCCACATGTCCAGCTGCCGAAAACAAAGACGCGCGTGTCCCATGGTCACATGCTGATGACGATGCACGACCACGGCCACGTCCACTAGAAACAGAGCCTGCCTGCCCTGTGTTCTTGGCTCTGCACGCTCTGCCTCCCCTTGGCGGTCTTCCAGCCATTGTAGTCGGTAGTCCTGTGGGTGCTGCTGAGAAGAAAATATAGGAGCTCTGTGTGATGCCACTAACACACTAGAAGTCCTATGGGTGCTTCTGCAAAGAAAATATAGGAGCTCTGTGTGATGCCACTAACACACTAGAAGTCCTGTGGGTGCTGCTGAGAAGAAAATATAGGAGCTCTGTGTGATGCCACTAACACACTAGAAGTCCTATGGGTGCTGCTGAGAAGAAAATATAGGAGCTCTGTGTGATGCCACTAACACACTAGAAGTCCTATGGGTGCTTCTGCAAAGAAAATATAGGAGCTCTGTGTGATGCCACTAACACACTAGAAGTCCTATGGGTGCTTCTGGGAAGAAAATATAGGAGCTCTGTGTGATGCCACTAACACACTAGAAGTCCTGTGGGTGCTTCTGCAAAGAAAATATAGGAGCTCTGTGTGATGCCACTAACACACTAGAAGTCCTATGGGTGCTTCTGCAAAGAAAATATAGGAGCTCTGTGTGATGCCACTAACACAGTAGAAGTCCTGTGGGTGCTGCTGAGAAGAAAATATAGGAGCTCTGTGTGATGCCACTAACACACTAGAAGTCCTATGGGTGCTTCTGCAAAGAAAATATAGGAGCTCTGTGTGATGCCACGAACATACTAGAAGTCCTATGGGTGCTTCTGGGAAGAAAATATAGGAGCTCTGTGTGATGCCACTAACACACTAGAAGTCCTGTGGGTGCTGCTGGGAAGAAAATATAGGAGCTCTGTGTGATGCCACTAACACACTAGAAGTCCTATGGGTGCTTCTGCAAAGAAAATATAGGAGCTCTGTGTGATGCCACTAACACACTAGAAGTCCTATGGGTGCTTCTGCAAAGAAAATATAGGAGCTCTGTGCGATGCCACTAACACACAATTGAAGTCCTATGGGTGCTTCTGGGAAGAAAATATAGGAGCTCTGTGTGATGGGACTAACACACTACAAGTCCTATGGGTGCTTCTGGGAAGAAAATATAGGAGCTCTGTGTGATGGGACTAACACACTACAAGTCCTATGGGTGCTTCTGGGAAGAAAACATAGGAGCTCTGTGTGATGGCACTAACACACAATTGAAGTCCTATGGGTGCTTCTGGGAAGAAAATATAGGAGCTCTGTGTGATGGCACTAACACACTACAAGTCCTATGGGTGCTTCTGGGAAGAAAATATAGGAGCTCTGTGTGATGGCACTAACACACTACAAGTCCTATGGGTGCTTCTGGGAAGAAAATATAGGAGCTCTGTGTGATCTGTGTGATGGCACTAACACACAATTGAAGTCCTATGGGTGCTTCTGGGTGGGAAGAAAATATAGGAGCTCTGTGTGATGGGACTAACACACTACAAGTCCTATGGGTGCTTCTGGGAAGAAAATATAGGAGCTCTGTGCGATGCCACTAACACACAATTGAAGTCCTATGGGTGCTTCTGGGAAGAAAATATAGGAGCTCTGTGTGATGGCACTAACACACTACAAGTCCTATGGGTGCTTCTGGGAAGAAAATATAGGGGCTCTGTGTGATGGGACTAACACACTACAAGTCCTATGGGTGCTTCTGGGAAGAAAATATAGGAGCTCTGTGTGATGGCACTAACACACAATTGAAGTCCTATGGGTGCTTCTGGGAAGAAAATATAGGAGCTCTGTGTGATGGGACTAACACACCACAAGTCCTATGGGTGCTTCTGGGAAGAAAATATATAGGAGCTCTGTGTGATGGGACTAACACACTACAAGTCCTATGGGTGCTTCTGGGAAGAAAATATAGGAGCTCTGTGTGATGGCACTAACACACAATTGAAGTCCTATGGGTGCTTCTGGGAAGAAAATATAGGACTCTGTGTGATGGGACTAACACACTACAAGTCCTATGGGTGCTTCTGGGAAGAAAATATAGGAGCTCTGTGTGATGGGACTAACACACTACAAGTCCTATGGGTGCTTCTGGGAAGAAAATATAGGAGCTCTGTGTAATGGCACTAACACACTACAAGTCCTATGGGTGCTTCTGGGAAGAAAATATAGGAGCTCTGTGTGATGGCACTAACACACTACAAGTCCTATGGGTGCTTCTGGGAAGAAAATATAGGAGCTCTGTGTGATGGCACTAACACACAATTGAAGTCCTATGGGTGCTTCTGGGAAGAAAATATAGGAGCTCTGTGTGATGGCACTAACACACTACAAGTCCTATGGGTGCTTCTGGGAAGAAAATATAGGAGCTCTGTGCGATGCCACTAACACACAATTGAAGTCCTATGGGTGCTTCTGGGAAGAAAATATAGGAGCTCTGTGTGATGGCACTAACACACTACAAGTCCTATGGGTGCTTCTGGGAAGAAAATATAGGAGCTCTGTGTGATGGGACTAACACACTACAAGTCCTATGGGTGCTTCTGGGAAGAAAATATAGGAGCTCTGTGTGATGGCACTAACACACAATTGAAGTCCTATGGGTGCTTCTGGGAAGAAAATATAGGAGCTCTGTGTGATGGGACTAACACACTACAAGTCCTATGGGTGCTTCTGGGAAGAAAATATAGGAGCTCTGTGCGATACCACTAACACACAATTGAAGTCCTATGGGTGCTTCTGGGAAGAAAATATAGGAGCTCTGTGTGATGGGACTAACACACTACAAGTCCTATGGGTGCTTCTGGGAAGAAAATATAGGAGCTCTGTGTGATGGCACTAACACACAATTGAAGTCCTATGGGTGCTTCTGAGAAGAAAATATAGGAGCTCTGTGTGATGGGACTAACACACTACAAGTCCTATGGGTGCTTCTGGGAAAAAAATATAGGAGCTCTGTGTGATGGGACTAACACACTACAAGTCCTATGGGTGCTTCTGGGAAGAAAATATAGGAGCTCTGTGTGATGGCACTAACACACAATTGAAGTCCTATGGGTGCTTCTGGGAAGAAAATATAGGAGCTCTGTGTGATGAGACTAACACACTACAAGTCCTATGGGTGCTTCTGGGAAGAAAATATAGGAGCTCTGTGTGATGGGACTAACACACTACAAGTCCTATGGGTGCTTCTGGGAAGAAAATATAGGAGCTCTGTGTGATGGCACTAACACACTACAAGTTCTATGGGTGCTTCTGGAAGAAAATATAGGAGCTCTGTGTGATGGCACTAACACACTACAAGTCCTATGGGTGCTTCTGGGAAGAAAATATAGGAGCTCTGTGTGATGGCACTAACACACAATTGAAGTCCTATGGGTGCTTCTGGGAAGAAAATATAGGAGCTCTGTGTGATGGCACTAACACACTACAAGTCCTATGGGTGCTTCTGGAAGAAAATATAGGAGCTCTGTGCGATGCCACTAACACACAATTGAAGTCCTATGGGTGCTTCTGGGAAGAAAATATAGGAGCTCTGTGTGATGGCACTAACACACTACAAGTCCTATGGGTGCTTCTGGGAAGAAAATATAGGAGCTCTGTGTGATGGGACTAACACACTACAAGTCCTATGGGTGCTTCTGGGAAGAAAATATAGGAGCTCTGTGCGATGCCACTAACACACAATTGAAGTCCTATGGGTGCTTCTGGGAAGAAAATATAGGAGCTCTGTGTGATGGCACTAACACACTACAAGTCCTATGGGTGCTTCTGGGAAGAAAATATAGGAGCTCTGTGCGATGCCACTAACACACAATTGAAGTCCTATGGGTGCTTCTGGGAAGAAAATATAGGAGCTCTGTGTGATGGCACTAACACACTACAAGTCCTATGGGTGCTTCTGGGAAGAAAATATAGGAGCTCTGTGTGATGGGACTAACACACTACAAGTCCTATGGGTGCTTCTGGGAAGAAAATATAGGAGCTCTGTGTAATGGCACTAACACACTACAAGTCCTATGGGTGCTTCTGGGAAGAAAATATAGGAGCTCTGTGTGATGGCACTAACACACTACAAGTCCTATGGGTGCTTCTGGGAAGAAAATATAGGAGCTCTGTGTGATGGCACTAACACACAATTGAAGTCCTATGGGTGCTTCTGGGAAGAAAATATAGGAGCTCTGTGTGATGGCACTAACACATTACAAGTCCTATGGGTGCTTCTGGGAAGAAAATATAGGAGCTCTGTGCGATGCCACTAACACACAATTGAAGTCCTATGGGTGCTTCTGGGAAGAAAATATAGGAGCTCTGTGTGATGGCACTAACACACTACAAGTCCTATGGGTGCTTCTGGAAGAAAATATAGGAGCTCTGTGTGATGGGACTAACACACTACAAGTCCTATGGGTGCTTCTGGGAAGAAAATATAGGAGCTCTGTGTGATGGGACTAACACACTACAAGTCCTATGGGTGCTTCTGGGAAGAAAATATAGGAGCTCTGTGCGATGCCACTAACACACAATTGAAGTCCTATGGGTGCTTCTGGGAAGAAAATATAGGAGCTCTGTGTGATGGCACTAACACACTACAAGTCCTATGGGTGCTTCTGGGAAGAAAATATAGGAGCTCTGTGCGATGCCACTAACACACAATTGAAGTCCTATGGGTGCTTCTGGGAAGAAAATATAGGAGCTCTGTGTGATGGCACTAACACACTACAAGTCCTATGGGTGCTTCTGGGAAGAAAATATAGGAGCTCTGTGTGATGGGACTAACACACTACAAGTCCTATGGGTGCTTCTGGGAAGAAAATATAGGAGCTCTGTGTGATGGGACTAACACACTACAAGTCCTATGGGTGCTTCTGGGAAGAAAATATAGGAGCTCTGTGTGATGGGACTAACACACTTCACGTCCTATGGGTGCTTCTGGGAAGAAAATATAGGAGCTCTGTGCGATGCCACTAACACACAATTGAAGTCCTATGGGTGCTTCTGGGAAGAAAATATAGGAGCTCTGTGTGATGGCACTAACACACTACAAGTCCTATGGGTGCTTCTGGGAAGAAAATATAGGAGCTCTGTGTGATGGGACTAACACACTACAAGTCCTATGGGTGCTTCTGGGAAGAAAATATAGGAGCTCTGTGTGATGGCACTAACACACAATTGAAGTCCTATGGGTGCTTCTGGGAAGAAAATATAGGAGCTCTGTGTGATGGGACTAACACACTACAAGTCCTATGGGTGCTTCTGGGAAGAAAATATAGGAGCTCTGTGTGATGGGACTAACACACTACAAGTCCTATGGGTGCTTCTGGGAAGAAAATATAGGAGCTCTGTGTGATGGCACTAACACACAATTGAAGTCCTATGGGTGCTTCTGGGAAGAAAATATAGGAGCTCTGTGTGATGGGACTAACACACTACAAGTCCTATGGGTGCTTCTGGGAAGAAAATATAGGAGCTCTGTGTGATGGGACTAACACACTACAAGTCCTATGGGTGCTTCTGGGAAGAAAATATAGGAGCTCTGTGTAATGGCACTAACACACTACAAGTCCTATGGGTGCTTCTGGGAAGAAAAATATAGGAGCTCTGTGTGATGGCACTAACACACTACAAGTCCTATGGGTGCTTCTGGGAAGAAATATAGGAGCTCTGTGTGATGGCACTAACACACAATTGAAGTCCTATGGGTGCTTCTGGGAAGAAAATATAGGAGCTCTGTGTGATGGCACTAACACATTACAAGTCCTATGGGTGCTTCTGGGAAGAAAATATAGGAGCTCTGTGCGATGCCACTAACACACAATTGAAGTCCTATGGGTGCTTCTGGGAAGAAAATATAGGAGCTCTGTGTGATGGCACTAACACACTACAAGTCCTATGGGTGCTTCTGGGAAGAAATATAGGAGCTCTGTGTGATGGGACTAACACACTACAAGTCCTATGGGTGCTTCTGGGAAGAAAATATAGGAGCTCTGTGTGATGGCACTAACACACAATTGAAGTCCTATGGGTGCTTCTGGGAAGAAAATATAGGAGCTCTGTGTGATGGGACTAACACACTACAAGTCCTATGGGGTGCTTCTGGGAAGAAAATATAGGAGCTCTGTGCGATGCCACTAACACACAATTGAAGTCCTATGGGTGCTTCTGGGAAGAAAATATAGGAGCTCTGTGTGATGGGACTAACACACTACAAGTCCTATGGGTGCTTCTGGGAAGAAAATATAGGAGCTCTGTGTGATGGCACTAACACACAATTGAAGTCCTATGGGTGCTTCTGAGAAGAAAATATAGGAGCTCTGTGTGATGGGACTAACACACTACAAGTCCTATGGGTGCTTCTGGGAAAAAAATATAGGAGCTCTGTGTGATGGGACTAACACACTACAAGTCCTATGGGTGCTTCTGGGAAGAAAATATAGGAGCTCTGTGTGATGGCACTAACACACAATTGAAGTCCTATGGGTGCTTCTGGAAGAAAATATAGGAGCTCTGTGTGATGAGACTAACACACTACAAGTCCTATGGGTGCTTCTGGGAAGAAAATATAGGAGCTCTGTGTGATGGGACTAACACACTACAAGTCCTATGGGTGCTTCTGGGAAGAAAATATAGGAGCTCTGTGTGATGGCACTAACACACTACAAGTTCTATGGGTGCTTCTGGGAAGAAAATATAGGAGCTCTGTGTGATGGCACTAACACACTACAAGTCCTATGGGTGCTTCTGGGAAGAAAATATAGGAGCTCTGTGTGATGGCACTAACACACAATTGAAGTCCTATGGGTGCTTCTGGGAAGAAAATATAGGAGCTCTGTGTGATGGCACTAACACACTACAAGTCCTATGGGTGCTTCTGGGAAGAAAATATAGGAGCTCTGTGCGATGCCACTAACACACAATTGAAGTCCTATGGGTGCTTCTGGGAAGAAAATATAGGAGCTCTGTGTGATGGCACTAACACACTACAAGTCCTATGGGTGCTTCTGGGAAGAAAATATAGGAGCTCTGTGCGATGCCACTAACACACAATTGAAGTCCTACTGGTGCTTCTGGGAAGAAAATATAGGAGCTCTGTGTGATGGCACTAACACACTACAAGTCCTATGGGTGCTTCTGGGAAGAAAATATAGGAGCTCTGTGCGATGCCACTAACACACAATTGAAGTCCTATGGGTGCTTCTGGGAAGAAAATATAGGAGCTCTGTGTGATGGCACTAACACACTACAAGTCCTATGGGTGCTTCTGGGAAGAAAATATAGGAGCTCTGTGTGATGGGACTAACACACTACAAGTCCTATGGGTGCTTCTGGGAAGAAAATATAGGAGCTCTGTGTGATGGGACTAACACACTACAAGTCCTATGGGTGCTTCTGGGAAGAAAATATAGGAGCTCTGTGTGATGGGACTAACACACTTCACGTCCTATGGGTGCTTCTGGGAAGAAAATATAGGAGCTCTGTGTGATGGGACTAACACACTACAAGTCCTATGGCTGCTTCTGGGAAGAAAATATAGGAACTCTGTGTGATGCCACTAACACAGTACAAGTCCTATGGGTGCTTCTGGGAAGAAAATATAGGAGCTCTGTGTGATGGGACTAACACACTACAAGTCCTATGGGTGCTTCTGGGAAGAAAATATAGGAACTCTGTGTGATGCCACTAACACAGTACAAGTCCTATGGGTGCTTCTGGGAAGAAAATATAGGAGCTCTGTGTGATGGGACTAACACACTACAAGTCCTATGGGTGCTTCTGGGAAGAAAATATAGGAACTCTGTGTGATGCCACTAACACAGTACAAGTCCTATGGGTGCTTCTGGAAGAAAATATAGGAACTCTGTGTGATGCCACTAACACAGTACAAGTCCTATGGGTGCTTCTGGGAAGAAAATATAGGAACTCTGTGTGATGCCACTAACACAGTACAAGTCCTATGGGTGCTTCTGGGAAGAAAATATAGGAGCTCTGTGTGATGGGACTAACACACTACAAGTCCTATGGGTGCTTCTGGGAAGAAAATATAGGAACTCTGTGTGATGCCACTAACACAGTACAAGTCCTATGGGTGCTTCTGGGAAGAAAATATAGGAACTCTGTGTGATGCCACTAACACAGTACAAGTCCTATGGGTGCTTCTGGGAAGAAAATATAGGAGCTCTGTGTGATGGGACTAACACAGTACAAGTCCTATGGGTGCTTCTGGGAAGAAAATATAGGAACTCTGTGTGATGCCACTAACACAGTACAAGTCCTATGGGTGCTTCTCGGAAGAAAATATAGGAACTCTGTGTGATGCCACTAACACAGTACAAGTCCTATGGGTGCTTCTGGGAAGAAAATATAGGAACTCTGTGTGATGCCACTAACACAGTACAAGTCCTATGGGTGCTTCTCGGAAGAAAATATAGGAACTCTGTGTGATGCCACTAACACAGTACAAGTCCTATGGGTGCTTCTGGGAAGAAAATATAGGAGCTCTGTTTGCTGCCACTAACACACTAGAAGTCCTATGGGTGCTTTTGGGGTGCAGTGCTGTACTAACAGCACTGCGGTTGGTACTACTGAAATACTGTACTAACAGTAAGACACGTACCAGACTAATCCCCAGCAGCAGCTAAAAACACACTAACCAGCAGCAGCAATGGACGATCAATGACAGGTAGCAATGGTTTAGCAAATAAATAGCCAATGGTTTAGCAAAGTAGAGCAAATCTTTCTATATGAATCTAGCAAAGAGTGACACAGAATCAGCCTGATCTCTCCTAAAGCCGGAACTCATGTGACCGGCGCAGACGGCGTGGCGGCCTTTTAAATGAGGGGGCGTGTACCAAAGCCCCTGAGCTGTAATTGGCTACAGGCGTCCTGCCTGTAGCCAATTATGGCTCTCCGAGTTTCCGGCGCTGTGATTGGCCAAGCATGCGGGGTCACAGTGCATGCTTGGCCAATCATCAGCCAGCAATGCACTGCGCCGGCCGCAATGCATTGCGGGGCCGCTCGCATCACACGAATGTGATGCGAGCGGCCAAAATAGTTCTGGGCTCGCCGAGCGAGCGAACACCCGGTGCTCGATGCGAACATGGGTTCGCATCGAGCACCGGGCCCATCCCTAATGTATGACTATGATATTGAGGTCTGGCGACTGCAGCGACCAGGGAAGGTGCGATACTTTGTCTGCATGTTGGTCAAACCACAATTTGACAACACCAGCTGTGTCAATCGGAGCATTTTCATCTTGGTAAATGACGCTGTCTTCGGTAAACAGTGTCTGCACCATGGGGTGCACATTGTCGGCTAACATTTGTACAGTCACTGGCAGTGACTCTACCTTTCAAGGCGATGATGTGGCCTGCAGAATACCACGATATGGCTGCCCAAACTATGATTGCGCTGCCACTATGCTTTACCGCTGGCACAAGACAGTCCTGGTCATAAGCTTAGGATGGTGTTCACTACACGTAAAACACGTCTGGTGGTTGGGAACAGTGTGAAGCTCGATTCATCAGACCACATTACAGTTTTCCATTGATCGATAGTCCACGATTTATGGGTGTTGCACCACTCGCTCCTCTTTTGAGCATTAATATCGGTCATTAGTGGTTTGGGAATTGCAGCTTGCCCGTGAATGTTTTGCTTTTGGAGTTCCCTCCGCACAGTTTATGTGGACACAGGCTTTGGAAGACTGAGATTGAGGTCTGCAGTCACTTTTGCAGCAATTGTTTTCTTATTCCAGGTCACAATCCTGTGCAATGTCCTTTTCTCTCTTTCAGTCAGTTGACTATGTCGACCGTGCTTATGCTTTTCAGGCAACGTTTCCCCAGAAACTGTATATGGCGTCATAACCTTTAATACTGTACCTCGTGTCACCACAAATAAAGTCGCAATTTCAGTCACAGAGGCACCATATAAGCGAGTGCCAAAAATTTGCACTCTTTGAAACTCAGTAAGCTCTGACATGACTCCATATGCAGTGAATGACGAAAGTGAGGCTTCCCACCTGTTAGCTAGGTGTTTCAACAGAATGTTACATCACTTCCGCTTTTCCGCATCGTCACTTTCACACCTGCAAATCATATAGTGTTACCATATTTTTGTCCAACCCCTTTAATATGTCAGTGTAATACTTTTCAGTTATTAATTCTCAGAGAAATCACAGTGCTTCCCTTGATAATGCCTTCATCTCCATGTTTCCCAAATGGACAGTGCCATGTTTGTTCAGGTATCATCCAGGGTCTCAGTCATCTTTCTGGACTGAGATTGTAGCTCAGAGGCCATACAGTCATATACATTATGACGCCTATGAAGTTCACAAATATCTTGCATAGATCAGCCCCCGCTGCAATGTTACAATTTACAGTCTGATCTCTGCAGGTTTGTAGAATTACTGAAAAGTCCCCTTTAAGGTCCAAGACATTACAAACAAGTCCTGATACAGAACACTTCAATATTTGGATAAAGAGATATGGAATGGCAGCACCTTGGAGCACGAATATATAGAAATACAAATCTCAACTCTAATATAGTCTGATGATTTAGGCACAAAATAGCAAATTTGGTAATATATATTTAATCACAAGGGAGACTGCAATGTGACTAACAGGGAAATCCAACTTGCACTTTCTGGCCCTGTGAGACTTCAGTTTAAAGTGTTTCTTATGCCGCGTACACACGACCGGACTTTTCAACAGCAAAGGTGCGACGGAATAAATCCGCCGGACCTTCCACTCGTGTGTGGGCTTCATCTGACTTTCTCCTTTCTAAAATTCTGTCGGACTTTAGAAAGAACATGTTTCAAATTTTTCCGATGGACTCGAGTCTGGTCGAAAAATCAGTTTGTCTGTATGCTATTCCGACGGACAAACAACGACGCAAGGGCAGCCATTGGCTACTGGCTACAAACTTCCTTATTCTAGTCCGGTCGTACGTCATCACGTTCGAATCAGTCGGACTTTGGTGTGATCGTGTGTAGGCAAGTCCGTTTCGTCAGAACTCCGTCGGAACTCCGTCAAAAAAGTCCCCTGGAGTTCAGTCCGTCGAAAGTCCGGTCGTGTGTACGTGGCATTACACTCTGTCAGTTGAAAGGGTGTCAGACATGGGGGGAATTGGTGTGATTTTGTATTGAAGGGGAAATAGAAGCACATCAGTGTGTGAGGGGTAGATGCTAGAGTCTAGCATCTAGACAAATGTTTCTTAACCTTTTTTCAGTCACGGCACCCATTAAATTATAATTATATTACCAAGCCTGTTTGACCCATCAAGTATATGCTTGTGTGTGTCATTATGCTCCGGTAAGAGTTTTGTGCTGTCGGTGGTGGATTACGTTTGTCACTTGCTGGGTTGGACACTCACGGAACCACTATTTGTTTGATAGTCACTCATCATTTTTGGGCTTCACATATACTTTCTGGACACTTTATAAATTCATTGTTTATCATTGTTGGACTTTTTCTTTATCACAGATTCAGAAAAAAGTTTTTACTTTTTCCTATTCTAGTTTATTTGATTCACATTGCATTTTATAATCCATGTCACTATATGTTATTTTTTATGCATATTTTAGGTGATCAGTTTACTATTCATATTCATTTAGCGCTGTATTTTTTCTTTCTTTACATATGTTATTTATCTACACCTTTAGTGCCGGCTGCTAAACATTGTATATACGCGGTATATACATATATTACTATATTTGTGTAACTAAAAGGCAGGCTTGATCCACCTGCTGGCTTGTATACATTTTAGGGCAATTTTTTGGCATTTTGCCAAAGCACCCCTTAAGAAACCTCAGGGCACACCTGGGTACCCTGGTTGAAAAAGGCTGCTGTAGACAGCCGTAGGGCATGCTGAGACTAGTAATTCTACATAGAAATGATAAAAAACCCACGCTCGGTCATATGCTGTAAAAAGGAAATGGTTGGCAGCCATTTATTTAACTGTGATACCAGCCAGTGTACAATATGAAAAGATATATAAGCAGCGCTCAAAGGTAAAAGTGGTTGTGCAACTAAATAGAAAACAACTAAACTGCAACAATGCCTCCTAAAAAGTCATCATATAGTGCATTGAAAAACTAATGACAACAAAATATATAATAAAGTGCAAACGTGCCTATGTGCATATAATTTATATACAGCATAATAACCAACAATCGTCAGCAAGGCAGCAATAGAAAGTCCAAAAATGGTGAATAATGTGGGTGAAATAAATCAATCCACCCAGAAAGTGCACCGTGCAATGTAAACAGGTAAATAGATGGTGCCCCTGGATGACGTAATTCTATTACAAAACGCGTAGGGCAGAGCGACACACTGACATCACCTCGTGTTTGTTGTTGGAGTATCCAGGAAGGATGGGTCTGTCTGTGTGTGTGCCGGCGGCGCACCGGACTTAAGGCTTTTTACTGCAACATTATTGTAATATTATGTTTTACTTGCTTTAATAAATTTAAGGTTTTACACTATTTGGAGCCTCTATATCTTTACATACCACGTATACACATCCATGGGCCTGGGTCTAATGGGATGATCTGAAGAGTGCTGGGCTTATCTATTGCGCTGTGGAGATTGTGCCATCTGTACAAGGGCCCGGGAGATCAGCGGCATTGACTGATGTGTTCAGGAGATTGAACAATTTTTACAGGCTTTCTGTGATCCTCTGTAACGGGGATCATGGACTTCTGGTAAGAAGTAACTCTACATAAAACGGTGGTGGATATAACACAAGCTCACATCAGATTTTGAAGATTCGTTTCATTCATGGGTGGACTTCACTTTATAATTTATAATTTATAATTTTTAATTTTGCACGGGTGTATGCTATACACATTTTGATTTTTTACATATCATTGGACTTTATTCTCAGTATTTTTGTTTATACTTTATATAATTTTTCACTTCTATATTTTTGTGGGAATTTATATGTTTTGCTTGATGATTTACAAGAATATTTATATATGATTTATTTGCATATGGTTTGTCTAGGAGCTGTGTTTTATAGCATAGCCTAGACATCTGAAATTGAACCCCTTTTTGTTTCAGATTCACACTGATTCTGGGTAGTTCCATGGTTGGTGTGGTTCTGACACTTGCGTGAGGCCATTTGTTTATTTACACTTCACATCTTATTGGTTTAGCGCGATTCAAATTTTTTCTTTATTCTGGTTACTGTATTAATGCTATGCAGGAGAATTGCGGCTTCCATTGGTTTTGCATAGAGACCCCTGTACTGTAGGTGCTCTTTATTGAGTGCATTATATATACCTTAGCGCAGTTTCTTTTCCGTTTTTTCTAAAGAGATTGGTCACCGGCAGCACCCTTCTAAGCACGCCTCCTACCAGGTACGCAGGACCATAAGTTATAATGGTCAAACAGGCAAGAACTGCTGACCATCGAGGAAAAAAGAGCAGCTGTCAGTGGATCACGGATCCCATTAAGTGACTCGAAGATATTAAAGAAAAATTACTACCATAGTGAAGCCCATTAAATGATCAAAATGCTTTAATATAAAGTGGTGGCAACAATTACCTCAATACAGGTATTATACAGCATGTAAAGTAATGATGTGAGATGCAGCAGGCTGTTGGCTCGTACAATACCACTGGGTAGCTGTTAGACAGGATAATTTGGTTGGTTGCACACTGGCTGGTGAGCTAAGCTGGGAATTTTCTTTGGTTTTGTTTGACATGCGTTACCCTTCCATGTGCTCCTTGCTGTGAAGGTCAGTTATAGGGGCAGTGGCCAGTTTTTTATGTGGTATGGCCGCATACCAACTAGATGATTCATTGCAACCAGTTTGTGTGGGGCCAGAACTCAGCAGAAACATCATCCCTAGATGCACATTGTCTACATCCAAGGTCAGTCAGAGGTTCTATTCAGATGCAACCACTTAGATGAGCAGTTACATGTGAACAGTGGTGGCACAGGTCATTGATTTTTACAATCTTACCACCCACGCGATACTCCCCAACTTTTCGAAATGATAATGAGGGACACCTTTTAGCACATAGTATGTAGACAAAAGACACATCCCCTCCACGGCCCCAGCTACACAGACCACAACGTCTAATATTCAAAAATGATAGGTGCACATTTTTAGTGGTTAAAACAACTAGTGAGGTGATAAAATTCCTCCTCACTGGTAGATCATAAGATTAATAATAGCATGCAATGCCAAGCTCCGGTTTCCAAAGTGAGCAAAATCCTTTCTTGTATTAAGAGAGGTATGGACTCCAGAGAGAGAGATATACATTTGCCCATGTACAAATCATTAATAAGACCTCATCTGGAATATGCAGTTCAGTTTTGGGCACCAGTTCTCAAAGAGGATATCAGGGAACTGGAGAAAGTGCAGAGAAGGGCAACCAAACTGATAAGAGGCATGGAGGAACTCAGCTATGAGGAAAGATTAGAGCAACTGAATCTATTCTCACTTGAGAAGAGGATTTTAAGGGGGGATATGATCAACATGTACAAATTTATGAGGGGTTGTCAGAAACCATGAATCAGACTGAGACAGAAGTACAGTTAAATCACACTTGTTTAATAATAAAAAAAAAGGTAAATGGAGAAAATGTAGTCAAAGCATAGCCAGAGTTCAGGAACTGGAACGGATAGTCAGACAAGCCAAAATGCCAGAGAAGAGCATAGTAGAACAACAAGCAGGATCTGGAGCCAGAAGGAATGTCAGCCGATCAAGTTTTTAACAGGAACACAGGAAAGCGTCTCACTCTCTAGAGATGTGACCAAGGCGAAGGCAGAGATCTTCTGGACTGGACGGCTTAAGTAGGCAGGACAGACGAGCAGGATATTATCAACAGGTGAGTCACTGTGGAGAGATAGGAGCTGGCAATTAGCCAACAGCTGAGCGGTCAGCTTTGAGAAGGGCTGAGCCCAGCCCTAACAGGGGTCCATATACAGTAGTGAACTTGGTGTTGAGTTATTCGCTTTACTGTCAACACAGAGGACAAGGGGGCACTCTTTACGCCTAGAGGAAAAGAGATTTAATCTCCAAATACAGAAAGGTTTCTTCACAGTAAGGCCCCATACACACTATTAGATTATCTGCAGATTTTTGTCTTCAGATTTACCAAAACCATGTAGTGCAAGGGCCTGCCTGATTGTATACAAATTGAAACTCTTAAAGCGGAGTTCCACATGCTTTTTTGTTTATTAAAAGTCAGCAGCTACAAAAAGTGTAGCTGCTGACTATTAATAAACAGACACTTACCTGTCCCACAGTCCAGCGATGCCTCGCTCCACTCCCCCTCCTCTCCGCCGGCACCGTCATAGCAACTGTGGACACATGGCCATGACAGCTTTTGGCTTCACGCCAGGCACGCACTACACATGCGCGAGTCACACTGCACTCTGCTAGTGGCCAGGCAATCTTCTGGGACCTGTGACATGTCTCAGAAGATTGCCGAGAGGGAGAGGTCGCCTAGGGGGAGAGGAGTCGCCTAGGTGGCCAAGAGCAGGAAGGAGGAAGTGGGACAGAAAGTCCCACTCCAAACTAGGTACCCCCCCCCCCCCCAAAAAAAATGACATGCTAAATGTGGAATGTCAGGGGGCGAGGAGTACTTAAAGCGGAAGTTCCACTTTTTGGTGGAATCCGCTTTGACCTCATATTATATGGTTTTGGTAAATCTGAAGACAAAAATATGCAGAAAATCTAATAGTGTGTATGGTGTCTAAGAGCTGTGAAAATGTGGAATAGACTCCCTCAAGAGGTGGTTCTGGCCAGCTCAGTAGATTGTTTAACTGCTTCCCGACCAGCCACCGCAGTTATACTGCGGCAGGCTAGCTCCCCTGCGCGAGCCGTCGTAGCTATACTTTGGCTTGTGGGGTCGAGATAGCAGGCACGTACATGCACACGCTGCACATCGATTGTGAGCAGGAGACACAGAACGGGGACGAGTGTGTGTAAACACACACTTCCCTGTTCTGTTCTGACAGGAGTGACAGATCGTGTGTTCCCATTAGCTAGGAACCACGATCCGTCACTTCCTCTAATCAGCCCCCTCCCCCTTCAGTTAGAATCACCTCCCAGGGAACACAGTTAACCCCACTGAAAGTGGAAGTGAAGTCACTGTAGATCCTAGGGGGACATGCAAGGAAAATAAAAAACAGCATTTTAGCTTGCACATGATAAAATCAGCAGAGCTTCCACTCATTTCAGATCTACCCCTTAGATTTAGAGCGACTGCACTTCTAAGTGAACTTTCAATGCACTTTGAAGTGCACTTGCAGTGCAAAGTGGATTTGCCTTTCGTAAATAACCCCATTGGGGAGATCAAGGGGTTAACTGTGTTCCCTGACTGTGTGTTCTAACTGTAGGGGAGGGGTCTGACTAGAGAGGATGACAGATCGTGGTTCCTAGCTATTAGGAACTCACGATCTACATCTCCTCTCAGAACAGGGATTTGTGTGTTTACACACACACGTCCCTGTTCTGCCTCTCGTGGCCAGCGGTCATCGCGACCGCCGGTCACGAGCATCGGAACCCCCGCAGTGCAGCGTGCGCATGCGCCTGCTATCCCGCTTAAAGGAGCCGACGTACAGCTATGACCCCAGTCACTGCTCTGTGTTTTAATTAATACACAGAGCTGCAGCTTGGCCCCACCCCCTCTCTCTCCTCATTGGCTCACTGGCTGTGATTGACAGCAGCAGGAGCTAATGGTGTCTGATGCTGTCTCAGACAATGAGGAGGGAGAATCTACAGAGAGACGATGCTCACGAACACATCACTGGATCAAGATCGGGTTCAGGTAAGTATTACGGGCGCTGCTGCACACAGAAGTTTTTTTTACTTAATGCATAGAATGCATTAAGGTAAAAAACCTTCCGCCTTTAGAACCACTTTAAAGTTTATAACTGAGCAGAACATAAGAAAAAAGCATACAGTATTCAATACACCTTTGTAATACATGAATAATTTATCATTTACACATTTATCTCTTTAAAAATGCTGCAAGTACACATATTCAAAGAGGTGTTGTCAGCTATGGCTAGTTCTCCCCCTGCTGGACTACAGGACACTTCCCTTATGTGATGTTAAAGTGGTTCTGCACCCATCTCCTAAACTTACTTTAAATCATTTCTCCATGTTAGATTACAGAATTGATGGGTCAATTCTGCATCTTGGAAGCCTACCTTGAATGCTGGCTTCATCTTTTGTGTTGTCCCTGCGGGGGTGGGCGGGGTCTGTGCGGGGATCCTTGTCATGCCGCATGTCTCCTGGGATCTGGTGTCATTCATCCCAGGAGTCAGTGCGGACATCCGACCCGAAATTTTGCGAGATTTGCGGCCATCGACCCGAAATCTCGCGAGATTTGCGGCCATCGACCCGAAATCTCGCGAGATTTGCGGCCATCGACCCGAAATCTCGCGAGATTTGCGGCCATCGACCCGAAATCTCGCGAGATTTCAGGCGATGTCCGCAAATCTCGCAAGATTTCGGGTCGATGTCCGCAAATCTCGCGAGATTTCGGGTCGATGGCCGCAAATCTCACAAGATTTCGGATGGGATTTGCGGACGTGCTCCTTGTAACAAGGAAGTGACTGCTTGTGGGCTTCAAATGCCCACAAAGCAAGATGACATTGGCGGACAAAGATTCTCTAAACTATCGATTGTATATCAAAACGGACAGAGATAACGGGCAGCGTCACTAAGTAAGGATATTATTATCAAGATATCATTTTTAAACATTAGCAAAAAAAAAATTAAATAACGTCAGTGCAGAACCGCTTTAAATGAAGAGGTGATCTGTAGTCCAACAAAAGAAGAACTGGGAAGAGCTGAAAATTTGGCTTTGGAATTTTGTACAACTGAAGCATTGTGATATATCAGCTTAAACAGTAATTTAGGAGTTCACTGAATTTCTGGTAGATCAACAGGTAGGTATTTTTCTGTTTTTGCAGCAATTGTTAAGAGACAAACATGGGGAACATGCATGTATTGCAGATATATACTGTACACTCTATTTTTTTTTTTTTCCATTTTGCCCTGACCACGCTTTAAAGTGCAACATGTGGATTTTTAATGATGACAACTCACGACCCATATATTTCTTTTTTTATGTATTTATTGCAGCCAAGACGGCATTCTGTGGCCTCCTCTTTAAGGAACCGTTGGGGGTAAACTTTGCTCAGGAAACAGGAAAACTTGATAAGGCTTTCATTGAAGAACCTGGAAACATCGATTTAAAAATTAAAATTTTTGTACCAGAGTCTCAGATGGGAAGAACAGTTATTGTTTCAGCAATAAAGGAGATGACAGAACTGTATCCCCTTCTAGTCCAGGTTAGAGCTGTGAAAAACGAGACATACTGTGCCACTAATACCTGTACACCCGGGCCTGTATTGTCTTTGCGGCTGGATGCGGTGATAAATGGTGAGAGCACCTATACTTACTCTAACAACATCACTAACCAGCAGCTATGGCTGAATATAAATCTGTTTGGCGTCTTTAGTGTGACCCCCATAACTTTAAATGGACTTGAAGACACAACAGTAGTTTTAAATTTTGATTACAATACCGCTGATGGCCTTCCTAGCTTAAATCTCAGTCATGACTCTTCAGAAGCCTATGTTGGCCTTCACATTGTCACCACGCCATGCAAGCAGACTCAGCTAACTGGAACCCCCAGTGTCAACCGGGCACTTGGCCAAACTGTCGTTGAAGAACTGGCGAATGTTGATGTAAAAATTCAGATTTTGGTACCAGAATCTCAGAAGGGAATCGTAGAGATTGTTTCAGCAACAACGGAGCTGTCAGGAGATTATCCTTTGCTAATCCCTGTTCACTTTGTGATAAAGGGGACAACCGCATCATCTGTGCCTGTGCTGTCATTGTGGCTGTATGGGTCGGTGAATGGTGTGATAACCTACATTAACTCCATCAACATCACTAGCCAGCTGCTATGGCTGAACATAAATCTGTTCGGTGGCATAAGCGTCACTCCCATATTTTTCAATGCTGAGAACACAATTGTATTTTTGAACTTTGATTACAATACCGCCAATGGCATTAATGCCTTAGAAATTAATCATAACGCTTCAGCAGCTTCTGTTAATTTTCAAACTGTCACCACAGTATGCATTAAGCCTGAACCGCAGAAGAGCACTGGATCCCCCAGTACATGTAAGTAAAATCTACTGTTTTCTATGTTTGTATTGTAGGGTACATTTATTTACCACTGAAGATGTCTATAGGAAATTTTTGGAAGTGGACAAATTGGGGTTGATTTACTAAAACTGAAGAGTGCAAAATCTTGTGCATGGTAGCTAATCAACTTCTAACTTCAGCTTGTTCAATTAAAGTGGATGTAAACCTGATTCATGAAATATGAGCTGGGCACATATATCTGTAGTGTTCTCTTATCTCTCTTCAAAGCACTATGTCCCATAGCTGTCTCCTGCTCCGTTCTTCTGTTATCAGCTTGAGAACTTCTGACAAATTCTCCATCACGTGTGATGAAAGCAGCCTGAGTTTTGTGTTGGGGAGGATGCTATAAATAGATTAGCAGAGTGCTGAACGATTCAACAAACAGAGCTGAAAGTCTCTACCTATGAGGGGGGGGGGGGTGCCTTTCCTCCAATCAGCTGTCTTGGCTGTATGCCCAGGCTTCACTGCAGTGCTAACCAGGAAAATAAAACCTCCTAACACGATCCGAACTTTCTAAAGAATATATTTAAAGCTGAAGACAGCAGATATACATGTAAAACTTATGTAGGGAGATTTGTTTCATCCCTGTGTATCATCTGAAGCTGTTCACTTCACTGGGTTTATGTGAGGGTTTACATGCACTTTAAAGGGGGAAAATTTTTTTTTTAAAGTGGAGTTCCACCCACTTTTACAACTCTTCAGCATCCCTCACTAAGCTGTGCACTGTAAACAAATTGGATATTTTTTTTATTTTTTTTTCAGCACAGACTGTATATCTGCTGTATTCATTTTTCACTTCCTCCTCCCTGGCCGTGGCCCATCGCATCATTTCCTGTTTGCAATGCCTCCTGGGAAGGGGCAGCAACTTCCTCTCAAACTGCCGTTGCTATGGAAACCTGACCTGAAACCTATTACACTGCTTATGCTGCACTGAGCATATACGAGATCTGCAAGGATGAGATCCAGGAAGAAATACAGTCTGGCTTCAGATGCCCACACTTAAGATGGCCACGGCCTGCTGCAAGTTTATAAAATAACAAACTACTGCTAAAAACTAACAAAACAGACCTTAGTTTACAGACTAACTTTACTAGAATACGTTAAGCTTGTGTATTATAGGGGTATTTTTATTTAAAAAGTATAATTTCGGCCGGAACACCGCTTTAACCTCCTTGGCGGTAACCCCGAGCGTGACTCGGGGCTGACTTTTTTTGTCAGGAGCGGTAACCCCGAGTCACGCTCGGGGTAGCAGTGCAGAGCATACAGCGGAGCCCTTATCTTGTCCTGGGCTCCAGCGATGTTCTCCGCTGTCTTCGGCTGTCCTCGGCTGTGTTCGCCAGCGCGATCACGGCGTCTCACTTCCTATTTCCGTTCCCTGCGAGCAGCAGCGGCGCACGGGAGCGTAACTGGGCGGGAGATTCAAAAGTTCAAAAGTTCAGCACAACACACACACATATAAATAGAGGTGATACAGTGTAATCTGAGAGGATTACACTGTATCATCTCAGATCTTACTGATACAGTGCCCCTTGCCTTGCCCTAGTGCCCCTTGCCAATAAAAAAAATTAAAATGGAATCCAAAAAGCGCCATCTCGCTACAAAATCGCCTTTGGAGCAGTTGGATGACAGCGACAGCGGCAGCGACACGGAGTTGCTCCCAGAACTGAGCGATAGCGAGTCATGGGGAGATTTGTCATCTGACACGGATCTGACAAGTGACAGCGGTGACAGCGGTGATGATCCTGCACCTGACATCAACGATGTGCGCACTTGGTGCCCTATTGAGTGCGATACGGACCAGGTAGCGCCCCTGTTGGATTCAATATGAACTCATGTAATATCACATTCCCAATATCTTTGAGGACAGAAGGCATTCCCTGGATTGGAATGTAGCCAGGCTGGAAAACACACCAAAAGCTTTGTAGCCCACCTGCTGTGACATGTGTAATTAGACGGTTACTATAAGGTCGCTATGGATACCTGAAAGGCAAAGGGGGGGTGACTTTGAGTGGGTGTGGGAGTTTGAATGAGTGAGCTTGGTAAAAGGAATTCGCAGAGAGCTCCTCTTCCTGTTTTGCTGGGAATGGGGTCATGAGAGGATGTCTCTAGTCACCTCATGGTCTGGCGGCCATCTTTCGAGACTACAAGGAGGGCCCTGTGATAAGTATCTTTGATATTCTTATATTATATGATTTGATTGTAAGCTTTGTGATATTGTAATGTCTTTTAATACTTTATGTTAGCGTTCTTGATTATTGGGAAATAAATAATATTTGATTATTCCTAGCCGTGTGTTTGGCTTCATAGCTAACCTCGTATTATTGTGATATTAACAGTAGCATGCGCTCATAGGTTTAACAGACTAATAACATTATAGGGACTAGACAAATTAATACATAGATATAAGTATTGTAGCGCGTACTTCATTTGGCACCCCAGAGATTTAGGCGTGTAGAATGTATTTTTACACAGAATCCACAGACTAATGTATTTTTGTTTTGAGTCCTGGTAATCAAAGACACCCAGAACTGAAAATCGTCTCTAGTGTGGACAAGATTGGCGCTGGCTCGCGAATTCTGAAACCACGCCTGGATGGTCATGAAAATTCTGTGAAAGATCTCATCGGTGAAGCGGACGCGTAGAACCTGGTGAGAGCTGTGGCTGATATATGTATGTATGTTAAATGTTTGTAAGTTTGGCCAGGTAACCGGTCATTGTGACTGGCGAGTAAGGGGATGATCACCCCTGGGGTTATATTATATAATCGATAAATTGACAGGACAAGCCACACAGCGCTGAGGAAAAAAAGTGGGAATTATTTTAATTTTTTTTATATATTTTTAGTTTTTTTTGTTACCCATGTGAGTGTGATAGCTCTCAGTTCCAATAGGAGTTCACTGTGGCCTGCAATTTAAGAGGAGACAGCATTAAGAGTGTCTTTTCTGGAAAAGTTCGTAGTTTAAACGGATTTTTTGTATTTTTTTTTTGTTGTGTTGTGTTTTGTTTTTGGGTCTTCTGTGTGGGACTAGAGGTGAAAAACTAGACATTGAGCAGCTTGTGGGGGGTTGCTTATCTGTTTGTTCATCTGTGTGTGTATTGTCTTAACAACTGTTCAGTGTAGCTAGTTGCTAATTAGCATATCAATGGAGGCCATCGAGCTATTCATCGCTAAACATGGGGCTATTAGATTTCAATCTACACAAGAAGGTGGGTTGACACAACAATTTTATGAACTTTTGACACAATGTAATACACATAACAGCCTTATAAGTAATAAATCAAGAAAAGGCAGAAAACAGAGATTAGCAAATTTGATGTGCATGTTTTTAAAAATTAGAGACATTTCTGAACGGAAGGAATCAGAATGGATAGATGAAAGGAAGCAATTCATGCAGCAGCTACAAAATATAACAAAAGATATATTAATTAGGGTTGAAAATGCAGATGCACAAGTGCGTAGTCAGATTGAACAATTAGTGACGGAAAAATGCGAATTAGAACAGAGATTGGAGGAATTAGGAAAAACGTGTGAGTTAAGAGAAGGTTGCATCGTCTTTTTGAATCAAAGGGAGGCTGAGAATTTGCAGGTTATCGCAATGCTTAAGGAGGAGTTACAGGGTACACAGGCAGCCATAATGGATTTATCCTCCAAACCTACAATAGCCGAAGATGCAATGGTGGAGGTACCCTCCGCACATGCTCAGTGTACAGAAGTAGAAGTGGAACATAAAGAGGACCCATATACTATTGTTGCTGCAAATCATATTACTATGATGGGAATTGATGCTGGAGACGTAAATACAAACGTGATAACTGCGCTTGAAAGTGATTCAGGAGTTGAAATGGAAACTTCTGATGACTCCTCAGACGATGAAAGTGTAAAGTCTGTTAATTCCAATCACAGTAATATTATCCAGCAATGCGAATTTCCAGCACAAGATGTTAAAAAAAGGGCCTATGCAGAGAAACCAGAGCTAAAATGTTGTTTGTGTAAAAGGGGAGGTCACATCGCAAAGTATTGTTGGGCGAATAACGATATCAAAAAAAGATCATACCGGAAGACTACCCCAAGGCATTATGAATGTTATTCGGCCAGGTGGGGTAGCAATCCAAAGCATGGAGCCAATAGTAAGCAAACCCAATTCCCCGTTAAGACCCAATTACGGAGTCTACAAACCGAAAAGCAATATGTAGGACAGTTGCATAAAATCAAAATGGAAGTAGCCGAATGGTTATTCAAACATAGCACTGGGGGAAGCAATGCTGGCAGCACTTAGTCAGCTGCAAGTATGTTAAAAATACTCTGATCAAAGCTTCCTTCCTATGAATAAGGTTTTAAGTATTTTTGTAATTTTTTTTTTATAAGGTTTAATGTTTTATTAATTTAATGAATTTTTATTAGGTTTTTTAATTTTCTTTATTATTAATTTTTTTTTTTTTTCCATTTTTTTTTATTATTAATTTTTAATTTTTAATGTTTTTATTTCTTTATTATTTTTTTTTTTCTTTATGAATTATTTTTTTTCATATTTTGTTTTTTTATTAATTTTTTTTTTTTCTTTCAATTTTTCATTTTTCAATTTTTTTTTTTTATTAATTTCTGTTTTAGTTTTAATGGTTGTAATTTTTATTTTTTTAGGTTAGTTGTTTATACTACAACTCGGTGTTCCCCTAGCAGTACAATTAATGAAAAGAGACTTGGGGCACTTAAAGTCAATTGTCATGATAATCGTGTTTAATCATTGTCTTTGTGTTCCTTTTCCAGAGACCAGGGAGAGAACAGGTTTGGGATACTAAACATTTGTGTTTTGTTTGCAGGTCCGTCAAAGTGAGACCAACACGGGGGTTAGGTTATTGTAAATGCATAATCGATTATCACATGGTACCATGAGCTCATTAATTAGTAATTGTTTGCAAACAATGAAAATATTTAAACAATAATCTGACAAAACTAAAGAGTTACAAATGAGGTAGCAAATGTTGTGATGAAGTTACAAATGTTTTGTTTGTTTTGTTTGTGTTGTTTTTCCCATTAACTTATTGTCTTTCAGATAAAAAAAAGAAACGTGTACTCTTCTCAGGAGAAAATCCATGGATGTCTTTAAAAGTTGAGTGTTTGTCATTGTTGTATGGTGGTTGTCTTGTCATGTTGTTCTTGGGTGATAATGGCCAGACTTTTAATGTTTATTCTTTTTTAAATTTTTGTTTTTTTGGAAAAAAAAAAAAAAAAAAACATATTTTTTTTTGTTTTTGGGTATTGGCTTAGTCAGCTATTTTATTGTTGTTTTGTTCAGGTGTAAAAAGCTCCAAAAGGTTTAGGCTTTATACACCTGAAAGGGGAATAAGTGCATAGATCGTAAGGTAAAGTTAGTGCATAGATCGTAAGATAAAGATAAATGCATTGGTTGTTTTTCTTTTGCGTTTTTAAATTGAGAATTTTTGAGAAACAACAGTGACGTTCGTTTTTTTAATTTTTGATCATACCATGCGGATTCATTTTAGAGTGGAGTCTGCCTAAAGAGGTCAGGGTTGTTTTGATAGTTTGATCAAGTTGCAGAAGCCAGGAATACTAAGTAAATAGGAAATAGGAGTAAATATAATAAGCAAGCAGATATTATGGATAAGAATTTGATTCTGCTCTTGTTTTTCAATTCCAGAATCCTGGTGGAGCGAGATTGGAAAGGTTCTGGAAAAATGGATGACAGATGATCATCTGGTTGGCAGTTTGTCTGTGCCATACCACGCCCCAAATTTATTCCACTAAATATCAGGAGAGACGGGACAAACAAAAAGATTCACTTTAACACTTTTCTTTTCCTATGGACGATCTGGTGCTGAATCTGAAAGACTGTGCCTATCAATAAGACTTGAAACATTTTTTTTGCTGGACTCTCTCCTGATGAATGCAAACGTGTTATTAATATACGTACAATGGGTTGGAGGTTGGGAAAGGAATATAACACATCCAATCCATCAGAACATGGAAATGTAAAATATATATGTTTTTTTTTTTTTGGAGGGAGGAGTTGAAATAAGGAAAGTTGTGTAATGTATGACATGTATTGACGTAACGGAGTTTATATGGTGCAGGTACCCAGGAGGCGAGCACTTATACATAATAAGGTGTCTGTTGGCCGGACTAGAGGGTGTCAGGTGACACATCAATGGGGTGAACATTTCCTTGTCTGGGGGAGATGCGCCTGGTTGAGGTCTCACCTGAGAAGTTGAAACCCTGCACAGGGAATGCCAGTGTATACACACAGGAGCATGCTCCGATAGATAAAGGGAGCAAACGCTGACTACCAGAGTACAATATGCCTTCACCACATGGTGCTGCGACATCTCACAGTGGTTTTATTACCCTATATTTGCTGAGTATACGCTGAATCAAGTGCTGTCATCGTACCAGTGACTTACTCCCAGAGATGTGCGGACACGGAATAAGGTGCATGCAGGATGCTTATCTCTGAGGAGTAACCACAAGAGGAGGCATGTATTCAGCACTATATTGGGGGAATAGGAGCTGGGATGGGTGTTGGTAATGGAGTAGACATCGGTATCCTGAGGAACAAACTCTCAGCCATAGCTTGAGCGGGACTTTGTCACTCAGAGAGATTGGTGGCATCCTTAATAACATTCACAAAATACCCAGGGTAAATTAGCTCCAGATTTGGTGAACCATATTGAGAGGTTGGTGGAGGGTGTGAGGGTACAGGATAGAAATCGGTTATGGGCTCTAGCGTACACGCAGTGACGGGCGGAAGTGTCAACCAGCATCAAGCTGATTGGGCAATCTCTGTTTAAAGGGCAGTGGCCTGATGAGTTAACATCACCGCTCAGTAAGACTCTGCCACAACACGTCGCTTACACTAATCCAAAATGGTGGTCGAATGCCTGGATGGGCTGTACCAGTTTGGATGGTGAAAGGTGTTAGGCTGTATGATCCCATATACAGAAGTGCGGACTTGGTCTGTATATTTGGTGGCATCAATGGGCTTACTGATTGGGGATTCTATCTTGTCGCATTTGAGGCTAAATCACCCACATGTGATCAGAGGAGATGGAAGCAGGTTGATACTTCCCTCGGTCGGAAGCCTGACCATGATGTCCTTTGTATGCCGGGTCAATACATCATGGTGGTGAACATAAAAATGTTGGGAAGTTATTTCAGGGATCATTGCTGGGGAGGAAGCACCTGGGTGTCGTTTGGGACATAGACGAGTTTATTTCTTTGTCCTAAAGAATACCGATGTAACGCTAGTCATAAAACTGGAAGGTTCCTTGAACCTAACCATAGGTAGAGGTGCATGGTATACCCTGGGCATGGTCTCTGAAATCCAGGCACAGGGATGGAAGTGCGTTTTTTTTTTTTTTTTTAATCATTTTTGCAGATTTATATGTGTGATATTAGACTCGGTATTTATATAGAAGGACCTCCCATTTGTCTATGCAAGTTGAGGGACGAATTGACGGTAGGGTCTCTGTGTTCAAATTAGAGACCTTGCTGCCAAGTCAGAGCCCTGCAATACCGCTGTGAGCAAGCCTGCCTAATCCCGACCCATATGTACAGTAAAGGGTTATAGGATTGGGAGCGGGGTGCATAAAGGGATGGGATACAGATATATGTATATAGTGTGATAAGAAGTTGATTTATATTATGGTATAATGTGACCTATGCGTATTGTAGGTTAATAATATGGGTGAATAAGGCCCTCCTCAAGACTTATCTAGATAATAGATCAGTGTTTGAGAGCTGTTTGATATGTTGCTCTGAATGTATACTGGTGAATGGTGAATGAATGGACACCCCTTGCCTGTACTGCATCCGTCCTGAAGACACCGGAAAGGAGAAGATACCAAAGATACATACTGGTGACATGGAAGCTGTCGCTGAAGAAGGATGTGTTACTCAGTGGCAAAGCGGCACGTGTTGGGAAGCATAACATGGTAAGACCACAATGGACTGTTCCATAGGAGCTGTTTCTGCACACGTTGTAAAAATACAACACGTTAAGACATTTAAAGGACTGTTCTATGGATACTGGTTTGGAAACGCATGTCAGGGACACGTTGTAAAAATACAACACGTTAAGACGTTTAAAGGACTGTTCTATGGATACTGGTTTGGAAACGCATGTCAGGGACAAAACAGTTATGGACTGTTCAATAGGAACCGTGTCTGAAGAAGGGTTTTTATGCGATTTTCAGTCGCAAAGCGGCATATGTTGGATTCAATATGAACTCATGTAATATCACATTCCCAATATCTTTGAGGACAGAAGGCATTCCCTGGATTGGAATGTAGCCAGGCTGGAAAACACACCAAAAGCTTTGTAGCCCACCTGCTGTGACATGTGTAATTAGACGGTTATTATAAGGTCGCTATGGATACCTGAAAGGCAAAGGGGGGGTGACTTTGAGTGGGTGTGGGAGTTTGAATGAGTGAGCTTGGTAAAAGGAATTCGCAGAGAGCTCCTCTTCCTGTTTTGCTGGGAATGGGGTCATGAGAGGATGTCTCTAGTCACCTCATGGTCTGGCGGCCATCTTTCGAGACTACAAGGAGGGCCCTGTGATAAGTATCTTTGATATTCTTATATTATATGATTTGATTGTAAGCTTTGTGATATTGTAATGTCTTTTAATACTTTATGTTAGCGTTCTTGATTATTGGGAAATAAATAATATTTGATTATTCCTAGCCGTGTGTTTGGCTTCATAGCTAACCTCGTATTATTGTGATATTAACAGTAGCATGCGCTCATAGGTTTAACAGGCTAATAACATTATAGGGACTAGACAAATTAATACATAGATATAAGTATTGTAGCGCGTACTTCAGCCCCCAAGGTTCCCCTTCACTGGATCACCTGGGATGAAGGTCGAAGTTGAGCGTGGCAACCCTCTGGCATACCTGGAATTATTTCTTACAGAGGAGGTAATTCAAAAAATTGTCACAGAGACAAATCGCTACCAAGTGCAGCAATCCGCTACGCCGCATGCCAGGTTTTCCCGAAGCAGAAGGTGGGAACCGGTAACTAAAGAGGACATCTGGCTGTTTCTCGGACTCATTATTCTCCAGGGAGTGGTGGGGAAACCGCGCCAGAAATGGTACTGGACCACCAACAAATTACTGGCCACCCCGTTTTTTGGTACCGTGATGTCGGAATACCGTTTTTCCCTCATTATGAAGTATTTTCACTTCACCAACAATGAAGAGTTTGATGAGGCCACGCATCCTGCGCCCAAGCTCAAAAAAATCTGGGAGGTATGCCAAATGATTGGGAACAATTTCCAGCGGGCCTACGTGCCAGAAAGGGACGTCAGTGTGGATGAGAGCTTGATGGCCTATAAGGGACGCCTAAGCTGGATCCAGTATATCGCATCGAAAAGAGCGCGGTTTGGCATCAAATCCTACATGCTCTGCGAGTCATCCACTGGGTACATATGGAACTCTGTCATTTACACCGGTAAAGGCACGAAATTCAACCCCAGGTACAGCGGCTATGGGATGGCCACATCATCTGTCCTAACACTACTGGAGCCATTACTGAACCAGGGATATTGCGTCACCATGGATAATTTTTATACGTCGCCAGAGCTGTTCGAGGTTTTGATCCAAAACAAAACTGATGCTTATGGTACGGTTAGGCCTAACCGACGTGACATGCCATCTAGGTTTGCCAAAAAAAAACTGAAAACCGGTGAAAGTGTTGCCTGGCAGAAGGGGAAGATGATGGCAATACGTTGGCGAGACAAGAAGGACGTGTGTCTCATGAGCACTGTGCACAGTACCTCCACTGCCATGGTCCACACAAAAGGTGGGAAAGATGTGCTGAAGCCGCAAGTCGTGATCGACTACAATTGCACCATGGGAGGTGTCGACCGAGCTGATCAGGCAATGACCTTTTACCCGACTATGCGGAAACAGCAGAAGAAATACTACAAAAAGATTTTCAGGCATCTGCTGGAACAATGCCTTTGGAACGCGTACATCTTGTACCGAGCAGGAAGTGACAGGCCTCTTGTTCATTCGGATTTTATCTGGAAGGTGGCTGAGCAAATTTTCCTCAAACACCAGAGGCCATCAGTAGCTGCAAACAGAGATGGACGACGTGCTGCTGGTGTTGTCAACCCAGAACGCCTAACAGGTCGTCATTTTATGGACTATATACCACCAACCGCAAGAAAGGCAGCACCTACCAGGATGTGCGTGGTTTGCTGTTCCAACAAAGATGACAGGCGGAAGAAAATCAGAAAAGAAACCCGGTTCTATTGTCCGGATTGTGACGTCGGACTGTGTGCTGTACCCTGTTTTAAAATTTACCACACAAATTTCTTTAGTTTGTATTATATTCTTGAATAAAATGATATTATTTAAAAATTTAAAATCGTGATTTTGTGTTTTAAACTTTATCACATCTGGGATGTGTACTAGAGTCTTGTTTGGTCAGGTTTAAGTAAGTAATTACTAAGAATTGCAGGCCTATAATACATAGCATCACATTTCCATGCAAAATAATTGTACCGCTTTCAGCACAAAATTCCAGCCAGAATCATACCGCCAGGGAGGTTAAGGCCAGCAGCTACACATACTGCAGCTGCTGGCTTTTAATAAATGGACACTTACCTGTCCTGCAGTCCCTCGATGTTGGCACCGCAGCTGATGTCTCCATCAGCTGTCGGGTGCTGCCGCCGCCGCCGCCATTGCAGGTAAGGTAACCCGGCAGTGTAGCCTTTCGGCTTCACGCCGGGGACCCTACTGCGCATGCGCGAGGCCCCGCTCCTCTCTCCTATTAGCCCGGCGGCCGAGGGAGGAGGAGGATGGAGCCCCTCGGTGACGTACTTCCGGAAGTGGGAAAGGATACCTGTCAAAGTAGGTATCCTGTCCCCCCTCCCCCCTCGAAAGGTGCCAATTGTGACACCGGAAGGGGGGAGGAATCCGATGAGTGGAAGTTCCACTTTAGGGTGGAGCTCTGCTCTAAGCTTTGACAAAAAAACTTGGAAGCTGATTGGTTTCTATGCAGAGCTTCACCAGAATTCGCACTCTCCAGTTTTAGCAAATCAACCCCCTTGTGTCTGTGCTGCTGCTGCTACTACTACGTCATTGGGCCTGCCACTTAGGAGCTTGTGCGATACCAAGAAAGTTTCTCCTGCAGTTTGGATGTAAAGCCCAAACTTTTTTTGATTAAGACCCTTGTCAGTTTTTTTTATTTGCTGTTTGTGTCCCCTCTGGGACATTTCTCCTCACTTCCTGTGACAGTGATCAGGGCTGCTGTTACAAATCACGGGGCCCCATACATCCTACCTGTCAGGGCCCCCCTCCCTTTTTTTTTTTTTTACACTTTTTAATTAAGGAAATGGGAGAAGAGAAGAAAGGGGACTTACGGGTTGCTTTTATGGGCGGGGCAGTCCTTTAGGTTACTCTTCTGCTGGCTATTGTTGGAGTCCTTAAACCACTTCTCGACCGTGCTATAGCCGAACAACGACTACAACGTGGTCGACCAGTTCTGGGAGGGCAGCATATGATGGAGCACTCTGTGATCACTATGTCCTTAAAACACAGCTGATCACAGATCGATTTAAAGGGCTAATCTCATTGGCCATTTACCATGTGATCAGCTGTGTCCAATAACAGCATTTCTTTCCTCACACTGACAGCGAGAGGAGAGCCGCTAAATGGCTTGTGTGAAAGGGACATCTACACTGATAATCAGGGCACTGATTATCAGTGTACTAATTATCAGTGCAGCCCCAACAGTGCCCACCAGTACTGCCAATAAGTGCTCATCAGTGCTGCCAATCAGTGCCTCCTCGTCAGTGTCACCTATCAGTGCTGTCTATCAGTGCCGTGTATCAGTGAAGTCTCATCAGTGTCTCCTCATTAGGGGCCACCAGTGCCGCCTCATCAGTTCCCATCAGTGCAGCCTATCAGTGCCCATTACTGTAGCCTCATCAGGGCACATCAGTGAAGGGAAAAAATTGCCTGTTTGCAAAATTTTATAACAAACTATGAAAAACTTTTAGTTTTTTTACAAAATGTATGGGATTTTCTCATTATTTTATTAAAAAATAAAAAACTTAGTGGTGATTAAATACCACCAAAAGAAAGCTCTATTTGTGTGAAAAAAAATTATAAAATGTTCATATGGGTACAGTGTAGCATGACTGCGCAATTGTCATTCAAAATGGGTCAGAGCTAAAAGACGAAAATTGGCCTGGGCAGGAAGAGGGTAAAAGTGCCAAGTAGGCAAGTGGTTAGGACCAATGAGAACTAACACTGCTGCAGAGGCTAGGCCTGTTTTATAAGGCCACCAGGGGTCCTGAGAAGGTACCATATACAGAACTGAGGAGAGAGGCAAATTGGGACTCGAGAGGAAGTGAAGCCGAAAGGTGGCGCTAATGAAAGAGGGAGTGCGCACCTGACAGGAAAGGAGCCAAGGAAGGCTAAGGGAAGCAAGAAAGAAGGAGGATCAGAGGGTCAGAGCTCGAGAGAAGGGGGAACGGTAAGGGCTCGGGAGCATCAGGACCATCCGTCATAGGCCTGCCCAGCCTATTTTCAATTGACGGCTGGGCAGGACATTCATCATTCCGGGTGGACCATCATATGATCTTATTTCTCCCAGAACGCACACCGCGCACATGTCCCACAAGCTGCGCAGAGGCGCTATCTGTCACCGGCTGTGTCTGACTGATCATTGTACATGCCCATTTCTGGGTACTATAGTAAATACTGAATAAATCGGTTTCATTCAGTAAAAATGGTTGCTTATACCAGTGAAATTCACTGTTATAAGCAATCATAATGTGTAAAAAAAAAAAAAAAAATCCTGATCACTTCCCCAGAGTAGTACAGTGTTACTATGGTAACACTGTATTTCTCTGGTCAGTGTTTTAAAAAAGTGTAAAAAAAAAGAAAAAAGTATGAAACAAATTTTATTTTTTAAAATTATGAATTAATTAATTAATTTTTTTACATAGTGTCACCAGTCAGTGTTCCTGATCACTGCAACACCACACAACACACACAACTTTTTTCATTTATTTAGCAAAAGAAATAAAAACCTCAGTGGTTAATAAACACCAAAAAAAGAAAGCTCTATTTGTGTGAAAAAAATGCTAACAAATGTTATATGGGTACTGTTGCATGGCCGCTCAATTGTCCGGCGGATTGTCCGGCGGGAAAAGTCCCTTCGTGTGTACGCGGCATGAGTCTGAAAACTGAAAATTGGCCTGGGCAAGAAGGGGGAGAAAGTGCCCAGGATTGAAGTGGTTAAAGATTAAAGGGGTTGTATACCCTCAATTACAACTTGTACCTACAGGTAAGCCTAGATTAAGGCTTACCTGTAGGTACAAGAAATATCTCCTAAACCTGCACGGTTTAGGAGATATTTGCACAGAACGTTTTACAACGTTGTCTACGGCGCATGCTACTGAGCTACTGACCTGTCTTTTGGCTGTATGGGTCGGTGAATGGTGTGAGCACCTACACTTACTCCGTCAACATCACTAGCCAGCTGCTATGGCTGAATGTAAATCTGTTTGGTGGCATAAGCGTCACCCCCATATTTCTCAATGCTGAGAACTTAACTGTATTTTTGAACTTTGATTATAATACCGCCAATGGCATTAATAACTTATATAAATAAATTAATAATAACTCTTCAGCAGCTTCTGTTGACTCTCAAACTACCACAACAGTATGGGTTAAGACTGAACCGCAGAAGAGCATTGGATCCTCCAGTAGGTGTAAGTAAAAGCTATTATTTTCTATGTTTGCATTGCAGGGTACATTTATTCAGAAATCTGTTTATCTCTGAGAGTGTCCAAGGGAAATTTTTTGAAGTGGACAAATTGTGTCTGGTAGGCGTGAGGAACACTAGGGTTTCTACTTTTTCCTCTCATAATAATAATAATGATACAAAAATAACAATAATTGGAACTTCATGAGCAGTAAAATGAAAGCAAAACCAAAAAAAAGCATTGGGCCTGCCACTAGGAGATTGTGCATTACCAAGAAAAAATCTCTTGCAGGTTGGATGTAAAGCCAAAACTTTTTTTGATTAAGACCCTGGTCAGTTTTTTAATTTGCTGTCCATGTCCCCTCTCTGAGATTTCTCCTCACTTCCTGTGCCAGTGATATAGCAGAAGAGGAGATCTGCCCAAAGCAAGGAAATATTTCCCCTTAGGTAGCTGTAAAGAGATTTCCCCTTACCTCCTGATATTGTGATATCTCAAAAATGTTAGATTTCCCTTCTATTTTAATCCTAGTGACAATGGTTACCAGGACCCGTAACCGGGGGAAACTCCCCAGTGATGACAAGGGCAGTTATAGGCTCCTCTCCGGTACTGAAATAGCTTACTCTTATTTTACTGCACACTGTAACCTTTTCGCAGTGTGCATTGCATTAGAAGCTGCAGCAAGTTAGATAGAGCCCAGCCCACCTTATTTCTTGGATGGAGGATGTTCTGCATTACCTATCTAGGCTTTTGATCTCCAGCCTGACGATCCCTGGAAAGTCCCTTTTATTAATTGGATTTCAGTTCTTTCAAGCATGGAGGCTCAATATAAAAGGATCCCATAGTTTATCTGGGAAAGGGTCTCCCCCTTTGCAATCACCAGTATTAACTCTACTCCCCCCACTGGCTAAATACGAATGGCTACCTGCTCTTTCATTTTGTATTGTATTTAGGAACTTGCTGTTGTAGCGCTACCCCCCCCCCCCGCAGGAGCCTCTGAATAAGATGGGTCCTCTGTTCTTTGCCTTGACCGTCCCAAGGGCTGCAGCCCCTCTGACACACTAAGTTGAGGGAAAAATCAAGTAGTAAATACAGTGAAGCATGGCAAATAGTTCATATTACCTACTAATAGTGCTTTATCAAAAGCAGGCACCAAACCAACTAGCAAATTAATCTTAAAGTGATTGTAAAGTTTTGTTTTTTTTCCTATAAAAATAACAAACATGTCATACTTACCTGCTCAATTGCAGTGGATTTGCACAGAGCAGCCCAGATCCTCCTTTCCTCTGGTCCCTCTTCAGTGATCCTGGCACCTCCCTCCTGTTTAGTGCCCCCACAGAAAGCAGCTTGCTATGGGGCCACTCAAGCTGAGACACGGCTCCCTGTGTTCATTAAGACATGGAGCACGACCCAGGCCCGCACCATTTCCCCTGATTGGCTAGCTGACTTTGATTGACAGCAGCGGGAGCCAATTGCACCACTGTTGTGTTCCAGCCAATCAGGAAGGAGAATTTAGGACGGGTGAGACACTCGTGGACATCGCTGGACAGAGAGGGACCTCAGGTAAGTGTTAGGGGGGCTGAAAGGGGCTGCCGCACACAGAAGGCTTTTTATCTTAATGCGTAGAATGCATTAAGATAAAAAACCTTCTGCCTTTACAACTCCTTTAATGCATTACCACTTAGTAAAGTTGATAACCAAGCAAATACAAATAAATCGGTAATTGTGGTAAGTTCAGCATACAAAATGGCTAAAAGTGAGGGTTAAGCATAAAATGACACATAATGCCCAGGTCAGCATAAACAGTAGCAGCACCACCTGAAGTGCCACAGTGAGCAGCAATAAAGCTTGATCTAAAAAATGACTAGGACTATACTGCCAGTGTGCACTAATGGAATCTATGCTAGGCCAAAACTGACTGGCTAGGCACTGTTCATATAAATTAAGGAAATGGGAGAAGGGAACTTGCAGGATAGTTTCATGGAAGGGGCAGTTCTTTATGTTGTTCTTCTGCCGGATATCATAGGGCCCTTTAAGAAGCACTGGTGCACTTAATAAGTTTAAGTAAAACAGCATGCAGTATAAGTGTGGTAAATATGCAGTAAATGTGCAGTACAGGTGTGGTACAGGTGCAGTATACTTGATGTCCTGCCTCCAGTAACCCTACTAGTAGTGTGAATAATGGAGAGTGAGCCCTTTCACCAGTCCCTGAGATGCATCTTTGAGCTCTTGATGTGGAAGGGGGCCCCCTCAGTCTTTCCACAGGATGCCTCTGATGATCAGCAGTGGAAAGTACAGGGTGAGAGGATGTTCAGTTCTCTCTGTAATCATTTCCACATTCAGGCATTAAAGTCTGTCATAACTCATCAATTGCGTGGCAAGTACAGTACTTTAGGTCATAATCCCAGCTGCTAAAAAATACTACTTGGAGTAGTAGATAAAAACATGTAAACCTCAATAACACAAAAAGCACTTAGAAAGATTGACCAATTGGGCATGATAATAGACCACTAATTGTCCCACTGTGCTATGGCAGTGTATTTTGTGGGTATAATCCAAAAAACAATAAGCCATAAAGAGCGTGAAATGCATTGTCATGGTAACACACATGCAGGGGCGGACTGACAACTCATGGGGCCCCCGGGCAATAGAAGATCATGGGGCCCCCTTGGTCCCCGCACTCAAGGGGACCAAGCGCACACACGGGGGGGGGGGGGGACACGCACACACAGGGGGACACTGGAGGGAGAGCACACACACAGGGGGGGACACGCACACAGGGGGACACTGGAGGGAGAGCGCACACACAGGGGGACACGCACACAGGGGGACACTGGAGGGAGAGCGCACACACAGGGGGACACGCACACAGGGGGATACTGGAGGGAGAGCGCACACACACAGGGGGGGGACACGCACACAGGGGGACACTGAAGGGAGAGCGCACACACAGGGGGACACTGGAGGGAGAGCACACACACAGGGGGGGACACGCACACAGGGGGACACTGAAGGGAGAGCTCACACGCAGGGGGGGGCATGCACACACAGGGGGACACTGGAGGGAGAGCGCACACACGGGGGGGACACACACACAGGGGGACACTGGAGGGAGAGCGCACACGCAAGGGGGGGCACGCACACACAGGGGGACACTGGAGGGAGAGCGCACACGCAAGGGGGGCACACACACACAGGGGGACACTGGAGGGAGAGCGCACACACAGGGGGGCACACACACACACAGGGGGACACTGGAGGGAGAGCGCACACACAGGGGGGCACACACACACACACAGGGGGACACTGGAGGGAGAGCGCACACACAGGGGGGCACACACACACACAGGGGGACACTGGAGGGAGAGCGCACACACAGGGGGGCACACACACACACAGGGGGGCACTGGAGGGAGAGCGCACACACAGGGGGGACACGCACACACAGGGGGACACTGGAGGGAGAGCGCACACACAGGGGGGACACTGGAGGGAGAGCGCACACACAGGGGGGGACATGCACACAGGGGGACACTGTGGGCTAGGGGGACACTGTGGGCTGGGGGACACTGTGGGCTGGGGGGACACTGTGGGCTAGGGGGACACTGTGGGCTAGGGGGACACTGTGGGCTGGGGGGACACTGTGGGCTGGGGGTGACACTGTGGGCTGGGGGTGACACTGTGGGCTGGGGGTGACACTGTGGGGTAGGGGGTGACACTGTGGGGTAGGGGGTGACACTGTGGGGGGGGGGGCCGTGACTCTGTACCACCCCCCCCCCCCGCCATCACTTGTGGCGGTCCTGGTAAATTAACTCACCGATGCCAATGCTCCCCGCCGGCCCCTCCACTCTTCTCTTCCATTAGGGGCCCGGACTCGGCAGGTTGAAGCGGCTGTATTACATGCCGCGAATACTGCTAACGGCGTGCGGCTTCCCGCTGGCCCCTTCGTCCCTCCCGTCCGTCCCAGGTGACGTCACGACGCATATGGTAGAAGCACCTGGGACGGACGGGAGGGAAGAAGGGGCCGGCGGGGAGCCGCACGCCGTTAGCAGTATTGTTAGCGGCATCGCGGCATGTAATACAGCCGTTTCAAGTGGCCCCTCATGTGGCCGAGTCCGGGCCCCTAATGGCCCCGGGCCCTCGGGCGGCGCCCGAGTCACCGACCTGTCAGTCCGCCCCTGCACACATGCTTGCTGTCCAGGCCCCCTTAACTTCGACCCACAGTGACTTCCAGCTATCCATTGACTCCACTTCCGGTGTGCCAGTCTGATAGAGAGTGGTTCCGGTGTGCCAGTCTGGTAGAGAGTGGTTCCACCTACATCAGCGCTCTCCCCTAATGGTATTACTGATACTGCCTGGATATCCTTCGGCTGGCATGAGTGACCCAGTGTCAGCAGCTCTGTCCCCCATGGTGTTATTACTGACACTATTCTGGACTTTCTTTGGCTGGTATGAGGGTTATCTTCCATCATTGCTGCTACTGAGGGTTAAGTTGTGGATGCCCTATGGTGAACTTTATTTCATTCAGCAAGCAGCCTCCTCTAATCTGTGGATTTTTTTATGTGGTCTTCAATGAACTTGCATTTTAGGCAGTCAGTGCACAATTTGCCTGTGGTCGAGTTAGACAGCGCAAGCCGCAGGCAAAAAGTACAGAGACAATCAGAGTGGCTCTGTGCCCTGTGATTGCTGCAATGGCCAAATACATTGATCACAGTAGTAAACTGGTAGTAAGCAAACAAAGTAGTAAGCCCTCTCTTTCCTTTCAAAACCACATCCACTGATCACATCTCTTGTGATCATTCAGTAAAAATGGTTGCTTATACCAGTGAAATTCACTGTTATAAGCAATCATAATGTGTAAAAAAATAAAAAAATCCTGATCACTTCCCCAGAGTAGTACAGTGTTACTATGGTAACACTGTATTTCTCTGGTCAGTGTTTTAAAAAAGTGTAAAAAAAAAAAAAAAAGTAATGAAACATATTTTATTTTTTAAAATTATGAATGAATTAATTAATTTTTTTACATAGTGTCACCAGTCAGTGTTCCTGATCACTGCAACACCACACAATACACACAACTTTTTAAATTTATTTAGCAAAAAAAGAAATAAAAACCCCAGTGGTTAATAAATACCAAAAAAAGAAAGCTCTATTTGTGTGAAAAAAATGCTAACAAATGCTATATGGGTACTGTTGCATGGCCGCTCAATTGTCATTCAGAGTCTGAAAGTTGAAAATTGGCCTGGGCAAGAAGGGGGAGAAAGTGCCCAGGATTGAAGTGGTTAAAGATTAAAGGGGTTGTATACCCTCAATTACAACTTGTACCTACAGGTAAGCCTAGATTAAGGCTTACCTGTAGGTACAAGAAATATCTCCTAAACCTGCACGGTTTAGGAGATATTTGCACAGAACGTTTTACAACGTTGTCTACGGCGCATGCTACTGAGCTACTGACCTGTCTTTTGGCTGTATGGGTCGGTGAATGGTGTGAGCACCTACACTTACTCCGTCAACATCACTAGCCAGCTGCTATGGCTGAATGTAAATCTGTTTGGTGGCATAAGCGTCACCCCCATATTTCTCAATGCTGAGAACTTAACTGTATTTTTGAACTTTGATTATAATACCGCCAATGGCATTAATAACTTACATAAATAAATTAATAATAACTCTTCAGCAGCTTCTGTTGACTCTCAAACTACCACAACAGTATGGGTTAAGACTGAACCGCAGAAGAGCATTGGATCCTCCAGTAGGTGTAAGTAAAAGCTATTATTTTCTATGCTTGCATTGCAGGGTACATTTATTCAGAAATCTGTTTATCTCTGAGAGTGTCCAAGGGAAATTTTTTGAAGTGGACAAATTGTGTCTGGTAGGCGTGAGGAACACTAGGGTTTCTACTTTTTCCTCTCATAATAATAATAATGATACAAAAATAACAATAATTGGAACTTCATGAGCAGTAAAATGAAAGCAAAACCAAAAAAGCATTGGGCCTGCCACTAGGAGCTTGTGCATTACCAAGAAAAAATCTCTTGCAGGTTGGATGTAAAGCAAAAACTTTTTTTGATTAAGACCCTGGTCAGTTTTTTAATTTGCTGTCCATGTCCCCTCTCTGAGATTTCTCCTCACTTCCTGTGCCAGTGATATAGCAGAAGAGGAGATCTGCCCAAAGCAAGGAAATATTCCCCCTTAGGTAGCTGTAAAGAGATTTCCCCTTACCTCCTGATATTGTGATATCTCAAAAATTTTAGATTTCCCTTCTATTTTAATCCTAGTGACAATGGTTACCATGACCCGTAACCGGGGGAAACTCCCCAGTGATGACAAGGGCAGTTATAGGCTCCTCTCCGGTACTGAAATAGCTTACTCTGATTTTACTGAACACTGTAACCTTTTCGCAGTGTGCATTGCATTAGAAGCTGCAGCAAGTTAGATAGAGCCCAGCCCACCTTATTTCTTGGATGGAGGATGTTCTGCATTACCTATCTAGGCTTTTGATCTCCAGCCTGACGATCCCTGGAAAGTCCCTTTTATTAATTGAATTTCAGTTCTTTCAAGCATGGAGGCTCAATATAAAAGGATCCCATAGTTTTCCTGGGAAAGGGTCTCCCCCTTTGCAATCACCAGTATTAACTCTACTCCCCCCATTGGCTAAATACGAATGGCTACCTGCTCTTTCATTTTGTATTGTATTTAGGAACTTGCTGTTGTTGCGCTACCCCCCCCCCCCCCCGCAGGAGCCTCTGAATAAGATAGGTCCTCTGCTCTTTGCCTTGACCGTCCCAGGGGCTGCAGCCCCTCTGACACACTAGGTTGAGGGAAAAAGCAAGTAGTAAACACAGTGAAGCATGGCAAATAGTTCATATTATCTACTAATAGTGCTTTATCAAAAGCAGGCACCAAACCAACTAGCAAATTAATCTTAAAGTGATTGTAAAGTTTTGTTTTTTTTTTCCTTTAAAAATAACAAACATGTCATACTTACCTGCTCAATTGCAGTGGATTTGCACAGAGCAGCCCAGATCCTCCTTTCCTCTGGTCCCTCTTCAGTGATCCTGGCACCTCCCTCCTGTTTAGTGCCCCCACAGAAAGCAGCTTGCTATGGGGGCACTCAAGCTGAGTCACGGCTCCCTGTGTTCATTCAGACATGGAGCACGACCCAGGCCCGCACCATTTCCCCTGATTGGCTAGCTGACTTTGATTGACAGCAGCGGGAGCCAATTGCACCACTGTTGTGTTCCAGCCAATCAGGAAGGAGAATTTAGGACGGGTGAGACACTCGTGGACATCGCTGGACAGAGAGGGACCTCAGGTAAGTGTTAGGGGGGCTGAAAGGGGCTGCCGCACACAGAAGGCTTTTTATCTTAATGCGTAGAATGCATTAAGATAAAAAACCTTCTGCCTTTACAACTCCTTTAATGCATTACCACTTAGTAAAGTTGATAACCAAGCAAATACAAATAAATCGGTAATTGTGGTAAGTTCAGCATACAAAATGGCTAAAAGTGAGGGTTAAGCATAAAATGACACATAATGCCCAGGTCAGCATAAACAGTAGCAGCACCACCTGAAGTGCCACAGTGAGCAGCAATAAAGCTTGATCTAAAAAATGACTAGGACTATACTGCCAGTGTGCACTAATGGAATCTATGCTAGGCCAAAACTGACTGGCTAGGCACTGTTCATATAAATTAAGGAAATGGGAGAAGGGAACTTGCAGGATAGTTTCATGGAAGGGGCAGTTCTTTATGTTGTTCTTCTGCCGGATATCATAGGGCCCTTTAAGAAGCACTGGTGCACTTAATAAGTTTAAGTAAAACAGCATGCAGTATAAGTGTGGTAAATATGCAGTAAATGTGCAGTACAGGTGTGGTACAGGTGCAGTATACTTGATGTCCTGCCTCCAGTAACCCTACTAGTAGTGTGAATAATGGAGAGTGAGCCCTTTCACCAGTCCCTGAGATGCATCTTTGAGCTCTTGATGTGGAAGGGGGCCCCCTCAGTCTTTCCACAGGATGCCTCTGATGATCAGCAGTGGAAAGTACAGGGTGAGAGGATGTTCAGTTCTCTCTGTAATCATTTCCACATTCAGGCATTAAAGTCTGTCATAACTCATCAATTGCGTGGCAAGTACAGTACTTTAGGTCATAATCCCAGCTGCTAAAAAATACTACTTGGAGTAGTAGATAAAAACATGTAAACCTCAATAACACAAAAAGCACTTAGAAAGATTGACCAATTGGGCATGATAATAGACCACTAATTGTCCCACTCTGCTATGGCAGTGTATTTTGTGGGTATAATCCAAAAAACAATAAGCCATAAAGAGCGTGAAATGCATTGTCATGGTAACACACATGCAGGGGCGGACTGACAACTCATGGGGCCCCCGGGCAATAGAAGATCATGGGGCCCCCTTGGTCCCCGCACTCAAGGGGACCAAGCGCACACACGGGGGGGGGGGGACACGCACACACAGGGGGACACTGGAGGGAGAGCACACACACAGGGGGGGACACGCACACAGGGGGACACTGGAGGGAGAGCGCACACACAGGGGGACACGCACACAGGGGGACACTGGACACTGGAGGGAGAGGGAGAGCGCACACACAGGGGGACACGCACACAGGGGGATACTGGAGGGAGAGCGCACACACACAGGGGGGGACACGCACACAGGGGGACACTGAAGGGAGAGCGCACACACAGGGGGACACTGGAGGGAGAGCACACACACAGGGGGGGACACGCACACAGGGGGACACTGAAGGGAGAGCTCACACGCAGGGGGGGCATGCACACACAGGGGGACACTGGAGGGAGAGCGCACACACGGGGGGACACACACACAGGGGGACACTGGAGGGAGAGCGCACACGCAAGGGGGGGCACGCACACACAGGGGGACACTGGAGGGAGAGCGCACACGCAAGGGGGCACACACACACAGGGGGACACTGGAGGGAGAGCGCACACACAGGGGGGCACACACACACACAGGGGGACACTGGAGGGAGAGCGCACACACAGGGGGGCACACACACACACAGGGGGACACTGGAGGGAGAGCGCACACACAGGGGGGCACACACACACACAGGGGGACACTGGAGGGAGAGCGCACACACAGGGGGGCACACACACACACAGGGGGGCACTGGAGGGAGAGCGCACACACAGGGGGGACACGCACACACAGGGGGACACTGGAGGGAGAGCGCACACACAGGGGGGACACTGGAGGGAGAGCGCACACACAGGGGGGGACATGCACACAGGGGGACACTGTGGGCTAGGGGGACACTGTGGGCTGGGGGACACTGTGGGCTGGGGGGACACTGTGGGCTAGGGGGACACTGTGGGCTAGGGGGACACTGTGGGCTGGGGGGACACTGTGGGCTGGGGGTGACACTGTGGGCTGGGGGTGACACTGTGGGCTGGGGGTGACACTGTGGGCTGGGGTGACACTGTGGGGTAGGGGGTGACACTGTGGGGTAGGGGGTGACACTGTGGGGGCGGGGGGGGGGGCCGTGACTCTGTACCACCCCCCCCGCCATCACTTGTGGCGGTCCTGGTAAATTAACTCACCGATGCCAATGCTCCCCGCCGGCCCCTCCACTCTTCTCTTCCATTAGGGGCCCGGACTCGGCAGGTTGAAGCGGCTGTATTACATGCCGCGAATACTGCTAACGGCGTGCGGCTTCCCGCTGGCCCCTTCTTCCCTCCCGTCCGTCCCAGGTGACGTCACGACGCATACGGTAGAAGCACCTGGGACGGACGGGAGGGAAGAAGGGGCCGGCGGGGAGCCGCACGCCGTTAGCAGTATTGTTAGCGGCATCGCGGCATGTAATACAGCCGTTTCAAGTGGCCCCTCATGTGGCCGAGTCCGGGCCCCTAATGGCCCCGGGCCCTCGGGCGGCGCCCGAGTCACCGACCTGTCAGTCCGCCCCTGCACACATGCTTGCTGTCCAGGCCCCCTTAACTTCGACCCACAGTGACTTCCAGCTATCCATTGACTCCACTTCCGGTGTGCCAGTCTGATAGAGAGTGGTTCCGGTGTGCCAGTCTGGTAGAGAGTGGTTCCACCTACATCAGCGCTCTCCCCTAATGGTATTACTGATACTGCCTGGATATCCTTCGGCTGGCATGAGTGACCCAGTGTCAGCAGCTCTGTCCCCCATGGTGTTATTACTGACACTATTCTGGACTTTCTTTGGCTGGTATGAGGGTTATCTTCCATCATTGCTGCTACTGAGGGTTAAGTTGTGGATGCCCTATGGTGAACTTTATTTCATTCAGCAAGCAGCCTCCTCTAATCTGTGGATTTTTTTATGTGGTCTTCAATGAACTTGCATTTTAGGCAGTCAGTGCACAATTTGCCTGTGGTCGAGTTAGATAGCGCAAGCCGCAGGCAAAAAGTACAGAGACAATCAGAGTGGCTCTGTGCCCTGTGATTGCTGCAATGGCCAAATACATTGATCACAGTAGTAAACTGGTAGTAAGCAAACAAAGTAGTAAGCCCTCTCTTTCCTTTCAAAACCACATCCACTGATCACATCTCTTGACCTATGACGTTGTAAGTCTCTGCTTGTTTACAAAAATCCTTTTGTCTTCACCATAACATAAGGATGTGCATTAGTTAGTATTTATTGTGCACAAGTGTAATGAAATGATTGCATAAACTATTTAGCACAGTTCACAGCGATTTGCAACTGTGTAAATGACACTCTCTTTTTTATGGCTTTATAGGCAGGCATTTAAACTAAAAAGCTAACATTAGTGTCACACCAGCTAATTATCATAAGGATTTTCCAGCTCTAGAAAACTCTTTATTAGAGAAAATCTCAGAAAACGCTGAGGTCTGTAGTGACTTCAACATGTTTAGCATATCTGAGTAATTGTAAATCAAACTATCACAGCACTGAAAACTGAAAAATACAGGGAAGGAGCAACTGCCTAGTATCTGCACCCAATCAGCCAAAATTAATAATCCACTATATAGGACCTAAAGAGGAACTCCTCTCATTTTAAAAACATTAAAAGTCGGCAGCTAAAAATACTGTAGCTGCTGACTTTTAAGGAACAGACACTCCCCAGCCCAGCAGTCCAGCACTGTCTTCACCCTGGCCATTTCTTCGGAACTCCAGAGCTGCCATCTTGGCTTCAGGAGCCCCGGCTGTGACTTCTTGCTGTTTCAGCGCCAGCTCCCCACTGCAGATGCACAAGATTGCACTGCAATGTCAATTTAGCACCGCAGAATCCTGGGACATGTGACGTGTCCCAGGAGGTTGCAGCCCGGGAGATGATAGGGCCAACCTAAATAATTTTCGCCTAGGTGAGAACTGGGGAAATGGGAGTAGATAACTGTCAGAAAAAGATACCCATTCCTGAGAAAAAAGTCAAATATGCTGGGGGACGGATTTAAGTGAAGGTCCGAAAAAGCAATAGGAAGCTTTTAATATTAAATTAATTTCCCAGGATAGAAATATGGGGGGTTGCCATTGTTGATCTCTCCTCTTGTAAATATTAGTTCTCTGGCTCTGAACTACTGACCTATCTTTTGGCTGTATGGGTCGGTGAATGGTGTGAAACCTACACTAAGGCCCCATACACACTATTAGATTTTCTGCAGATTTTTGTCTTCAGATTTACCAAAACCATATAATATGAGGTCAAACCTTAATGCCCCGTACACACGATAGGATTTTCTGATGGAAAATGTGTGATAGGACCTCGTTGTCGGAAATTCCGACCATGTGTAGGCTCCATCATTTTTTCCATAGGAATTTCCGTCATACAAAATTTGAGATCTGGTTCTCAAATTTTCCGACAACAAAATCCGCTGTCGGAAATTTTGATCGTGTGTACACAATTCTGATGCACAAAGTGCCATGCATGCTAGGAATCAAGCAGAAGAGCAGTACTGGCTATTGAACTTCATTTGTCTCGGCTCATCGTACATGTTGTATATCACTGCGTTCTTGATATTCAGAATTTCCGACCAACTTTGTGTGACCGTGTGTATGCAAGACAAGTTTGAGCCAACATCCGTCGGAAAAAATCACATATATTTTGTTGTCGGAAAATCCTATTGTGTGTACAGAGTTTCAATTTGTATGCAATCAGGCAGGCCCTTGCACTACATGGTTTTGGCACCCCCCATATTTCTCAATGCTGAGAACACAATTGTATTTTTGAACTTTGATTATAATACCGCCAATGGCATTAATCACTTTTATAAATAAATTAATAACTCTTTTGCAGCTTCTGTTGACTCTCAAACTGCCACCACAATACGGGTTAAGACTGAACCGCAGAAGAGCATTGGATCCTCCAGTATGTGTAAGTAAAAGCTATTATTTTCTATGTTTGCATTGCAGGGTACATTTATTCAGAAATCTGTTTATCAGTGAGGGTGTCCAAGGGGAATTTGTTCGAAGTGGACAAATTGTGTCTGGTAGGCGTGAGGAACACTAGGGTTTCTGGTGCCTCTTCTACTTTTTCCTTTCAAAATAATAATAATAATAATAATAGTGGAATTTCATCATGAGCAGTAAAATTAAAGCAAAACCAAAAAAGCATTGTGCCTGCCACTTAGGAGCTTGTGCAATACCAAGAACGTTTCTCTTGCAGTTTGGATGTACATATCATACTTACCTCAATTGTGCAGTTCGTTTTGCACAGAGTGGACATGATCCTCGACTTCTGGAGTTCCTTGTCGGCTCTCGCGGCTCCTCCTCTTATCAGATAACCCCCTAGGACAGGGATGTGCAATTAGCGGACCTCCAGCTATTGCAAAACCACAAATCCCATCATGCATCTGCATCTGGGTGTCATGCTTGTGGCTGTCGGTCTTGCTATGCCTCATGGGACTTGTAGTTCTGTAACAGCTGAAGATCCACTAATTGCATATCCCTGCCCTAGGAGAGGTGCTTTCCCGGAGGGTTACCTTGTGGGCGCGCTCCCGAGTCCATCATTTGGGGTCCATAGACGCTGAATGTAGGACTCGGCTCCACCCCCCGGCGCCCGCATCATTGGATTTGATTGACAGCAGTGGGAGCCAATGGCTGCGCTGCTATCAACCTATCCAATCAAGAGCCGAGAACCCCGAGCAGAGGGACAGCGCGTCTCCACCATGGGAAATTCCAGAGCTCAGGTAAGTAAAACAGGGGGGCTGGGGGGCCGGTCACTGCCAGGTGTTTTTTCACCTTAATGCATAGAATGCATTAAGGTGAAAAAACACGAGGGTTTACAACCCCTTTAAGACCCCTTTCAGTTTTTTTATTTGCTGTCCATGTCCCCTCTGGGATATTTCTCCTCACTTCCTGTGCCAGTGATAAAGCAGAAGAGGAGATCTCCCCAAAGCAAGGAAATATTCCCCCTTAGACAGTTGTAAACAGATTTCCCCTTACCTCCTGTTAATGTGATAGCTCAAAAATGTTGGATTTCCCTTCAATTTTAATCCTAGGGACAATGGTTATCGTGACCTATAAACAGGGGACAGGGACAAAGACAGCAATAAAAACCTGACAGAGGTACTAACGCTTCCACATTTTTTATCAAAAACATCAAAACGTTTTTGGGTTTACATACACTGCAAAGCTAAAACCCCCTCCCATCAATTTTGCACAGTTGTACAGGCTCCTCTCCTGAACTGAAATTGCTTACCTACCTGCCCTCAAGAAGATTTACCCCCCCCCCCCCCCCCCCCCCACTGCTTCCTGACCAGGCCATTTTTTGCTTTTTGGCACTGCGTTACTTTAACTGATCATGCAACACAGTACAAAAATTAAATTTATATAATTTCTTCACACAAATGGAGCCTTCTTTTGGTGGTATTTGATCACCACTGGGTTTTTTATTTTGTGCACTATAAACTAAAAAAATACTGAAATTCTTGATTTAAAAAAACACAATATTTTTTACTTTCTGCTATAAAACATATCCAATAAAGAAAATTAAAAAAATGAAATTACTTCATAAATTTAAGCCAATATGTTTTCTGCTATATACTTTTGGCAAAAAAAATCCCAATAAGCATATATTGATTGGTTTGTGTGAAATTTATAGCGTCTACAACTATGGTGTGTGTGTGTGTATTCTGCTATATACTTTTGGCAATCTGACACTAACTGATACTTTTGACACTTTGTGGGAAGCAGTGACACCAATACAGTTATCAGCGATAAAAATATACAATGGGATTTATTTACTAAAGCTGGAGAGTGCACAATCAGGCTCACTTCTGCATAGAAACCAATCAGTTTCTAACCTCAGCTTTGAGCTTTGACAATAAAACCTGGAAGCTGATTGGTTTCAATGCAGAAGTTAGCCTGATTGTGCACTCTCCAGCTTTAGTAAATAAACCCCTATGTCACTGTGCTAATGACACTGGCTGGGAATGGGTTAACATCTAGGGCGATCAAGGGGTCAAATGTGTGCCTAACAGTGCTTGGTGCATTAACTGTGTGCTGTTTTTACTAAGCCCCCGTACACACGGTCGGAAATTCCAACCACAAAATCCGTCAGATTTTTTCCGACGGATTTTGTCCAAAACTGGTGTTGCATACACACGGTCGGAAAAAGTTGTCGGAAAATCCGATCATTCCGAACGTGGTGACGTTCGTTGTGTATGACGGAACTACGTAGAGGCTAGTAGCCAATAGCTTTGGTCTCATAGTTTGATCTGAGCATGCGTGGCACTTTGTCCGTCGGAATTCTCCACACGATCGGAAAAAGTCAGATCGGATTTTGTTGTTGTCGGAAAATTTGAGAGCAGGATCTCAAATTTTTTCCGTCGGAAATACCGCCCACACACGGGCGGATTTTCCGACAACATGGTCCGATCAGACATTTTCCGTTGGAATTTCCGACCGTGTGTACGGGGCATAAGGGATGTGCCAGTTTTTATTCCCTGCTTTGCACATTCCCGTTGATAGGACCGAGCTCTGTGTTGTTTACATTCACAGAGCTCTGTCCTGGTATCCTCTTCGCCGATCAGCGGGTCCTGGCTGGCAATCTTTGGTTTACTGGTAGTAAGCAAACCAAGTAGTAAGCCCTCTATTTTCTTTTACAACATTCACTGATCACATCTCTCTATCTATGAAGTTGTAAGTTTTTTCCTTTTGTCTTCGTCATAACAATGTGTATTATTGTGCATTCATTTTGCAAAAGTGTAATCAAATGATTACATAAACTATGACGTACAGTTCCCAGCGATTCGCAACTGTATAAATGACACTCTTTTTAATGGCTTTATAGGCAGGTAATTAACCACTTCAATAATGCATTTAGGCAATAAGGCATTTTTACCCCCGTCCTGCCCAGGCTAATTTTCTGCTTTTTTATCATTTTTTTTCACACAAAGCTGTTGTTTGGTGGTATTTAATCACTACTGGGTTTTTCATTTTTTGCTAAATAAACATAACAAGACCGAACAACTTGAAAAAAAAAAAAAAAACGTTTGTTTCCGTTTTATTTGCAAATTTTATTTCTTCATAAATTTAGGTCAAAATGTATTCTGGTACATTTCTTTGGTGAACAAAACCAAAATCAGTGTATATTATTTAGTCTGTAGGAAAGTTATAGAGTCCACAAACTATGGTGTATATATATCTGAAAGTCGATCAGTACTGATGTCTCTTAGATTGTAAGCTCTAACGAGCAGGGCCCTCTGATTCCTCATGTACCAAATTGTATTGCAACTATAATATCTGCCTTCATTTTGTAAAGCGCTGTGCAAACTGTTGGCGCTATATAAATCCTGTATAGTAGTAGTAAAATGTACTGATGGCCTCATCTCATTTCTTGAGGCCTGAAAATGCCAGGACAGTACAAATAACCCCCAAATTACCTCTTTTTGGTAGACAGTCCAAGGTATTTAGTAAGAGGCATGGCAGGTTTTTGGAAGTTATAATTTATTGTCACAATTTTTGGGGAAAATAAATAATAAATAAAAAAATCACAATTGATTTACATAATGTCACCAGTGCAGTACAGTGTTATCATATAACTGGTGTGGCGGTGATCAGGGACACTGACTTGTAACACTATGTAAAAAAAATATATATATACACACACAGTATCTCACAAAAGTGAGTACACCCCTCACATTTTTGTAAATATTTTATCATATCTTCTCATGTGACAACACTGAAGAACTGACACTTTGCTACATTGTAAAGTAGTGAGTGTACAGCTTGTATCACAGTGTAAATTTGCTGTCCCCTCAAAATAATTCAACACACAGCCATTAATGTCTAAATGGCTGGCAACAAAAGTGAGTACACCCCTAAGTGAAAATGTCCAAATTGGGCCCAATTAGCCATTTTCCCCCATCGTGTCATGTGACTCATTAGTGTTACAAGGTCTTGCACCTTATGGCAAAGAACTCTCTGAGGATCTTAAAAAAAAGAATTGCTGCTCTACATAAAGTTGGCCTAGGCTATAAGAAGATTGCCAAGACCCTGAAACTGATCTGCAGCATGATGGCAAAGACCATACAGCGGTTTAACAGGTCCACTCAGAACAGGCCTCGCCATGGTCGATCAAAGAAGTTGAGTGCACGTGCTCAGCGTCATATCCAGAGATTGTCTTTGGGCAATAGACGTATGAGTGCTGCCAGCATTGCTGCAGAGGTTGAAGGGGTGAGGGGTCAGCCTGTCAGTGCTCAGACCATACGCTGCACACTGCATCAAATTGGTCTGCATGGCTGTCGTCCCAGAAGGAAGCCTCTTCTAAAGATGATGCACAAGAAAGCACGCAAACAGTGTGCTGAAGACAAGCAGACTAAGGACATGGATTACTGGAACCACGATCTGTGGTCTGATGAGACCAAGATAAACTTGTTTGGTTCAGATGGTGTCAATCGTCTGTGGTGACAACCAGGTGAGGAGTACAAAGACAAGTGTGTCTTGCCTATAGTCAATCATGGTGGTGGGAGTGTCATGGTCTGGGGCTGAATCAGTGCTGCTGGCACTGGGGAGCTACAGTTCATTGAGGGAAATATGAATGCCAACATGTACTGTGATATACTGAAGCAGAGCATGATCTCCTCCCTTCAGAGACTGGGCCGCAGGGCAGTATTCCAACATGATAACGACCCCAGACACACCTCCAAGACAACCACTGCCTTGCTAAAGAAGCTGAGGGTAAAGGTGATGGACTGGCCAAGCATGTCTCCAGACCTAAACTCTATTGAGCATCTGTGGGGCAACCTTAAACGGAAGGTGGAGGAGTGCAAGGTCTCTAACATCCACCAGCTCCGTGATGTAGTGGAAGAGGATTCCAGTGGCAACCTGTGAAGCTCTGGTGAACTCCATGATCAAGAGGGTTAAGGCAGTGCTGGAAAATAATGGTGGCCACACAAAATATTGACACTTTGGGCCCAATTTAGACATTTTCACTTAGGGGTGTACTCACTTTTGTTGCCAGCGGTTTAGACATTAATGGCTGTGCGTTGAGTTATTTTGAGGGGACAGCAAATTTACACTGTTATACAAGCTGTACACTCACTACTTTACATTGTAGCAAAGTGTAATTTCTTCAGTGTTGTCACATGAAAAGATATAATAAAATATTTAGAAAAATGTGAGGGGTGTACTCACTTTTGTGAGATACTGTGTGTATGTATATATATATATATATATATATATATATATATATATATATATATATATATATATATATATAATTTTTTGTTTTGTTTTTTAATACATTTTTATTTATTTTTTGAACTCACTGTGACCAGAGCAATACAGTATTAACATAGTAGCACTGTACATTACTACTTTGGGGAAGTGATCATGATTTTTTTTTTTTTTTTTACACGTTATGATTGCTGATACCAGTCTTTTTTGGTGATTGAGCCGTGATTGACCAAAGCTAATCATTTGGTACAGATGGGCTGTGATTGGCCCTGTCTGTACCATGTGATCACTGTGACCAATCACATCTAGAAACACAATTGAATACAATGGATGGCATGAAAGGAAGCTATCCATTTTACAATTGTCATGTGATCTGCTGTGACTGGTCACAGTGGTCACATGATACTGGCAGTGGGTCAGTATAGTGATCAGTAATCAGCTGTGTCTGATGTGTATGGCCCGAGAGGATGTCAAATGATGTCTACTCAGAAGGACAAAAAGCCCACCCGACCATCAATCTATTATAGGCCAGGCAGGACGGTGTTAAACTAAAGCTTACTTTAGTGTCACACCAGCTAATCATCATTTTAAAGCTTTTCCAGCCCTAGAAAACTCTATTAGAGAAACCCTCAAATAAGCACTGAAAAACCCCCTGAAAAATCCCCTTGTAATAAACGGGAAAGTACGGGGGATAAGCCATGCTTAGTATCTGCAACCATTCAGCTAAATAATTAATCTACTATATGGGACTTAAAGAGGAGCTCCACTCATTTAAAAAAAACATTATAACGCTGTATTCACCTGGGTCGGTTCTTTGCCAATGTTTGGATCCCCAGCCTTGGCTCAGCCTTGGCTGTGGGAGCCACTTGTGACTTCTTGCTGTTTTGCAGCCAGGTCCCCACTGCACATGTGTAAGATCGCACTGCAATGATAAAAACTAGTCCCGCAGTCCCCTAGGACATGTGATGTGTCCCAGGAGGTTGCGGCAGGGAGATAAGGCCAAATGTAAATAATTTTCGCATGAGGTGAGAATTGCGGAATTGAGAGTGGATAACTGTCAGAAAAAGGAATCTATTCCTGAAAAAAAAGTTCAAATGTGTTGGGGGGGAGATTTAAGTGAAGGTCCACTTTAAGAGCAATGGGAAGCTTTTACTATTAAAGTGAATCTGCCAGCAAAGAAATATGGGGGATACCATTGTTGATCTCTCCTTCTGTGAATGTTAGTTCCCTGAATCTGTTATCAGCATGAGAACTTCTGACAAGTTCTCTGTCACCGGAGATAAAAGCAGCTGGAAATTTGTGTCGGGGTGGTTTCAGAGAGCTGGTCTATTCACAGCTCTGCAAATATCTTTGTTCCTCTGCCTATGTGGGGGGGGTGCTTTTCCTCCAATCAGCTTCCACATAGTCTATGCCTAGACTCCACTCCCACTGCTGGAACAGGAAGAAAATAGGAATATAGCAAGCTGAAGACAGCAGGTATACAGTGCCTTGAAAAAGTATTCATACCCCTTTAAATTTTTCAAATTTTGTCATGTTACAACCAAAAACATAAATGTATCTTATTGGGATTTTATGTGAGAGACCAACACAAAGTGACACATAATTGTAAAGTGGAAGGAAAACAATAAATGGTTTTCCAAATGTTTTCCAAATAAATATGTGAAAAGTGTGGTGTGCATTTGTATTCAGCCCACTTTACTCTGATACCCCTAACTCAAATCTAGTGAATCCAATTGCCTTCAGAAGTCACCTAATTAGTAAATAGAGTCCACTTGTGTGTAATTTAATCTCAGTATAAATACAGCTCTTCTGTGAAGCCCTCAGAGGTTTGTTAGAGTACCTTAGTGAACAAAACGGCATCATAAAGGCCAAGGAACACACCAGACATTTTCCTTCCACTTCACAATTATGCGCCAGTTTGTGTTGGTCTATCACATAAAATCCCAATAAAATACATAACATTTTTTGGTTGTAACATGACAACATGTGTTCACTTCACTGGGTATATGTGAGAGTTTACATCCACTTTAAAGTGTGCTTGTTCCAGGTCTGTGACTTAAAAAAGTATTGAAGCAAAACAATTACATTTTTTAAAAGGGGACCGGAATTGGCAACTCTCAGACTTCTACCAAGATTCTCTTTAACCACTTGCCGACCGCCACATGAACAATGGCAGCGATGGGCAAATTGGCATACCTGTATGTCCCCTTTAAGAAGTGGGGCTGTGCCCGTGGGCCCAGCAGGCTCGATGTCCGCTGGTCTCCCGGTGATCGTGTCATGGAGCCGCAGAACGGGGAAGTGCCTATATAAACAAGGCATTTCCCCGTCCTGCCTTGTGTCATGACAGAGATCACTGCTCCCTGTCATCGAGAGCAGTGATCGATGTCATGTGACTGGAAGCCCATCCGCCGCACAGTTAGAATCACTCCCCAGGACACACTTAAGCCCTTCATCGCCCCCTAGTGGTTAACCCCTTCACTGCCAGTCTCATTTACACAGTAATCAGTGCATTTTTATAGAACTGATCGCTGTATAAATGACAATGGTCCCAAAATAGTGTCAAAAATGTTGCAGTCCCGATAAAAATTGCAGATCACCGCCATTACTAATAAAAAAAAATTTATAATAAAAAATGTCACAAAACTATCCCCTACTTTGTAGACGCTATAACTTTTTGCACAAACCAATCAATATACGCTTATTGCGTTTTTTTTTTTTAATCAAAAATATGTAGAAGAATACATATCAGAGGAAAAAATATGTTTTTATATATTTTTGGGGGATATTTATTATAGCAAAAAGTAGCTAAATCACTCAGAAACACAAAACACCCCCTGATTACTACCACAATAGACATTCTACACAAAATTACTTCAACACACAAAATAGCCTCAATACGTGGCCACCTAACACCAATTGTGGGCAACCTGAATTTTGTACCTGGGCTAAATCAAAGAAGTCTCCCGAGACCTAAACACAGCTCAAAGTTCCTGGCATCTCACTGCTTGCTTGGAAACAAGCTAAGAACCTTAGAATCATTTCAAGAAGAATACGGGGAATCATTTCCTGGCCAGTGGTATAACATGCAACTAAAAAACTTCCTGCTGAACAGTAAACATAGAGCTTCATACTGTTTACCCATGACACCTCTAGAACACATTTGCCACAAAAGATCTCCGGTAATTAAAACCACTTCCCTGGCATATACCTGGTTGACCCAATCAACTCTTATAGACAGCAACAATCATAAAGAAAGATGGGAACTAGACCTGGGAACCAAAATTAGCGAAGCTCAATGGGAAAAAGCTCATAAGTGTTCACTAAGCACGAATACTCAGGAAATATCCTATAAAATACTAACCCAATGGTATGTGACACCGCAAAAAGCCAGGAGGTGGTTCCCCACAACCTTGAATACCTGCTAGAAATGCGGCACAGAGATAGGCCCATTTGTGCACATTTGGTGGACAATGGACATGTCCCCTGATCCAAGACTACTGGAGAAAAATAATATTTTGGATAAAATACATCACTGAGACCAAAATAAACTTAAATACTGCAACCTGCCTCATCCATATTAACTCATATACACTGAGTAAGTACAAGAAGACCCTCACCAGACACCTATTAAATGCAGCTAAAACCATGATCCCCTTACATTGGAAGTCCACCCACACTCCAGGAGTCAAGGATTGGTTTGACAAAGTTCAATATACCTATAAAATGGAAGAAATGATAGCTATGAAAAAAGAAAATAATACCAACTTCAACAAGATGTTGAACAACAGCAATCATGCCGACCCAATAAACCCTGGGTTTTAACAAATAAGAGATATAACAATATAACCTGTATACTACTCTCATTTATTATTCATCCCAAAATATTACATTCAACAATAGAACTACCGTATATATTTTAGAACAAATATGTCAAACTTAATTTATATTAAACTGCTCTTTTCTCATCCTTACTCCCCACTCACTGAATTAAGTTGACCCTCAATGTCATACGACAAGAGAAATCAAATCAGAGAATCTTCAGGTCCCCCGGTGCAAGAAACCATGAAGGACCCCCACCAGAGGCGTTGCTAGGTCTACAAAAGATCTCGGCCTAGAGCCCATAGCAGTGAAGTAAAGAAAGCCATACACTTAGCCGGACATACACATGTCTATGATATACATGTGTGTGTATGTGTGTGTGTATATATATATATATATATATATATATATATATATATATATATCTTGATGCGTTTTGTCATCAAAATTAACTTCATCAGAACGGCTTCTGATTACGTCATTTTTTATGATGAAACAAGTCACGCTAGGACGCACAGTGCATTATGCAGAGCTCTAGGTGGAACGTACGCCACAACATCTGAGCGGTTTTACATGTTTCATTTGCTGTTACGAATGCCTGTACAGGAAGGATTTGCAAAGTCTATTTGTTGTAAGCTGAACCTGCCTGAAGGCTTTTAATAGAGAGTCCAAACTTTTTTGCTATGTGGATTTAAAAAAATTTCTGACTGCCATGAGGATCATTCTTGCAGGTACGGAATGCAGTAAGGAGGGAACGATTGAAGCCGGTTGGTGGAATTCTTGGTCACGGAGACTGCTTAAGCCTATTTGTCTCAGTGGCGGAACTTTCATGGTCGCAGCAGTCGCACTTGCGACTGGGCCCTGGCCTTCTGCCGCTGTGGGGGTCCCCTAAGACCCGGCATCTCCCCCTGCACCTCTGGCTGTCAATTTAATATGCAGTGGGGGGAGGGGGGCGATCGGCAGCACTATGGTAGCCGCAGGATCTTCCTGGGGCTAGTAGTTCTCTTCTCGACTGTATACAGTGGAGAGGGGAGGGGCCTCTGACCCGGACATATATCCACGTCACTCAGTTTACAAGTGAGTTGGCTCTGCTTCGACACTCTTGCTGATACCTGGTCGGGTCAGAGGCCATAGAGCTGCTGATAACCGCCTCCCACCTCCCCCAGAGATGTGCTGGGGGTTGGAGGTGCATAGCGGGGACCAGCCAGGTACAGGGGAACCTTTGGAAGGGGGGGGGGGGGGGGGGCAGCTGTCAGGTTGATGTTTAATAGTACCCCAGACAAAAAAGAACAAATCACCTCAATTAGGATGAGGACCTGACTTAGGACTCATGCAAACTGCAGCTCAAAAAAAAAAAAAGCTGCCTTTACAGGCATTTGAGCTTTTATTAAAGCTTGAAGAAGCTTGTGCTTTCTTGTGTTCTTGTGCACATTTTATTGAGCTTTTTTGAGCATAAGTGTTTTTTTTTCATAAAACCTACTTAAAGTCTTTGGGCACAAGTCGGATAGAAGTCGCCTTGAATTAGTACAGGAAACTTTTCTAAAGTCGGAGCGACTTCAGTAGTGCTAATTTAGATAGCTGACATTGACTGAAATGGCATTTCACAAGTCACGCGACTTGGAGTCTCACAAGTTGGATCCCAAGTCGCGGCAGTGTGAACCGAGCTTAAATGTTGTACCTTTATTAAATGTAACCATCTTGCTACACTTGGAGGCGCCTCTCTTTTCTTTTATGCTCAGTTGTGTCGTGACGCTACTCGTATTGCAAGACCTCGCTCGTTTATCAAGTTAAAACTTATTTTAAAAAATGTCCTCGTCTTGTAAAACACTCGCAGAACAAGTTACTCGCAATCCAAGGTTTTACTGTATATGTTGCAAAGACCTAATTTGATTGTACAATCTTTCATCAGATCATGGACCACCGAAGGCAGTAATCCTCCTTGCTCTGCTTCCAGTACTTCTCAACTGATTCTCCAGAGTTTGTCCAGGCTGTTAGAGGTGTGCGGATGACAAATCCACATTCTTCACGCAACCGCTGAGTACGTTTTCTAATATCTAGCACATTGGACCATTTCAAACACTGGCTGCTTTTGGATCGGGGCCTGCTTCTGTATGATGATAATGACTAGGGGGTTGTGTGAACAAAATGCGAATGACCAAATTAAAATTATGACTTGCATTTTGATGCAAATTTATGAGCTCTGATGTTTTTCTGTGTCCATTGTCTTACTTTTTTATTGATATCATCATTTTTAATAAGGTTAAAAGTACCTCCACTTTCATGGGAAACAAATAATATAGCATATACAATTGCTACTCAAGTCATATTTGTAACTGAATGTTATTAAAGATTACTTTTTATTTTCAATCTGCAGCACTGTAGTTGTCTGTAAAATGCAATGTAATACAGTAACTTGGAGGCATTCTGTATACAGATGGTGTACAGAACGTCCCCCCCCGAAAAAAAAAAATTGTTTTCTGCTTGTGTGATTGGCTTACTGATTTTCCCAGATGTCTGCACTAAGATACAAGTCACATTTTGGGCATCCACTGTAACAAAAATGTCATTTTTGGCTAGATAGTCCCAAAAGGAAATCACATCTAGAAGGATGCAGACCCTGACACTTTCCTCATTAGAACCCTGCAAGTGTAGCAACTGATTGAGAATTATAAAATCACTCCTTTTCCCTTTGCACATGAACAGTGACAAACAAACCGCTATTTCTTCAGAATAACAAAAGGTAGGAATCTGCAACAAAGTTTGTTAAAATCTTTGCAATATATATAGATCACCCGAGGGGGTGTGTTTTTCTTGAAAGTGGAGTAACTCTTAAAAAAGTGCTATTAAACCAAGATAACTGAGGACATACTGTAAATGCTGGATGTCATGGGTTCACTCCTTGAAGGGGGCATCATCACGGTCCGCTTAATTCACCATGTATTGATACAGAGAGCAGCATTGTTGTCATCAAATCATCAGAGGAATGCCCGCTTATGGGAGAATGGTCACATGCCTGGTCTAAAGACTTCTGAAAAAATAAATATAAAAAAATTTAAGTAAAAACAAACTTTTTTTTAGGCTTATATCCCCTTGTTTTTACCTGCTGATCCTGCCAGTGACACACTTTTGATGCTAGCATGACAGTGCTCACTCACTGTCCGATATCTATGTATTTCTACCCCCGTATGAGCCGCTGCATGATCCTTGTTCTCTGGTGCTGCCCTGACCTTGCAAGCTCCCTGTCCCTTCTGCACTCTAGGTTCAGACATGGTTTAGACAATCAGAGTTCAATAAACGGATTACCAATAATACACAGATCAGAGTAAAGGGCAATAGACTCAGATTTCAATGACCACAATTGTACTAAGTAAGTCAACGTGGCGCAAATTGGTATTAGTCTACATCAGTGATGGCGAACCTTGGCACCCCAGATGTTTTGGAACTACATTTCTCATGATGCTCAATTACACTGCAGAGTGCATGAGCATCATGGTTAATGTAGTTCCAATACATCTGGGGTGCCAAGGTTCACCATCACTGGTCTACTTTAATTTACACGTTAAAAAGAGAAAGAGTAAAGGTAACCCAAACCAAACAGCAGTAACTGAATAACACCAGTAAACTGCAATTACCCTGTAGATGTCTATAGTGACTAAAAAAAGTTGCAGCACTGGTTGTGGGGGAAGAGGGCCTAGAAAAATAGCCACTGGCACAAAGTAAAGAAACCAGGTGAGTGACATTTATATATATATATATATATATATATATATATATATATATATATATATATATATATTTATATCTATATATATATATAGATATATATGTTTATTAGATCGAAGCAGGGTGCACTTTTTTTTATATCAAAAGGAACTTTATTGAGAAATCAATAAAACAGAGAAACAATACATAATTCCATATCGATACACATTATGCTGAAACACCTTGCATATTAGTATACAGCACCCTGGGCACATAATCACATTTCAACCGCATACGATTCAGTTGCAACAATGGAATACATTCGGTCACAGAGTAGCTGAAACAACCAAGGTCCCCGGCTGGAGGATCCAGCCCTTTTACCACCGAAGCCAAGTTACATGAGTAAGCGGTTCATAATCAGGTCTACAGGGGCTAAACCAGGAACAGCTAGCCATGATGCCCAAATTTTTTTCGAAAATTTGATTGCACTACCCCTGTGTTGTTAGATACATTTTTCCAGCCTTATAGTGTCGCCCATTTGCGTCAACCACTCCTTCATCGTGGGGGGATCTGTCGATTTCCAGTGCCTCAAAATGAATTTCCTGGCCTGGAAAAGGGAAATAGCTAGTCTAGAGGTCTCCTCCACTGGGACTTCATCTATAATTCCCAACAGGCAAAGTTTAGGGTGTTCTACAAGATGAATGTGAAATACACGATTAATAATCCCTATCACCTCCTTCCAATATATGTGCAGTTTGGGGCACCTTCACAACATATAGATCAAGTCGCCATGATCCCTCATGCATCTAGTGCAAAATGGATCATCACGCACCCCCATTCTCAGCCAGTGTATAGTGGACACGTAAAAGCACATACAATTGGGATAACCTTTGGGCCACATTCAAAGAACACAGGGGAAACGCTGCAAGAGCATCCTCCCATTGGTCTTCTTCAAATGCTCTGACATCTCTTTCCCATCTGGATATCACCGCTGCAGGGCTGTCAGGAAGGGACTTATTGAGTAACATGGAATAGCTGCATGAGTTAAACCCCTTGTAAGAGGTCACCTCATGCATGTAATTGAAAATTGGTGTAGGACTCTGCGTCCACTCGTCAATTTCCATTTGGGCCTTAACGGAATGCCGAAGCTGGTAATAATAAAATTGCATGGATGAGGGGAGTGTAAATTCCAGTTGTAAAGCATGGAAGGGGCGTAGCTTGTCAATATTTGAGTCATATGAGTGATCTCATACTGTTTCCATTTTGCGCTATATTGTCGTTTTTCCAACTCCACGTACTGCTGATTCCCCCAAATTGGGCTGAACCTGGTGTATCCCTCAACTTGTTGCACTGCCCTGACCTTATTCCATACTTTCTGCATCAAATTGTAAGTGGAATACAGCTTATTTGATTTAGCAAACTGCAATGCTTCCAGGCCCCCTGCAACCTCCCCCTGTAGCAATACAGAGAAGTTGCTCAGTTGGGTCTACCAAGTTCAATAACGGATCTTTATCTGGGCCTAGAACTCTGGCTATGTGTTGCAATTATGAGGCCAGATAGTAGAGCCATGAGTTTGGAAGAGCCAACCCACCTGCCTCCTTGGGCCACTGCAACTGTTCCAGTTTCACCATGGCAGTTGAATTGTGCCAGATGAGAGACCGGAAGATTGAATTAATGATGCAAAACTGCTTCAGTGAAACAACCATCGGAGAGTTGTGGAGTATGTATAGGATCTGTGGCATCAGGATCATTTTGATCAAGTTTATCCTACCTACCAGAGAGATTTTCAATCGGGACCACCGGGGTGCCACTTTAACAAAAATAGAACAGGTCCCGAAGTTGTAGTTAAGATCTTCTGCTAGCAAGATGATGTCCTTTAAGGTTGAAGAGTGATTGAGGATGACAGAGACAGCTCTGCAAACAGGTCAAAGAAGTGACAAGTGGGGTTTCCTCAACTGGCTTGGGTGTACAGTATATATGGATATCGGTGTCTGCTACTTAGTTAGCACTGCACAGAAATTTCTCAGCTGGTGGCAAAACAGTCTAAGCACCAGTGTTTTGGATCAGAACAAAAGTCTGATATTATTATATCTACCCCTGATCAGATTAAATATTAAAGCATGCACGCTCTGAAGTGATTACGCTGACAGAATAAAAACGTCTGTTTTAATATTTCCCGCTTCTCAAGACTTTTATACAACTCAATTAAAGATTAAGACACGTCAACAAGACTGGTGCATACAAACTACGAATATAAAAATACATATAGTGCTAAAACATTGGTTTTAGTTGGGTTCTCATTTGAGGAAGTAGCTTTGTTCTTGCAGCATTTCTTGCTTCTTTTAATCCATTGGTGTTATGTTGTTATATTCTAAATGTATTCTCGGAAGCAGATGCAAACTTTTTGTTAACTGTTGCAGTTCCTAAGCAATAGTGAGCTTTTGCAAAATATCTGAATATGTTTTTTTAAGGCTGTTAAATTGAAGCTGATATGTCAGGCATAATATATAAAACATGTACTCTTGTATACATTGGAATAGACATTTCATTATTCTCTTAATCACATCCATTACACCCGCAGAATGAAGGTGATCACTGGGGAAGTTTAAAGCTGATCTCTAGGATTCAGTGAAGTGTAAATAGTTTGTTTGGACCAAGGTGGTCCAAACAAACTGTTACCTTCACTAATAGACACAGCAGCTGGGAGCACTATATAAACTGTATTTATCCTCAGCTACACATAGTATACAGCATTGTGTTCTGGCAGCAGTATGGAGACTTCTTGTTGTGTTCCCAGGCCAAAAATCGTTGCGTTGCCCAGCCATTCACAGGGGGCTTTGAATTTTATCAATGAATACAAAGCTTCTTCTGATTGGCTGAGGTGGAGAGGCAGGCGGATAACATCATGATCATGTCACCAATCAAAGGGACCGAGGGGTGTGGCGTAGGTGGTCTGGAGTATTTTATTATGCTTGGCAGACACACCCTTAATGCCAACTATCCTGAATATCTCTATATTTCCATCTACAATCCAACTACTAGCATATTTTTTAGCAGAATGAAATTATGATTTGTTAGTCACAAAATATAACATAGATCTTATGCATATTGCACTTAGGAGGTCTATGTGTCATATTAGCCTTCTGAACCTTGTAAATTAGACATGTTTGGTGTCTACCTGTACCTTCTTATACCTTAAAGTATTACTAAAGGCAAAACCTTTTTCTTTTTTCATTTTGGATAGATAGAGGGGATAGGGATTAGAACATCTGTCCATTTTTATTGCTGTCTGTGCCCCCGTTAAAGAGATTCACTCCATTTCTCCTGTTTACCAGTTGTTCCTATAGTTCTACTTTAATGCAAACTATTCAGTGGAAAATGAGCAATGCACTCCTGCATTGAGCTATGACTCCTCTTAACTTACTGGTAGGATCAGATACACTTGGCTTGCTAGCAAACACTTTAATTTGTAAGGCATGCACTTTGCCACGACAGAGTACTATGCTCAAACTAGTTTGGGGGTTGTCAGATCCCATTATCATCAACCCCCCACAGTAAGTTTTTCATGAAATACCCACACAGACATGGAGAGAGCATGTACACTCTGTGCATATTTTCCTAGTGGGCCCCAGACCACAAGGCAACAATGCTAACCACGTATACACCATGCTGCAGACAAGGTGATATGATTTCACCACATTATTTAAACAATTATAAGCATCTTTGTATTTACTCCTTTCTTCTGTGTTTGCAAACTCTGATAGTGTTGCTGCACAGCCAGTCGGTGCCACTCTGTGCCTCAAGTATTCTCCACCGCAGGCTTTGTATGTTTAGCCACTGAGCCCTGTCCAAGTCTAAACCACCAGGTGTGGGAGTATAACTCTAGTATAATTTTTTTTGTAAAACATTTGAAGAAATAGAACACTGATAGAATAAGGACTCCTCACCTATAAGGCCCTTACTGATTTGCTTCACAGAAAAGTGATATATAACATATTTTAGGTTCAACAATGACTTCTTGTGGACAAAAGGACTTATTGGAAAATCAACAAAACAAAGAATTACAGCTTAAAGCTATTGTACATGTTGATTATTAGAGGATGTGATTATGAGTGAGGTGTTACCATTTAGGACTCATGCACATGGGTGTATGAAAAAAATGCTTTAATCTGCTGTTAAAAGTTGGCAGAGAAAATGCTGTGTTTTTATGCACATACAGTGCATCCGGAAAGTGTTCACATCGCTTTACTTTTTCCACATTTTGTTATGTTACAGCAGGGATATGCAATTAGCGGACCTCCAGCTAATGCAGAACTACAAATCCAATGAGGCATTGCAAGACTCTGACAGCCACAAGCATGACACCCAGAAGCAGAGGCATGATGGGACTTGTAGTTTTGCAACAGCTGGAGGTCCGCTAATTTTATATCCCTGTGTTACAGCCTTATTCCAAAATTGATTAAATTCATTATTTTCCTCAAAATTCTACAAACATTACTCCATAATGATATTGTGAAAAACGTTTGTTTGAAATCTTTGCAAATTTATTAAAAATTAAAAACGAAAAAATGACATATGCATAAGTATTCACAGCCTTTGCCATGACACTCAAAATTGAACTCAGGTGCATCCCGTTTCCACTGATCGTCCTTGAGATGTTTCTACAACTTGATTAGAATCCACCTGTGCTAAATTCAGTGTATTGGACATGATTTGGAAAGATACACACCTGTCTATATAAGGTCCCACAGTTAACAGTGCATGTCAGAGCACAAACCAAGCCATGAAGTCCAAGGAATTGTCTGTATACTTTTGAGACAGGATTGTATCGAGGCCCAGATTTGGGGAAGGGTACAGAAAAATTTCTGCAGCACTGAAGGTCCCAATGAGCACAGTGGCTTCCATCATCCGTAAATGGAAGAAGTTTTGAACCACCAAGACTCTTCTTACAGTGGGCTGCCCGGCCAAACTGAGCGATCAGGGAAGAAAGGCCTTAGTCAGGGAGGTGACCAAGAACCCGATGGTCACTCTGACAGAGCTCCAGCGTTTCTTTGTGGAGAGAAGAGAATCTTCCAGGAGAACAACCATCTCTGTAGCACTCCACCAATCAGGCCGGCATGGTAGAGTGGCCAGACAGAAGCCACTCCTCAGTAAAAGGCACATGACAGCCTGCCTGGAGTTTGCCAAAAAGCACCTGAAGGACTCTGACCATGAGAAACAAAATTCTCTGGTCTGATGAAACAAAGATTGAACTCTTTGGCCTGAATGGCAAGCATTGTGTCTGGAGGAAACCAGGCACCACTCATCGCCTGGCCAATATAATCCCTACAGTGAAGCATGGTGGTGGCAGCATCGTGCTGTGGGGATTTTTCTCAGAGGCAGGAACTGGGAGACTAGTCAGGATAGAGGGAAAGATGAATGCAGCAATGTACAAAGACATCCTTGATGAAAACCTGCTCCAGAGCGCTCTGGACAATGACCCTAAGCACACAGCCAAGGTAACAAAGGGGGTGGCTACGGGACAACTCTGTGAATGTCCTTGAGTGGCCCAGCCAGAGCCCAGACTTGAACCCAATTGAGAGATCTAAAAATGTATGTGCATTGACGCTCCCCATCCAACCTGATGGAGCTTGAGAAGCAAAGAAGAATGGGAGAAACAAGTCAAAAATAGGTGTGCCAAGCTTGTAGAATCATACAAAAAAAACTTGAGGCTGTAATTGGTGCCAAATGTGCTTCAACAAAGTATTGAGCAAAGGCTGTGAATATTTATATACATGTGATTTTTTTTTGTTTTTTATTTTTGATAAATCTGCAAAGATTTCAAACAAACTTCTTTCAAATTGTAATTATGGGGTATTGTTTGTAGAATTTTGAGGAAAATAGTGAATTGAATCCATTTTGAAATAAGGCTGTAACATAACAAAATGTGGAAAAAGTGAAGCTCTGTGAATACTTTCCGGATGCATTGTATACAAGCGTATTGTGTTTAGATGCATATGAAAAATCATTCTAAAATTTTAAACTCATTCTAATGGCTAGAATATGAATTTATTCTAGCCACTAGAATAAATTTACACGCATAAGCACGCATTTACGTGTGTGTAGAGTCGTAAATTGCAGTGGAAAACTCTTGTATGAATGAGAAGTTTGGATCTTGAAGGATCCCATGCGTGAAAATTAGAGTCTGTGGAAGCAGAAGAGTGTGAGTGAGTGTGGCCTGTCACAGTTAAGAAGAGGTTGAATTGACTATCATTTTATGCAGAGCAGAACGCAATGGGGTTGATTTACTAAAGGCAAATCCACTCTGCACTACAAGTGCACTTGGAAGTGCAGTCGCTGTAAATCTGAGGGGAAGAACTGAAATGAGGGGAAGCTCTGCTGATTTCATCATCCGATCATGTACAAGCAAAAATGCTGTTTTTTCTTTTCCTTCCATGTTCCCCTCGGATCTACAGCGACTTTACTTCCAAGTGTACTTGCAGTGCAAAGTGGATTTGCTAGACATGTGCACAATAGAAAAATTTGTTTAGTTTTGTTTCTGTTCGTTTCCGTTTATTCGTAACGATTCGTAAATTCGTGAGTCGTCGGTGTTTGTATTCGTAACGATTCGTATTTTCGTAAGAGTTATTTTTTCGTTGATTCGTTTTTCCGTTAGTTTCATTTTCGTTTATTCGAAACTCGGACGCATTCGTATTTTCGTAGATTTAGTTACATTCGTACTTTCGTAAGATTGATTTATTCGTACTTTCGTAACATTGTTTTCGTAGATTCGTAATCGGAGCATAATTCATAATTTTATGTAATGTGTATGCTATTATTACATTGTAAGAGACATGGAAAATTACGAATCAAAAAAAAAGTTACAAATGTACGAATTTTTTCGTTCACTCCATTCGAAGCACGTTAAGCAGCGCCATTGTAAGAGACACGGAAAATTACGAATCGCAAAAAAAAAAGTTACAAATGTACGAATTTTTTCGTTCAATCCATTCGAAGCACGTTAAGCAGCGCCATTGTAAGAGACACGGAAAATTACGAATCGCAAAAAAAAAAAAAGTTACAAATGTACGAATTTTTTCGTTCAATCCATTCGAAGCACGTTAAGCAGCGCCATTGTAAGGGACACGGAAAATTACCAATTCAACAAAAAAAAAAAAAAAGTTACGAATGTACGAATTTTTTTGTTCATTTTGATTTTCGTTGTTCCTGTTTTCGTTTTTCGGATTTTCTTCTTTCGTAGTTTCGTTGTTTCTAATTTGGTTATTTTGGATTTTCGTTGTTTTTCATATTCGTTCGATTCGATAATTCGTTATTCGTTAAAATTTTTAGCAAATCATTCGTTCATTCGTACGATAACGAATGAACGAATATAACGAATTTTAACGGAAAACTAAAAAAAAAACGAAACGAATTGTCTAGTCTAGTATTTGCCTTTAGTAAATAAACCTCTCTGTCATTGCCCTTATAGCATAGTATTCTGTCAAGGCATATTGGGGGTTATTTACTAAAGGCAAATCCACTTTTAAAGTGCACTGAAAGTGACCTTGGAGGTACAGTCGCTGTAGATCTGAGGGGGACATGCAAGGGAAATAAAAAACAGCATTTTAGCTTGCACATGATTGGATTATAAAATCAGCAGAGCTTCCACTCAGTTCAGATCTACCCCTCAGATTTAGAGCCACTGCACTTCCAAGTGCACTTGTAGTGCAAAGTGGAGTTGCCTTTCGTAAATAATCCCCATTGTGTGTCTTACAAATTAAAGTGTTTGCTAGCAAGCCAAGTGTATCTGATCCTACCTGTAAGTTAAGGTGATGTTAAGCTGCACAAACAAATAGTACAGCAGTGCAAAAACTCTATGCATTCATTGTAAAGTATTTAAACATGATATAGATCTTCTTAACCACTTTACCCCCCGGAGGATTTTACCCCCTTCCTTACCAGAGCATTTTTTGCGATTCGTGCAACGTGGCACCCAAACAAATTTAACGTCTTTTTTTTCCCACAAATAGAGCTTTCTTTTGGTGGTATTTGATCACCTCTGTGGTTTTTATTTTCTGCGCTATAAACAAAAGAATAGCGACAATTTTGAAAAAAACAATATTTTTTACATTTTGCTATAATAAATATCCCATTAAAAAAAAAAAAAAAAAAAAAAAAAAAAAAAATTTTACTCAGTTTAGGCCGATATGTATTCTTCTACATATTTTTGGTAAAAAAAAATCGCAATAAGCGTATATTGATTGGTTTGCGCAAAAGTTGTAGCATCTACAAAATAGGGGATAGATTTATTGCACTTTTTTTTTTTTTTTTTTTTTTTACTAGTAATGACGGTGATCTGCGATTTTTTTCGTGACTGTGACATTGCGGCGGACACTTCGGACACTTTTGACACATTTTTTGGACCATTCACATTTACACAGCGATCGTTGCTATACAATTGCACTGATTACTGTGTAAATGTGACTGCCAGGGTAGGGGTTAACACTAGGGGGCGCTGCAGGGGTTAATTATGTTTCCTAGGGGAGTGATTCTAACTGTAGGGGGCGGGGACTCACAAGGGGAGGAGACCAATCAGTGTTCCTCTGTACTGGGAACACACCATCGATCTCCTCTCCACTGACGGGACGTGGATCGGTGTGTTTACACACACCGATCCACGGTCCTGCTGTGTTCCCGGGCAATCGCGGGTGCCCGGCGGACATCGACGCCGAACGACGCCGTGCGTGCGCGCCCTAGGCGGTCGGGAATGGGAGGACGTCATATGATGCCCACCCAGGATGGGAGATCCACCTTGTGGGCGTCATATGACTATCTGCGGTATTGAAGTGGTTAAAGCCTTATCGAAGCAATAATTCAAGTTTTGTTACACACATTTCCCTATAATACTATAATAATAATAATGGACATGTTGAATAGCTTAGGTACCTGAATAGTTGTCCTAGATTCAGATACACCAGGCAGGTGGGGGAATGGCATTCTGGGTATATTTCCCAGGTAGCAAAATTGTTTTTCCACCACCTATTAAGCAAGAATGTGTGAATTGGACGCAAAGCCCAATAACAGGATCTGGAGGAGGTTTTGCACTCCTGTGACCCGTTTTCAGCAGACAGCGGGCGGAAGCCCACTGCCAGCTGACATCACAGAGCCGGTCCAGGCTTGGGGAAGATCATGAAAGATCGCCCACATGCCTAGACCGGCACTTGACTCAGCCTCTCAGCGAGCCTGTATACTTTACGTGGTTTGGTGATGCCAATCATGTATAACAAGGAACTTTGTAATGCCGCATTTTTCTGTTTAAACCACCAGATGGGGTGCTACTACATAGGAAGGATGCTGCACATCAACTAAACACATTTTCCAATTAAATCTTCACATTTCACTTACTCTATGAACTGTGTGGGTTCTTTGACTGAATAATAAAACAGTGACTCTACAACTACATAACCTGGTTCATATTAAAGTGTTAGTAATTAAAGGAAACTTTAGAATAGATTTGGAGGATGTTATAACTGACCATAAAATAAGCCTGGACAATTAAATTTCTAGTGGCTTGGCTGCTGTACTGACTCCCTTACCTTAACCACTTCAATACTGGGCACCTATACACTTATACACCTTCCTGCCCAGACCAATTTTGAGCTTTCAGCGCTGTCGCAGTTTGAATGACAATTGCGGTCATACAACACTGTACCCAAACTAAATTTTTATCATTTTGTTACCACAAATAGAACTTTCTTATGGTCATATTTGATCACCTCTGGGATTTTTATTTTCTGCTAAACAAATAAAAAAAAGACCGAAAATTTAGAAAAAAAAAATGTTTTTTTTTGTTTCAGTTACAAAACTTTGTAAATAGGTACGTTTTCTCCTTCACTGATGGGCACTTATGGGGCTGCACTGACGGGCACTGATAAGGCGGCACTGATGGGCACCGATGAGGTGGCACCAAAGAGGTGGCACTGGTGAGGTGGCATTGATGGGCACTGATGATGGGCACTAATATGCGTCACTGATGGGGCAGTGATAGGCGGCACTGATGGGCACTGATAGGTGGCACTGATATGTGGCATGAATGGGCACTGATAGGCAGCACGGGTGGGCACTGATAGGCGGCACGGATGGGCACGGCTAGGCGGCACAGATGGGCACGGAAAGGTGACACGGATGGGCACTGATAGGTGGCACGGATGGGCACTGATAGGCAGCACGGATGGGCACTGATAGGCGGCACGGATGGGCATGGCTAGGCAGCACAGATGGGCAGGGAGAGGCAGCATGGATAAGCACTGATAGGTGGCACGGATGGGCATGGACGGGCACTGATAGGTGGCACTGATGTGATGTAATGTATTGTACTGATGGATGCCAATCAGTGCCAATCAATAATGCCTGCCAATAAGTGATGCCCATTGTGGGCACTGATTGGCATTCATTGTGGGCACTGATTGGCATCCATTGGGGGCACTGATTGACATCCCTGGTGGTCTAGGGTGGCATACCTGGTGGTGGGCATCCCTGGTGGTCCAGTGTGGGCATCCTTGGGGGGGGGGGGCTGCGCTGATAATTGATCAGCACAGACCCCCTCTGTCAGAGGAACAGCCGATCGGCTCTCCTCTACTCGCGTCTCGTGACAGACGCGAGTGAGGAAAAGCCAATCACCGGCTCTTTCTGTTTACATTGTGACCAGCCGTGATTGGACACGGCTGATCGCGTAGTAAAGAGTCTCCATCAGAGACTCTTTATCTAGATCATAGTTGCGGTGTGTCAGACTGGCACACCACAACAACGATCGCCGCGGCTAAAAATCCTGAAGAAGTCATATGACGTCTGGTCATGATATTGAAAGGACTTTGTCGCCGTCATTTTGCTATATGGCGGGCAGCAAGTGGTTAATATTTCCAGTCCCCGATGCAAAGTATATACTCAGATAAGGTCTCTTGACTTCTCTCTAACATAGAAAGCACTGAAATATAGTTGGGCAACTATCAAGATCAGAATCTTTTGCTTTTGGCCACAAGGTTGCTATGGGACCTGTTGTAGGAGGAAGCTCCAGAAAAAAAACAGCAATGTTTCCAGTATAGTAGGGCTGAAGTCAGACTCCAGGATTTAAAGCGGAGTGCCACCCAAAATTGGAACTTCCGCTTGTTTGTCTCCCCCCCCCCCCCCCTCCGGTCATGGTGCCACATTTGGCACCTTTCAGGGGGGAGGGGGGAATGGGAACCTATTTTTGACAGGTCCTCTTCCCCACTTCCTGACATCTCTCCTGCTGCCTGTCCATCATTTAGACATCATTTATTTAAAGCCAAAATTAACTCTCTGTAAACATTCTAACCCTTATGCTGATAACATTAGTAAATAGATAGGAATGTATGTGGGCAGTGCTTAATACCTAAGCTCTAGAGATGTACACAATGTAAAAATATGTTTTGTTTTGGATTTGTTCGTTAAATTAATAATTTTGTTTCGTCATATTCGTTGTGTTACAATAATTCGTTTTTTGAACTTGTTTCGTTATTTTTGAATCAAATTGGAAAATGAATTTGAATTTCAAATGGGAATATATTGCAATAAATACAGCAAAGTATAAAAGTGAAATAAGATGATTATTCCTACTTCGGCTGCTTTCACACTGCTTCGTTGCAAAAACAGTAAAAATGCATATGCGTATGTTCCACAGGATTTAATGGTCGTACGTTTTTCTTATGCTTTTTTTCACGCAAAAACAGAAGATAAACTGATCAATCTAAAAAGCAACCTTAGGCTGTTTTATAGAATAGAATAAAACAGAATAGAAAATAAAAAAACAGAATAGAATAAAATGGAATATAATCAAATAAAATAAAATAAAATTATAAAAGGATTATTAGAATAAAATAGAAAAGTAAATGTTCTATTCAATTTTTTATTTTATTTTTTCTATTCTATTCTGTTGCATTCTATTTTATTATTTTTTATCCCTTTATTTTCTATTCTATTCTATTTTTTCTATTCTAATTTTATCTATTTTGTTCTGTTCTGTTTTATGCTATTCTATTCGGTTTTATTCTATTCCTTTATTTTATATTCTATTTTATGCTATTCTATTCTTTTCTATTCTGTTCTGTTATATTCTATGCTATTATATTCCTTTATTTTATATTCTATTCTAATCTGTTCAATTCTATTATTTTATTTTATATTCTTATCTATTCTTTTACAAAAGGTTTTATTTGAAAAAATAATTGGATCAGACAGATAAGGTAAACAATGAGATGGTTACATTACATGTGGCAAAACGGGAAAAAGTCACAAAAAAAGGATGAAACACGATAAATTGTATAACTTCCATGGTCAACGTATCATTGTAGCTTGTTCCCTGGTTCAAGAGTCTCGAGGTTACGGATTATGTTATGTGATGAACTAAAGCAGAGACATCCAGCATAATGTTAGAAATCGCAAAACATTTAAACATGTTAACAGTGGACGTCCATACATGTAAGCATACGGTAAATTGTTAAAAGGATAGGATCACTGTAACCATCCAGCTCAAACCATGCCCTTCAGCCTGGTGGGCATTAGAAGTGAACACACACAAAAGGAAAAACTGGAGGGAAAACTGAGAAATAGAAATAAAATGAGGAAAGAGAGCCAAAAGAAAGAGAAGGAGAAGAGGAGTCCTACGTGGTGTGTGCTGGAGCGTCACTAAATTGAGAGAAGCTTATTATCAAATCTGGAAGGTTGGATATATGCAATCCAGTTACCAGACCCTAATAAATGTATTATGTGTATCAGAGGCTAATGCGGTCAGCTTCTCATTCACCATGATATCGTTAATACGATTCTTGACCGCTTCAAAGCTGAGTAGAGGAGTTTTCCAAGCCCTCGCTATTGTAGACTTAGTTGCAGTAAAAATATGCAAGGCCAGTTGGCATTCTGGGCAAAGCAATTCTACAACCGGCTTATAACCCTTACCTCGTAAGGTTCCCTTTTGATGTTGGTGTGGAATATGTTTTACAGAGAAGGGTATATACCAGTGATGGCGAACCTTGGCACCCCAGATGTTTTGGAACTACATTTCCCATGATGCTCTGGCACTCTGCAGTGTAGTGGAGCATCATGGGAAATGTAGTTCCAAAACATCTGGGGTGCCAAGGTTCGCCATCACTGGTATATACTGTAATGCCGCATACACACGATCGGAAATTCTGCCAGCAAAAGTCCGATGAGAGCTCCATCAGACTTTTGCTGGCGGAATTCCAGCCAGCAAAAGATTGAGAGCAGGTTCTCAATTTTTCGGTTGGAAAAAGTTTTGATCAGAAATTCCGATCGTCTGTACCAATTCTGACACGCAAAATTCCTACGCATGCTCGGAAACAATTTGACTTAATTTTCTCGGCTCGTCGTAGTGTTGTACGTCATCGCGTTCTTTTAAAAGCTACATTTTGGCACTATTTCCTCCAAGGCTCCATAGAGCATTTGGTGAACCTTTTTTTATATTGTATGACTTGTGGGGGGTGGTGACTTTGCTAAAAATGCCCAACTGGCTTAATTAACTTGAGGGCACAAGCACAGACAAGAAAAACAGGAACACAGAAAGAAAAACACATTAACCCTCTTGTAGGCACATGCCTACAAGTAGATCACATTTACTTGCTTTTAACTTTACTTTTACATTTGTTCAGTTACGTCTGGGTTTCCAGGCCTAGGCCAAAATTATGTCATACAGCCCAGGAGCCTGGAGGAGGGGTTTTCTCAGCTAAGCACCCCCTCCTGCCTGCATGCCAAAGCTAAGGGCAGATGGATTGAAGGAAGTAAATGCAGTAAATGCAGACAGCTGCCGGAGAGGAAACTGCTGTGCTTTACCTCAATGGCAGCTGTCCGTTGTGTGTGAATATATAAAGCATTTATCCCCAAAAAAATAAAAATAAAATGTTGCTGTAAGTATTAGCTGGAGTATAGCTTTAATTTGTTGGTGTATCTATATCTGCCAGTGCATCTAACATTTCCCTCCCTCCAAATTAACAATCTCATCTATTTATTGATAAGCTACAATATATTACACTTTTGGTTTTCCGTTTAATACAGTTTCCATAAATTGTGCTATGGTAAACCTACATTTATGACTTTCTAGAGGGTTCACAATAATTGCCGCAATTGGCAACTGAGAGCTTTTCATTTGCTATTATAACAATGCACAAATGCTGAGAGACAATAATTCTGCACAGAGACCAAAGTCCAGGAGAACTTTTCTTAACCCCTTTTATTTTTCCTGTTGTTATTGTCTGTTTTGTAGTTATCATTTTCTGTAAGCATATTCTTGCACCATCGTTTTATTGGTGTAGCACCCTCTAGTGTGCTATTAGTGTCAGTGCAGGCAAATTTATGTTTTGGCTCATGGCAATATTTGTCTTTGAATCTGGGTCAAAAGTTTTCTGCAGTTCAGGGCTGGATGACTCATACAGGCAGGTCTCTGGTTCCTCCCCCTGGTTCTGGAAGGTTGGAGAACTTTCTGGAAACTGGAGGGTGGAGGACAGGAGGGTTGATCTGCATAATTAGCGCAGTTTGGCTAATCCCCAGGTGGTGAGCCTGGCATGGTGGCTAAGCCAGCCCTTAAATATGGATGAGTCATGTTGGCAAAGGAGTCAGGGGGAAGATGGAGTGCTGAGGAGAATGTCAGTGCCCCTTGAGGAGAACCCCTGCCACCAAGGGGGGGGGGGGGGGGTGGAGAGCAATGCCTTGGGGCTGGGCTCGGGGCTAGCTTGGGAGAATTATGACAACAACATATTTTGAAAGGAATCTTACCTAAGAGGCCGCAAGGTCAAAGAGGACAGGGTGAGTAAATCAGCATGGTCAGGAACTTACAAGGGGAAAGATTGTCACATGTAGCAAGCCTTTCTGGAAGACAGCATTGGGCTTAAATCTTTCCTTTACCTTGCACTGGAGATCTGCAGTAGCAGCCAGGTGGGCTAATGAAGAAGCAGCCAGGTGGACTGGTAGTTTCTGCAGTCAGTAGAACTGGGATCAGTGGAGTTGGAGTTACTCTTGTATGCAACCTACAACATTTTTGTGCTACTTTCCAAAAGTACTGAGAGTTCCTTTGCTTTTTCCTATCATAGACTGTCAGCAGTTGGGAGTGATAACAACCTGGAGTTGTACATAGAGAAGAAGAGGAGACAAATTAGAGTTATACATGGGAGGAAGTTTTCCCTGGTTTTGTTGCTATCAAGTTGGGCATCCCATAATTCCTATTCCCTATCCAATTAATTACCCCTAATAAAACATTTTAGCCCAAGCTCCAAGACTGTTCCTTGTATCTGGACTCTGAAGAAAGTGTGGAGAATACTAGTTGCCTGGCTGTGCAAGAGTGGGGAACCCAATCATTAGCGGCTCCCTTATGGGTGAGCACTACATGAACATAATATTTATTCAAAGAAATATTTAGGCTGATTCACTAAATGTTCTAAATATAGAAGAATCCTTGCCGCTTTGAAAAACACCACCATATTTTAGGTTCTGTTACTTACCTGTCTGGTGTGGCAGTGAATGTCACAGACATTTCTTTCTGAAGGACTGAATCTTCTCTACTCTATCCAAATCAATCCATGCACCTTAACCACTTACCCACTGGGCACTTAAACCCCCTTCCTAACCAGACCAATTTTCAGCTTTCGGTGCTCTCACACTTTGAATGACAATTACTCCGTCATGCAACACTGAACCCAAATTAATTTTGTGTCCTTTTTTTCACACAAATAGAGCTTTCTTTTGGTGGTATTTAATCACCGCTGGGTTTTTTAATTTTTGCGCTATAAATCAAAATATACTGAAAATTCGGTAAAAAAAATAAATAAAAATTCTTTGTTTCTATTAAAATTTATTGCAGAGTATTGGCAGAGTATTGGCAAAGTATTGGCAGAGTATTGGCGAGTATTGGCGAGTATTGGCGAGTATTGGCAGAGTATTGGCGAGTATTGGCAGAGTATTGCAGTGTTGCAGTGTTGCACAGTGGTGACAGAGCATTGCACAGTGGTTGCAGAGCATTGCAGTGGTGGCAGAGCATTGCACAGTGGGGGCAGAGCGTTGCACAGTGGGGGCAGAGCTTTGCACAGTGGTTGCAGAGCATTGCAGTGGTGGCAGAGCATTGCACAGTGGGGGCAGAGCGTTGCACAGTGGGGGCAGAGCGTTGCACAGTGGTTGCAGAGCGTTGCACAGTGGTTGCAGAGCGTTGCACAGTGGGTGCAGAGTATTGCACAGTGGTTGCAAAGCATTGCACAGTGGTGGCAGAGTATTGCACAGTGGTGGCAGAGCATTGCACAGTGGTGCACAGTGGTGGCAGAGCATTGCACAGTGGTTGGTGGCAGAGCATTGCACAGTGGTGGCAGAGCATTGCACAGTGGTGGCAGAGCATTGCACAGTGGTTGGTTGCAGAGTATTGCACAGTGGTGGCAGTGTACTGACCAGCGCTGTGGGCACTACACATCCAGCCCACAGCGCTGGTCCCGTCTCTCCCCCTCTCCGCTTCTCTCCTCTCTGTACCGATCGGTACAGAGAGGAGAGGGAAGAACCGGCGTCATGACGTGACGCCGGTTTGTGTACATGTGATCGCTCCGTCATTTGACGGAGCGATCACGTGGTAAACGGCCGCTATCAGGACCGCTATCAGGACCCGGCGGTCACGGATGTTCCCGAGTGCGCGCCCCAGGGGGCGCGCGGGAGCAAGTTTCTGGGAGGACGTCCGTAGGACGTCCTCCCAGGATAAGCCGACCGCGCTGTAGCCGTCTTTTGACTATAGCGCGGTCGGCATGTGGTTAAAGTGATTGTAAAGTCTTGTTTTTTTAAATGAAAAATAACAAACATGTTATACTTACCTCCTCTGTGCAGTGGATTTGCATAGAGCAGTCCGGATCCTCCTCTTCTCGGGTCCCTCCTTGGTGCTCCAGGCCTCTCCCTCCTGTTGAGTGCCCCCACAGCAAGCAGCTTGCTATGGGGGCACTGAGCCGAGTCACAGCTCCATGTGTCCATTCAGACACGGAGCTGCGGCCCGGCCCCACCCCCTTTCTGTTCTCATTGGCTGACTGACTTTGATTGACAGCAGTGGGAGCCAATGGTGCCGCACTGCTGTCTCAGCCAATGAGGAGGGGAGTGCCGAGCAGCGGAGATATTCTTACAACATTGCTGGATCTAGATGGACCTGAGGTAAGTATTGGGGGCAGGAGACTGAGGGGGGCTGCTGCACACAGAAGGCTTTTTATCTTAAAGCGGGATTGCACCTAGAAAAAATAAATAAAAAATAAAATATATATATTAAAATCCAGCAGCTACAAATACTGCAGCTGCTGACTTTTAATAAATGGACACTTACCTGTCCCAGGGTCCAGCGATGTCGGGAAATCGCTCGGTTCTCGGCTGCTGCCGCCGCCATTCTCGTTGAGGGAATCAGGAAGTGAAGCGTTGCGGCTTCACTTCCCGGTTCCCTACCGCGCATGCGTGAGTCGCGCAGCGCAATGAGAATGCCCCGTGCTGCCTCTGGGACCCGTGTGTGTCCCCGCGGCCGAACAGGATGAGGCATAGACTCCCATGGGAGTCTATGCCCAGAAGTGGGTACAAATACCTGTCTTAGACAGGTATCTGCCCCCCTCCCCCTGAAAGGTGGCAACTGTGGCACCGGAGTGGAACTCCGCTTTAATGCATAGAATGCATTAAGATGAAAAAACTTTCAGACTTTACAAACCAACATTTAGAGTTCCCTTTTGGTTGGAGCGAGATGTGGCCATACATAAGAAAGAAGTGGCTCTTTAAAGTGTGGCAATTTGTTTATCCATTTTCTATGGGTGAAGGACACTGGGCAGCGCTTGACCAGGTGGTGGTGCATAGCATGTTGCTTCTCTGATATTGTAGAGAGTATGTGTAGAAGGAGACACTTGGCCTGTACTGGAGAGCATTAAAGCATCAGGTGGTACTAGGGTTGCCACCTTTTCTTCAAGCCAAAACCGAACACTTTAGCGGCACAGGGCACATTTGTTTTCGTAGTATACACTATAGGATTATAAAAGACCTGGGACACCTTTGGGGGCCCCAAGGAGAGTGGTAATGCAGAGAGCTGCGGCAAACAGTGGGTGTGGCCCCCCAGTGATGCCAAACCTGCCCCTAGACAGCGGGCCGCAGCTCCCAAATGGCAACAGATTTTTGTGTGACTATCTTAGTTAATTGGGGAGCCACAGCCCAGTCTAAATAATGTATCCGGGTTTCAGGCAGACTGAAACCCGGACACAAAATTCCAAACCCGAACTGTCCGGGTGAATCCTGGACAGGTGGCAACCCTAGGTGGTACAGACAGTTGTAGCAGCACAACTTTAGAGGCAAGGAAATTCTAGGTACAGGGCCAGGCTCAGTAGATGCAAAGTTGATAAATGCAAAGCTAGCAAGCTATTTTTTATTTAAAGAACCATGATATTTTTGTAATTATTTTCTTAGGTTTTGGTTGCGCAACACAGCAGCAGGAATCACATTGAGCAGTTGTGCTCTGCCAAGGACATCAAGGTTATCATTATGAAGTGAATGTTTTGTTCTGCTGAATTAAGCTCTTTATATAGACTTCTGGTTCTCTGCACACTCATATTACACACATATCAAGCACCAGGTTGTAGCAACAAAAATGAAGCACTAAGCCCACAAGTTGCCATTAAAGTGGTAAACTTCCATCAATTGTTTGTACCCTTTAGCTAAGCCTATAATAAGGCTTACCTATAGGTACTGTAAATATCTCCTAAACATGCACTGTTTAGGAGATATTTACTGTATATGCAGCCAATGCCGTCATCAGCGCATAGCACTCTGAAAGAATGGCCACCCGTGCTGTTTCTTCTTTCTTCCCTGTGCTGTGACCGGCAGCTCCCACGCGCATGCGTGGGAATGACGTCACACGGCTCTAGCCAGTCACACAGCGGGAGTCCGCGGACCCGGAAGGAAGATGGGTGAAGATGGATGCAGCCTCCAGCGGTAACAACGAGGGCTTCGTTTGCAGGTAGGTTTCACATAATACTAGCACATTATGCCTTTACTTTGCAGATCAGGAAAAAAAGGCAGCGGTTTACTTCCTTTTTTATACTTGGAAAACTAATAGATATCCCATAAGTAGCAATAAGTACAACATTCTCATTAAAGAGTAAAGCTGGGTTCACATATATGCAAATTGGGTGCGTTTTTAGTTGCATCCAATTCGCATAACGTGAACACGTAATGTGAATGTGACCGACTTTCAATGGAACATATGCAGGGCGGATGCGGTGCGGTTTTTAAAAGGGTACTGTGCATTTTTGGGTTTAGGGGCAAATTCAGGGAAAAATGTTCACCTGAATCGCACCTGAACTGGTGAACAGAAACACACCAGACGCCGGACTGCAAACTGCAGCCGCATATATGTTAACCCAGCCTTATAGACAGGCCCATCGCTGACTGACAGTCACAGCTCTCTGCTCAGGGAGAACTGAGTGATCGGCAGTGTTTGAGCGCTCGGTTCTCAGTCTTAGAGCCTGTGGGTGACTAGGTAAGTATGAATCTTCAAGGACAATCAAACTCATACTTTTCAATGTCACCAAATTGCAGACCACCTCTACCTTATAACAAACGCTATCCTCTTCCACCCTTCTTCGAATTCCACAACAGATGAATTGCAGCATGCTCATGCATGTTGAGGTTTTTATATAGGAGGGCATCAATGCAAATCATTATAGTAATCTGGCCACTTTAAGAGGCAGGAAAGCAGCCTCCTGGGTCAGGGGGATGTTAGGAGTGATGGTAGAAAATGCTATAGGACACATGGCAGCAAAACGGCACAGTAACAATGGCACCGCTTGTTGCTGATCTGATTATTTGGAAAGAGATCATGATTCTGGTATTTTGTCCCATAAATGTGAAAGCCTTAGTTATTGTGTTAATAAATACACATATGAAAATATCAATCGTCTACGTTCTTACAATCAGTAGGTAAGCTGACAATTTAATCCGGTAAAGTAAGACAGGAAACCTTCAATTATACAACAAAGTCCTTTGCCAGAAATCCTTGCTTCCAGCCTTCTACAATGCAAAGTATATTTATAGGTTTCTCAGGTGTTCTGTTCTGTTTGCTTTGTGTCAGCAGACCTTAATCTATCTGTGATAAGAAACCACAACATAGTAGGTCATTGATAAGCGGATTACCCACAACTTTTTCTCTGTTTTTATTGGATGTAGCACCACTAGTTATCAGCTCAAAGGGGTTTAATCATAAAATAAAACATTTAGGCTGCTTTCACACTGGGGCGGGTGGGCGTTGACGGTAAAATGCCACTAGTTTCAGCGGCGCTTTACCGTCCTTTTAGATTTGCTATTCGGCCGCTAGCAGGGTGATTTTAACCCCCGCTATCGGCCGAATAAAGGGCTAAATGCACCCATGTATGCCACTGCCGAAGTGCTTTGCAGGCGCTACGGCAGTGGTGCCCATTGATTTCAATGGGCAGGAGCAGTGGAGGAGTGGTGTATACACCGCTCCTTCACCCCCCCAAAGATGCTGCTTGCAGGACTTGTCCTGCCAGCGCATCGCCCCAGTGTGAAAGCACTCTGGCTTTCACACTGGGACTGCAGGGGGTGGGGGGGTATGTTTTTCAGATGCTTTACAGGTTTTGCATCTTTGGCATGTGTTAGTAAAACTGTACATATCATCACAACTACTTAGTATATCTAGGCGGATTACACCCTGTTTTTTTTTTTTTCTGAACATATTGGGCTTTCATTTGGTGGTAAATGGTAATGGAAAACTCCTAATTTATTTATTATTATCAAAGAAAACCTGGCACAAAATAGTCCAAAAATATTATATATTTATATAGTATATTTTTCAAATTTAGCTGTATATTTCTTATTATACCTACCGCCAAAGAATGACCCAAAATAAATTCCGCTCCTCACAATTGCAGCATTCAACATATGTGTATGCTATTTGTTGTTTGTACCTGTAGTAGGGCCTAGGGACAATAGTGCACATTTTGCTTTTTTTATCCTACATAAAACACACTGACACCAACACATACTGACACTCATACCAATTTAAAAAAATGCATTTAAAAAAAAAAAAAAAAAAAATCTAAAATACAGTCTTGACCTGTGACCTTGACCCTAACTATAATCCATACCCTGATCAAACCTTGATCTAATTATTTTTTTCTTTACACACACACATTCGTTTGGTAAATTGGTTCTAAATGTACAAGTTTTTTTACCTTAATGCATTCCCTGCATTAAGGTAAAAAACATACTACATTGCGCTCCCCCCCCCCCAGATACTTACGAGCCAATATCGATCCAGTTATATGCACAACAACAGCGGAGCTCTCTTCTCACTGGACATGGAGACAGCAGAGGGAGCCATTGGCTCCTGCTGCTGTTGATCACAGCCAGTAAAGAGAGAAAGGGGGCGGGGTCAAACCAAGCTCTGTGTGTCAATGGACAAACAAAGCCGGCTCGGGAGTGAGCCCGCACAAGTGCCCCCAGAGCATTCAGCTTGCAGGGGGGAGGGGCCAGGAGCGCCAGCAGGGGACCGGAGAACAAGAGACTCAGGGCTGCTCTGTGCAAAACCACTGCACAGAGCAGGTAAGTATAACATGTTTTCTATTTTTTTTAAATGTGCCTTTTGAATCACTTACTTTTCTCCTCTAGCAAGGAGGAAAAGATACAATGTATAATTTTGAGAGTGGAATGTAACGCATTAGAACCCTTGCACCTTAGGCTGGTCCAGTAACGCCATTGAAAATGTTAATTGTAGATGGTAGAGTAAGCTCTATGTGAGTGAAATGTGTCAAAGGGAGGAGCCTAAGCAAGTGTTGTGTATACTTATAGTTCCATAGTGTTTTACTCTGAGATTGCTTCTGGAGAGCAGATCCCATTCTTCATCCAAGGAACCAAGGAAGGTACCTGGGACTGGGAAATCTGTACAGATTGTGGGCCTGAAGTGGAGAGTCTTTTGTATGGTATCTGCATAAAAACTAGCTCCATCCAAAATAATTTATTGAATACAAGTGGAAGGGAGAAGGGTTTAGTAACCCTGGGTAGTCCCAACGCTCACCCCTAGCAATGCCATGAGAGACTGGGAACTTTGTTTTGTAGCTGAGCTATTTGGTTCATTTGGGCACATGGTATAGTATTTTAGGGTCCAGATGTTTCATTTCTTCAGTGTGGAAAACTCAACAATCAGTAGCTTTGCTATAATGCTGAGCACAGCCTGCCAGGGGTGGTAGGGATCTTCCAACTGGGGACTGAGTAGCAAAATAAACAGCCAATTGTTCATCCCCTGAGGCACCTTGATCCTTAAGAGGCGGAGGGAGGGGCTCTCTAGTAAGGGGGATCTCACAACTTGAGATGAAATGGATTTATAAAGTGGGATGTTTCTCCCCTCTAGACTTTAATGTAGATGTAGACGTCAACACTTTTGTAGACAATTCCTTGTGTTCATTAATAGTTTTCTGAAATAACCTATAGAGTGACCGTTTCGTACCTATTTGGGAATGTGACTTTTTGGTGCTATAATTAAGTTGCGTTAATGTAATCAATATGCAAAATATATGTGCCAGTTTGTATACCATTGAGACTAACCAGGACTCCGGGTAGAGACATTACCCTATAATAATAAGTAGTGTATAGAATAAAAACATGGATGATAACCAGTTAGAACGCACTCGTTTTTAGAATGATTAATAGTCACTTTTATTCTATATGAAAATTGTTCCAAATGATAATTGTATACTGTCGAGCAATCAAAATTTTGGTCATATAATTTGGTGCTATGTGGAGTTTTATGCGGGGGTTATTGGCACTCTGTCCCCTGTTGGACATTCTGTTAAAACTTCCAGTTTTTCAATGTATATTTCCTTTTTTCAAAATGACTAGTAGTTTTGGGTGCAATTTGTAGGTTGGCCTATAGAGGGCAACAACAAAGTATCTGTGGACGGATCTTTGATGTTGTCTGTATTTGACGCAATTTAACTTTTTTTAATCTTTCATGTTAGCCACCTGTTATAAGTAGTATTAGAGCATAACTAATCAAAGGAAAAGGATTTAAACCAAAAGGCAAAGCAGCAAAGAATTTGTAGAAAAAATAAAGAAAAAAAGTAAAGTAAAGTAAAACTTTTTATTAGGTAGGAAAATTAATTAAAATTAATAATGCATTCAAATGTAAAGTAGATTTAAAATACAAGCTCTGGTTAGCGACACAAACAACAACACAAAACGTCACCTGTGGCAAAAAACCCCAAGTGAAACATGGTTTACCAATTACATTTACAGCATAGTTATCCACATGAATACCTCAATGCATTTTGACGCTTTTGTTTCTTGTCTTCTTCAGGGAGAATTATATTCTAAGGAAATATATCAAAAGATTCTAGTTTTAGGTATTTGGCAATATACAAATCATTATTAAGCATTTTAAAATGCCAAGTATCTCCATGTACATGAAGGTGTATTTACCATATAGTAGATGAAAAAGTTAGGATGTATCGCACAGACCAGATGACTAAAAGCGTTTTTGCGGTCAGTGATCCCATCGTCTCCGCACATCCCTACCGTGCCCACCGGGTGAGGCCACATTCCACCGGGCTTGCAGGGGGTCACGCTTTTGGACCTGGAGTCGAGGGCAGGAGGCAAAGCACCTGCAGTTGCACATTCAACAATCTCGATAAGTAAACAGCGGATATTCTATGAGTATTCAGTACTGATTTGCACCTCCAGACCGTCTGATACTAGATCAAACATTCAATTCGTTAGAAATACCTATTTGTATTAGTTCATAGTTGATTTGTTTATTTATTTAATTTATAGGTTGATTTGTATTGGTATTAACAAAGAGTTAAAAGATGAAAAATTAGGTATAATTACCGGTACTCAATTGATCAAAGGTAAAATAAGTGACAATAAAGTGAGGTAGTGTGTGTCTGTAAAATAATTGAGGATATAAAAATATTAATTTAAACGTGATGCAGGACATTAAAAAACTAGTGTTAAAAAATATAAAAAAATATAGTGAACAAATATATGTAAAAAACATAACAGTGATTTTTTTTTTTTTTTTACTAGTAATGGTGGCCATCTGCGATTTTTATCATGACTGCAACATTATGGCGGACACATCGGACAATTTTTACACATTTTTGGGACCATTGTCAATTTTACAGCGATCACTGCTATAAAATTGCACTGATTACTGAAAACATGTCACTGGCTAGGAAGGGGTTAAGTGTGTCCTAGGGAGTGATTCTAACTGTTAGGGGGCGTGGCTACGAGTGGCACGTCACTGATCAGCGCTCCCAATCACAGGGACCTGCGATCAGTGACAGTGTCACTAGGCAGAACAGGGAGATGCTTGTTTACATTAGCATATCCCCGTTCTTTCTCCCCGTGAGACGATAGCGGTATCCCCTCGGACATCGAGTCCACGGGACCCGCGATCCTACTCACAGGGCTCATGCTATGGCATGGCGTCAAATTCAATGGGACGTACAGGTACGTCCATTTGCCCAGCCGTGCCATTCTGTCAACGTAAATGTACAGTCGGCGGTCGGCAAGTGGTTAATCTTTCTTTTCTGAAGAAGGACTTATAACATTGCACTAATTAATACATATGCTGATATGTTTATGAATAGTATGTTGTTCTAAATGTTATGCGCGACTCTGTTTTTAGGTTTATGTATTTTTTGTGATATCACACATGAGAGTTGCTGCTCTTTCTTGACCTATTTCAATTAATTTATTTAACTGTTTAAAGCGTGTTTTGTTTCCCCCTTACATACCTTTCTACTTAAACATGGGTAGATAAAAATAAGTATAAGTATGACGACTATGTATGATGAAAAATACACAAGCAATATGAATTATAGCTATAGATATGTATTAATATTGAGATAGCAACCATGTTATAACCATGCGCTGATTTTGCTTTCATTCAATAAGTGGCAATCAGTGTTGGTCATCTTACTTTAAAAAAGTAATTAGTTAAGTTACAAATTATTTCTCCCAAAAAGTAATTGCGTTAGTAACTCAGTTACTACATTGGAAAAGTAATTAGTTACGCAGCAAAGTAACTGACTTTTTTTTAAAAATATTCTATACGTGTAACTAAGGGGCGGGTCTAGTATTACTGTAACCAAGGGGCGCATTTATTATTATTGTTATATATCGTGTAACCAAGGGGCTGCTCTATTATTACTCTAACCAAGGGGCAGATCTGTTATAGCGTGTAAGCAAGAGGGCGAATGTTAAATTAATGGGCAGAGCTCGATATATAACAATAATAATAAATGCGCCCCTTGGTTACAGTAATACTAGACCCGCCCCTTACTTACAAGATAGACGCCCCTTGCAGAGTAGCACGAGCATCAGGAGCGTGCGGCACAGCCTCGTACAATTGCATGTTAACTGCACCTGCGCGGTGTAGAGTTCACTCAGAGCTGTTTAGGTTCGGCAATTTTCGGGAAGCTCCGTAGTCCTTCGTACTGCGCAAGCCCTGCGCCTGCGCAGTACAGGGGGTCCTTATCCGGCGGGGGAACTTTTTCGGCAGGACACCGGAATTACACTACTGCCATCTAGTGGCGGTAGAAGTAATTGGGGTAACTAAGCCAAAGTAATGGGAACTGAGTTACCATGAGGGGAAAAGTAATCAGTTAGATTACTCATTACCCTCTAAAGTAACTGCGTAAGTTTATTTTAACTCAGTTACTTACATCACTGGTGGCAATAAAGGAAAACTGTCTAGCTTTACATTTTCTTTATGGTTTAGAGGAGCGGGTGGATAGAACCGGGGGCTCTCTCTCCTGGACCTCACTCAACTACTTCCCCCCCATTAGGTCTGCACTCATATAAGGACAGAGGTAGTAGGTTGTGTGCTTAAAGCTAATTTGCGTTAGTTTTTTTTTTTCTCTCCTCCCCTGCCTCTAGATTTATTCCTCTCTTTGAGAGAGTGGGACACATGGAATGGACTCCTTCTCAATAATGTCCCTTAACCTCCCTGGCGGTATGATTCTGTCTGGAATTTTGTGCTGAAAGCGGTACAATTATTTTGCATGGAAATTTGGCGTTTTTATATTGTAGGCATGCAATTCTTATGAATAACTCACTTAAATCTGTCCAAACCAGAGTCTAGTAGACATCCCGGGTATGATAAAGTTTGAAACACAAAATCATAAATTATAATAAAATAAAAATATATATAAAAATTATTCAATAATGTAATCAAATCAAAAACACTAAAATTTGCTCAGTTGCAGAATAGTTGCTGTCATTAAATTTAGTGTTTGATGATGAATTGTGATTCTAATTTATTATCGCTGTTTTCTAGCTGGTCAAAAAACACTTTTGACATAAAGGGACACTTTTTGGTTGCTATGGACCAGTGGCGGTGCGTGCATAGAGGGCGCAGGAGCACCGCCCCCTCTCTCCTGCACCGCTCTATCACCAATAGATAGATTCATGCATTGCATTGCAAGCAGTCAGGCAAAAAGATGGCATGCAGTGCTTGAGTTTGTCTGCTTAGACAGGAGCCACACTGGGGCAGAGATTCTGTCAGCTCTGCAGGGGCAGGCTCAGAGGTGGTTGACGCCACGCCAGCTTCAGCCAGGAATGGTTGTGTGCGATAATGGCACCAACTGACAGGGACACTTGACCCATGTTCCATGTTTGGCACACGTCCCGAATTTGGTGGTGCAGCAGTTCTTAAGCAGGTACCCAGGCTTACAGGATCTCCCGAGGCAGGCCAGAAAAGTCTGTGGTCATTTCCGACAGTCACACAATGCCAGTGCTAGGCTGGCTGACATTCAAAGGGAATGCAACATGCCCATCAACCGCCTCATTTGTGACATGTCCACCAGTTGGAACTCAACGTTGGCAATGCTGCAGCGGTTGCACACACAGCAGAGGGCCATCATTGAGTACCTGTGCGAGTATGGCACCAGAACAGGGTCAGGGGAGCTTGGCTTCTTTTCGCCACGCCAGTGGCTACTGATCAAGGATGCATGCACTGTCCTGTCACTATTTGAGGAGGCCACAAGGATGGTGAGCAGCGACAATGCATGCATCAGTGACATTGTCCCTCTAGTTTTCCTGTTGGAGCACATGCTTCGTGGAATGAGGCAGAGCAGCGGGAGGAAGAGGAGGACTTCCTAACCTCTCAAGGCCCCCTTTATCCAGATAGCATTCCTGCAGGCCCGCCAAACATACAAGAAGAAGAGGAGGAGGAGGATGATTGTGTCAGCATGGATGTAGAAGATAAAACTCAGCAGCAGACTTCAAGGGATGGTTTTCAGTCTCCAGAAACCCAGGGAGTTGTACATGGCTGGGAGGTGGTAGTTACGGATCATGTGATCCTTAGTGACCCAGAGGACTCAGAATCCAATGCCTCTGCAAACTTACACTGCATGGCCTCCCTCATTCTGCAAAGCCTGCAAAAGGACCCTAGGATTCGTGGTATCAAGGAGAGGGATCATTATTGGCTGGCGACCCTTCTTGATCCACGTTGCAAGGGTAAAGTTGCAGAACTTATCCTGCCTTCACAGAGGGAGCAGAGGATGAAACATCTTCAGGAGGCCTTGAAGAAAGGTTTGTGCAATGCATTTCCAGACCCTGGGAGGTTACAATTTTCTGGTGCTGAAAAACGTGTTGCTGAGGCTTTGTTCAGTCAGAGGAAGAGCAGTGGAGAAGGTGGCCGGGTGACTGATGCCTTTAAACAATTTTTCAGTCCTCAGCGCCAAAGTCTGATCGGTTCAAGCAACCATCGCCAGCATCTGCATTACATGGTGCAGGAATATCTAGGGGCAAGAGCAGACTTGGAGACCTTTCCAACAGAGCATCCATTGGGTTACTGGGTCTTGAGGATGGACCTCTGACCAGAACTTGCTCAATATACAATTGAGCTACTGGCCTGTCCTGCATCCATCATGCTTTCTGAACGCACATTCATTGCTGCTGGAGGGTTTGTAATGGATCAAAGAGTGCACCTGTCCACAGACTCCGTTAAAAGGCTCACATTCATAAAAATGATTCAGTCTTGAAACAGCAGCTATCCAGCACCTGATGCTGATGTAACTGACTGAATTTGCTATGGATGTGGGATCCCTTGAAGACTGCCTATGCTAACTATACTATTCCTTCTCAATCTTGATGATGCTAACTTCCAACAATATTTTTGGTTTAGAGCACCGCCACCACCACCACCCAAGGCCCAATTTTTTTGCCCCTGTTTAACAGGGGCATGTAAGTACAATTTTTGATCCAATATTTATCAGCAGGGCCTGTTCCTGCACCCAACAAGATTAACTGTGAGGGCTTACAGTGTTCTGGTACCACCACCAAAGGTTTAACAGGGGCATGTAATTAGAATTGTTGATATAGTATTGCACAGCAGGGCCCGTTCCTGTGCTCACCAAAAGTAACTGTGGGGGCTTACAGTGTTCTGGTACCACCAACACCTAAGGCCCAATTTTCTGCAGAGTGAATAAGGCAGGCCGTATAGTATATATGCGGCTGTTCAGAGTATATAGTGCCGGGGGGACCCCCACACCATTTTGGTTTATTTGGGTGCAGGGTGCGGGGTTCCCCTTAATATCCATACCAGGCCCAAAGGGCCTGGTAATGGACTGGGGGGAGAATTTTTTTCAATGACTCCCCCCCGAGCTGACAGCGTGAGAAGAAAAAAAGGCAATCACTGGCTCTGTTTGAAGGGACATCAGTCCCGAAGAGGAAGAGGCAAAGCCGCCTCATATGTGCCCACAAGTACCGCCTGCCAGTGCCCTCAATCAGTGCCCACAGTAGTAAGTGCCAGTAATTAGTGCCCACAAGTGCCACCTATCAATGCCCACCAGTGGTGCCAATTAGTGCCTCATCAGTGCCACCTAGCAGTGCTGCCTATCAGTGTCACCTACCAGTGCTGATCAGTGCCCATCAGTGCCCATCAGTGCCAGCTATCAGTGACACCTATTAGTGCCCTTCAGTTCACCTATCAATGCCATTCAGTGCCAACCATCAGTGCCACGTATCAGGGCCCACCAGTGCCACCTCATCAGTGCCCACCAGTGCTGCCTATTAGTGACCATCAGTGCAAAATGGTTTTGTATTTTTTTTTTTTTTTTACTTTTTAAATTTTTTTAACAAAATATAAAAAACCCAGAGGTGATCAAATACCACCAAAAGAAAGCTCTTTTTGTGGGGAAAAAATGATAAAAATGTCATTTGGATTCAGTGTTGTATGACCGCGCAATTGTCGTTTAAAGAGTGACAGCGCTAAAAGCTGAAAATTGGTCTGGGCAGGAGGGGGGTTTAGGTACCTAGTAAGCAAGTGGTTAAGAGACAATAAATCTCTTTGCATTCAAGAAGTGTCTGGCGTCCATGAATCCAGCTTGCATTACATCCACCATGCCTCGTAACCCACTCTACATAGAAGGATGTCAGCTCTCCCTGACTCTGGAGGTCACCCCTAGACCAAAGGGGACCCGGGACTTGGCTAAAATTGTAACAAATGTTCAGCAGTACATAACAGGCCCAGCATGGATGCAACCTGGCCGGGAACACTTACAAGGTGCAACAGTGATGGGACAGTAGACTCAGAGATTCACAGAACTGCTTTCTATTGACTTGGAACTGAACATTAGATTGAAAGTGGTTGCCTGAAAACAAGGAATCTACCATCCATGAATCTAAGCAATAATCTCAAATCAAATTGATTGCCAGTTCAATACAAGATACCAGAAAAAACTATGACAATTTAGTTAAAAGCAATCATACTTTTCCACTAGGCTCATTCGAGGCAATTCCGATTACATCTCTTTGCGGTTGATTAAAACCACTAATATCTACACTTAGGACTTTTCTTTTTTTCTGGGTTTTCTTTTTCATTAATTGCCACCAAATGTATGGCCAGATTTAGTGTGGGTGGCCATTTATACCAGATAGCAAGCATTTGTGCTGCAAGCTTGAAAATGACTTGCTAAGCTATTGCTAGGTATTTCTATAGTTATATAGATATAGATAGCAATAGCCATCCCACTACAGGGGGTCACTGTGACTTGCAGAGCTCTTGCTGTAGACTCACCACTGCAACTCTGCTCTTGCTAGAGACTTGCCACACAAATTTGCTACAAATTGGAAAAGTGTCAGCTGGAACTTGTGCTTCGCGTGCTCTGCAAGTGTAAAACTTCCCAGTGAAAATGTGCAGCACGTTAACAGCCTTACAATTCAACACTGCCACAAATGTGTAAGTTATTCTTGCTATCTGGTATGTTGATAATCAGGCCAAGCTCATGGTCAACATCTCTAATCATCTCACAGCTGTGCCAGTGGGTTACGGTTAGTGCTCTGTACTGGCCAATCAAGTCTATCTACTACCTTACTGACAAACCCCCATGGCAGCTCCAGCAGGGCAGAAGTTTCACAAATGGAAATGGTATTTTTTTTTTACTAGACCTGTTCTCCTACTGGTTTTATTGCTGGAAATCGCATGAAAGCCTTCTTACGATTTTGGCCTTATAGTGCACATGGAGACCAGACTAATCAAACCAGTACTGGGACAGGTTTGTTTAGTGCCCAAGGCAAGGATGAGGAACTGTGCCCTCTTTCCCACTCCTAGTAGAATGGGTGTATAGCCTTGTGCCCATTCACTGCCCCCTTGCACCGGCTGTCCGTGGTTGGCATGGAGTGTGAACTGCACATTCATGGACATTTTATGAAATTCTACAGCAGTAGCTGTCAAAGCAGACATGAGTCTACAGCCTGGCCCTGTTTACCAAACATTGATCTAGAGTTTGGGTGCAGTAAAGGGACCCCCTCTACCACTGCATCCTGGGCGGTAGCCCCTCTTGTTCACCCCTTGTCCCAGCCCTGAATCAGAGCCCTCTGGTTTTTAGAGCAGGTTATCTCTAGAGTATAAGACAATGCCACACAGCTCCTAAAATTTCTGTTCATCTGACCTCCTTCTCTCTAACTCCCTCATCACCTCCTCCCTTGCTCACCTCCAGGACTTTTCCAGAGCCTCTCCAATCCTATAGAACGCCTAACCCCAATCTGTCCGATTATCTCTGACTATTAGCTTTTAGGCGATCCTTGAAACCCTTCCTCTTCAGAGAAGCCTATCCTACGCACACCTAACAACTGTATTTTCATTTTCTCCATCATCTCACCCCCCACAGTTATTACCTTTTGTTCCACTTCCACCCTCCCTTCTAGATTGTAAGCTCTAACGAGCAGGGCCCTCTGATTCTCCTGTGTTGAATTGTATTGTAACTGTACTGTCTGCCCTCAGGTTGTAAAGCGCTGTGCAAACTGTGGGCGCTATATAAATCCTGTATAATAATAATAATAATAATAATAATCTGTCATTAAGATGAGAAATTCCATCCTACCTCCAAGGTTCTTCCTTACAGCCACCATCTTGTTTGCTCTCTGTATGCTGAACAGCTCTCTAATGATTACTATTCATCTGTTTCTAAAAAAAAAAATTCCATGTGTACCTCTCCATGTACCTTTCCATGTGTACCTGTGTCATTTTTTCCGGAAGGTTTACCCTGGTCTTTGAAGAGGACACAATGGAATCATTCACTAAATGTTGACTGGAATATACGTTGTTTTCACTAAGCTTAGTAAATCTGGTTTTCTGGCAGAAGTTCCTCTTGATACAACTATTTAAATGGCACTATCTTGGCCATAAAGCAATTCTGAAGGGGGCAGTCTCCACTAAAGGCACAAAGATGGATCAAGGACTGAAAATCTTCACTCTGCTGAACTTATGCATAATGGGTATGACTTTGCTATTTAAAATAGGTACATACTGTATATATAGTGCTTTTAAAGGTCTAGGTAGTCAACCTAGGGCAGGGGTAGGCAACCTGGGGCCCTCCAGCTGTTGCAAAACTACAAGTCCCATCTTGCCTCTGGGAGTAATTGTAACTGCCAGCCTTGCAATGCCTCATGAGAAATGTAGTTCTACAAGAGCTGGAGGGTCCCAGGTTGCCTACCCCTGTCCTAGGGGAATAAAGTAATAACTATGTTATTGGTTGAATCTGTTTAACCGCTTCAGCCCGGAAGATTTGGCTGCTGAATGACCAGGCCACTTTAACTCACCAGTGTGCGGTCGTGTGGAGGTTCACCCAAACAAAATTGACGTACTTTTTTTCCCACAAATAGATCTTTCTTTTGGTGGTATTTGATCACCTCTGCGGTTTTAATTTTTTGCGCTATTTACAAAAAAACAGCAACAATTTTGAAAAAAAAAACACATATTTTGTACTTTTTGCTATAATAAATATCCCAATTTTTTTTTTAAAAAGCTAATTTTTTCTCAGGTTAGGCCGATATGTATTCTTCTACATATTTCTGGTAATAAAAATTGCAATAAGCGTATATTGCTGGGGTGATACAGTATAGAAAGTAAACATTGATACCCTAGGACAGAAAGTGTGTTACTGACAGGATCATTAGATGAAAATAAAAGAAAAAAAAAGCATGGAAAAAGAAAACAAATTCCGCCACCACATCTAAGGACTGGTAAGTTGCAATATTTTATAAATATGTTCTTGGCTTTAGATACACTTAAAGTCAGAAACACCTTCAAACGATACAGTTGTTAAATGTTGTTGACTTGACAGATCAGAACTAATGCTGCGTACACACGATCGGAATTCTCGTCGGAAAAAAAGCTCTGATGGTTTTCCCATCGGAATTCCGCTCAAACTGTCTTACCTACACACGGTCACACCAAATTCCGACAGTCAATAACACCACGACATACAACACGTTCAGCGGCACTATAAAAGGGTTTAATGCTTCCGAGCATGCGTCAAATTGTTTCAGAGCATGCGTCGGAATTTTGCGTGTCGGAATTGCATACACACGATCGGAAAATCCGATAGAAAGGTTTTCCGTCGGAAAATTAAGAACAGGCTCTCAATCTAAAGTCTGTCGGAAATGCCGACAGAAAAATGAAAAGATGAAAAGATGAAAAGCGCCCATTGGACTGTTTCCATCGGAAATTCCGGCCGTGTGTACGTGGCATAAGTCAAAATCTGAGTGTGACCAACATAAAAACAAATATTAGAATTCTATACTGTGGACTATGATCACAGTTGTAAATTTTAGAAATTCAGGAAGCCTATTGGATTTTCTCTCTGCAGCTCAGACCAGAGAGGACTCTCCGATCATCCATACTCTATACTCCAGTGTCAAGGTACCTGACGATCAGCTTGGAACCACTGAGATTGTATCATCACCAGTGCAGATGACCCAGAAATATCCACTTCTAGTTACCATTACAGCTAAGAAGAAAGCATCTCTATGTGATACTCCTACCAAGACTGGCTCAGAAAGTGCCAACACCTCCTGCCCTGATCCACATCTGACCCTTTCTATAACGGCGATCACAAATTATGGGATAACACATGTGTACTTTATCCACGTCATTGGAGGACTCTGGTTGACAATAAATGTAGGAATAGGTTTATCTTTTAGTACTATGGCACTTGCTGCAAAAAAAGACACCGCCAAACTATATATCGATTATAATTATGAGAGCAAATCAACCAATATTCAAGGTCTTAAAAAAGATAGCAATGCTACAGCCATTTCTATTAGTCTTCAGACTGCCACCGTTCAGACAACACCTTCTAAGGCACAGAATCGCATGGTGCTGAGTGGAGAACCCGCACTGCGTAAGTAGAAGATAAAATGTATCATTATTTAGCATTTTCCACATATATCATACTTGCTAGGTGTTCTTCACTTTATCTGATATATTTATTTAAAACCTCATCCCACTCCCAGGGACATTAGGACACCAGGCAAACAGCCAATTACTAATTGTTTTGCTGCAGTCAACTAACACTTATGCCGTGTACACACGGCCGGACTTTGACAGCAAAGGTCTGACGGAACGAATCCGTCGAACAATTCGACCGTGTGTGGGCTTCATCGGACCTTTGCTGTCGAAAAAAAATCAGATGGACTTTAGATTTAGAACATGTTTCAAATCTTTCCAAAGAACTTGAGTCCGGTCGAAAAATCCATTCGTCTGTGTGCTACGGACGAAAACCGACGCTAGGGCAGCTATTGGCTACTGGCTATGAACTTCCTTATTCTAGTCCGGTCATACGTCATCACGGTCGAATCCAGGTAGGTCTACTGGAACAAAAAGGTTTTCCTCCAGGAAAAGGTGCCGGCTAATGCATATAGCAAATGAAGGTGAGTAGAAAATTCTGGACAGCCGCACCCTAAATGAAATTTCTTGTGCCTTTATTAGAACATCAGGATCACAGCAAAGTAGTACAGAACCAAAAACAGCTGATGCGTTTCACACTAAACGTAGTGCTTATTCATAGCATAAGCACTACGTTTAGTGTGAAACGCGTCAGCTGTTTTTGGTTCTGTATTACTTTGCTGTGACATGTACAGTGTGATCCCAATGTTCTAATAAAGGCACGAGAAATTTCATTTGGAGGGCGGCTGTCCAGAATTTTCTACTCATCACGGTCGAATCCGTCGGACTTTGGTGTGATTGTGTGTAGACAAGTCCGATTCGACGGAAGTCCGTCGAAAGTCCTTCGAAAAGTCCGTCGCAATTCAGTCTGTCGAAAAGTCCAGTCGTGTGGACACGGCATTACAGGTCATGTTCCTCCCCCAGCCTCTGACTGGGCAGTGAGCAGACAGCAGCAGACTGATGAGTCACTTTGCTCTCACCTTCAGAATGCTCTTTGTTAGCAACATGAAAACAGTAGCATACCAGATTGGTGCTTTGTGCTTCCTCTCCCAGTCTGAGCTCTGCTGCACTGAGGACAGCAGGAAGCTATTGCTAGGCCAAAGCAGATACTTAACACTCATAGACTTGCCTGTTCCATGGAAACATTTGATGCTGTGTTATGCCATATATAGATGTCTCAGGGAAATTCTTATGCCGTGTACACACGATTGGAAATTCGTCCAGAAAAAGAAAGATGAGAATTTTTGGTCGGAAAATGCAAACATGTGTATGCTCCATCGGACTCTCAGCCAGCAAAAGATTGAGAGCATGTTCCTATCCGAAAATGCGTGTGTATGCAATTCCGACGCTCAAAAACTCTGCTCAGATTTAACTACGAGATGGAAGCTATTAAACTTCCTTTTTCTAGTCCCATCGTACGTGTTGTACGTCTCCGCGTTCTTGACGGTTCGGAATTTAGTGTGACCGTGTGTATGCAAGACAGCTTGAGCGAAATCCCGTCGGAATTCCGTCGGGAAAACCATCAGAGCTTTTTCCTCCGAGGGTGCTTGAATCTGCTAATCTGATGGGAGTGCTTTGGGGTTGCTAGCAGAATTGTTGGTGGTACTATAGCACACTCAAGTATTCCCCTTCGAATGGCACCCAGGGCACATACCATACATGCCATACCCTGGATACACCACTGGCTGAGACTGCTGCTGGAAGCCACCATCTTGGATGCACCATCAGCAACTCCAGCAGGCTGAAAACCGCCATTCAAGCAGTGGCGGTTGGTGGAGTTTTTTTGTGGGGGGGGGGGGGGGGGGGCGGCAAACAACCCCCTCCCCCCTGGACCGCCAGTGGAGCGGCACTAGCACAACTGCCAACTACAAAAAGTATTGGATCCCCTGCTGATTTTGTACGTTTGTCCACTGACAAAGAAATGATCAGTCTATAATTTTAATGGTAGGTTCATTTTAACAGTGAGAGACAGAAGAACAACAAAAATATCCAGTAAAAAGCATTTCAAAAACATTATAAATTGATTTACATTTTAACGAGCGAAATAAGTATTTTATCCCCTATCAATCAGCAAGATTTCTGGCTCCCACGTGTCTTCTATACAGGTAACGAGCTGAGATTAGGAGTACTCTCTTAAAGGGAGTGCTCCTAATCGCAGCTTGTTACCTGTATAAAAAAAAACCTGTCCACAGAAGCAACCAATCAGATTTCAATCTCTCCACCATGGCCAAGACCAAAGAGCTGTCCAAGGAGGTCAGGGACAAGATTGTAGACCTACACAAGGTTGGAATGGGCTACAAGACAGATAATTTCTTTATCGGTGGGCAAACGTACAAAATCAGCAGGGGAACAAATATTTTTTTCCCTCACTGTAGCAATAGAAGATTTTGGAGATCCAGAATTTTTCATAACCTTTCACTTCTTCCGTTTGGGACACTATACGATGTGGATGTGGACTTTATTTTTAGTTATTTGATTTATTACTTTGGGATCTCTCAATTTTACAATTCTTTGGTGACTCTGTAGTGCTCGCGCAAAGATGGCACTACGTCCGAGCCAACTGTTCTGTTTGGAGGACAGCAGTATTGGATAAGGCACACATGAATTAAAGTTCTGCTTTATTCTTCCTACATAGTATCTCATTTCAATATTTTTTATAAGAATAATTCTTTAGGTATTCTTCTTTTTTCTAACCTATAAGCAGTGGCGTCGCTAGGGGGTGACTTTTGGGGCTAAAGCCCCAGATCTTTTTTAGACCTAGCAACACCCCTGCCTATAAGACATAATTTGTTTTGTTTCGTTTTGATTAGTTAATCTAGTTATTTTGTTTTGTTTTGATTTGTTAATCTAGATATTTTGTTTCGATTTGATTCGTTAATCTAGTTATTTCGTTTAGTTAAATTCAGTTTATTCGTTCAATTCGTATTTTCTTCAAATTTATCGATTTATCGAATCGGTCAAAATGAAAATGTCATATTGCTTTCAATTAGAATGCAGCAAAGTGAACAAACAAATGAAAAATATTCATCAAATGATTACAATGACTCTTTAAATCACATTTGGCTTAACAAAAACAGCATTATTTCGAAATTGTACTCTAATAACACACACAGCCTTTGATTTCAGCAATATGCGTAGTGAGAATTCAACTGGGGTTCAATGTAAAATTCAATTCTAATTTCAGTCCAGATTTCCGAAATTCAGACAAACTTTCGTTACGTTATTCGGAGCATTAAATACAATTTGTTTATATTGTACTTCGGGGATTTGGATATATCCAAATAACGAAAAATGTGTCTGAATATTCATTTGGAACGAAACAAACTGCACATGTCTATAACCTATTACTCATCTCATCTAACCTTTGTAATCTAGTCACTAGCTATCCCTTAGACCCCTTTCACACTGGGGCATTTTTCAGGCGCTTTTGGGCTAAAAGTAGCACCTGTAAAAACGCCTTCCCTGCAGTCCCAGTGTGAAAGCCCGAGGGCTTTCACACTGGGGCGGTGCGCTGGCAAGACGTTAAAAAAAGTCCTGCAAGCAGCATCTTTGGAGCAGTGAAGGAGCGGTGTATACACCGCTCCTCCCCCGCACCTGCCCATTGAAATGAATGGGCATTGCTGCCCATAAAGCGATTTGGCAGCAGCGTTACACGGGCGTAGTTAACACTTTATTCGGCCGCTAGCGGGGGTTAAAAGCATCCCGCTATCGGCTGAATAGCACCACTAAAATGAAGGTATTTAGCGGCATTTTACCGCCAACGCCCGCCCCAGTGTGAAAGCACTCTAAAGCTCTCATCACCTGATTTTTCAGAATAGTTAAAGGGTTTGTTCACTTTTTCAGACTTTTTCAAAAACATCCCCAAGCATTACAGTGTCCTCAGTAAGCTCAGTATCTGCAGGATGAAGAGAGGAGGGCATTGAAATGAGCAGCTGAAAAAGTAAGCATTCTTTTAACCACTTCAGCTCTAGACGGTTTGCCCTCCTTCATGATCAGGCTATTTTTAACTGACAATTGCGCGGTCGTGCGAAGCTGTACCCAAATAAAATTGATGTTGTTTTTTTCCCCACAAATAGAACTTTTTTTTGGTGGTATTTGATCACCTCTGCGGTTTTTGTTTTTCGCTATTAAAAAAAATAAAAAAATAAAGAAAATGTTACTTTCCGCTTATAAAATCCAATAAAAAAATGTAAAAAAATCGAATTTCTTCATCAATTTAGGCCAATATGTATTCTGCTACATATTTTTGGTAAAAAAAATCCCAATAAGTGTATATTATTTGGTTTGCGCAAAAGTTATAGCATCTACAAACTATGGGATATTTTATGGGATTTTTATTTTGTATTCTTTTTACTAGTAATGGCGGCAATTAGAGACTTATATCGGAACTGCGACATTGCCGTCGAACAAATCGGACACTAAGTGACGCTTTAGGGGACCAGTGACACCAATACAGTTATAAGTGCTAAAAAATATGCACTGTCACTGTACTAATGACACTGGCAGGGAAGGGGTTAACATCAGGGGCGATCAAAGGGTTAAATGATACAGTGATCAGTGCTAAAAAAAAATATGCACTGTCACTGTACTAATGACACTGGCAGGGAAGGGGTTAACATCAGGGCCGATCAAAGGGTTAAATGATACAGTGATCAGTGCTAAAAAATATGCACTGTCACTGTACTAATGACACTGGCAGGGAAGGGGTTAACATCGGGGGCGATCAAAGGGTTAAATGATACAGTGATCAGTGCTAAAAAAGTATGCACTGTCACTGTACTAATGACACTGGCAGGGAAGGGGTTAACATCAGGGGCGATCAAAGGGTTAAATGATACAGTGATCAGTGCTAAAAAAGTATGCACTGTCACTGTACTAATGACACTGGCAGGGAAGGGGTTAACATCAGGGGGCGATCAAAGGGTTAAATGATACAGTGATCAGTGCTAAAAAATATGCACTGTCACCGTACTAATGACACTGGCAGGGAAGGGGTTAACATCAGGGCGATCAAAGGGTTAAATGTGTTCTTAGGGAGCCAACTGTGTGGAGGGGGGGGGGGGGGTGCATGTACTGCTTGTTTTGAGCAGAAACACAGGATCTCTGCCTTCCCTACTAACATAACGGTGATCTGCCTTTGCTTACATAGGCAGAGCGCCGTTCTGCCTCTGTCGGGGACTATCAGCGGGTCCTGGCAGACATCGGGTCCGCCGGACCCGCTGATTGGCTCCCACTGTGTCCAATCACAGGTTGCTTGCGGTGCGTGTGCGCCCCAGACTCGGAAGTGCAGAATCATGTACCTGTACGTGATTCTGCACACAACAAGAACCTGACAGAAAAGTAAAAAAAAAAAAATGGCACCTTTATGTCTTCCTCACCATATCCTCTTATTTACAGTATTTTATTTATAATGTTTACAGGTTTTTATCTAGTGCCAACAATTTACACAGTGCATTATATATAAACAAAGAAAAGTGACGGCAGAAAAAGAGTTTTTTTTTTACATGTTTTTTTTGTTTTTGTTCTTTATTTATTTATTTGTTTTTTCGTTAACTTTTTTGTTTAGATCTGTGTTTGTCCCAAGCATGTTTCAATCCACTTACCTTTGGCTGACTCACTACCTCTGCTGGAAGTTTATTCAAAGCATTAGCTACCCTTTCAGTAATTCTGTAAATTAATACTTTCTAAGATTAGTTTTGAACTTTCCTCCAGTTAGTTTGAGGTCATGTCCCCGTGTTCTTGATTTTGGTTTCATATTGAAAATACCGCCCTCTTGAATCCTATTTACCCCCTTTATGTATTTAAAGGTTTCAATCATGCTCTCCCTTCTTTCCTCCAGACTGTACATATTAAAGAGGAACTGCAGTCTGCTCACATAATCTGTAATAACATCTTTGCCATTCTGAAGCTTCCCTCCAACCACTTTGCATATTATTTTATATATACTGTGATTCTGTACTTGCCAAATATGCTGCAGAAATCTCCCTCCACTGAGTCTGGCTGCACCCATTTTAACTGTGGGCAGCTGAAGCTACAGACACACAGAGGCACACCTCCAGTTCTGCAGCTCTCTTTGGCCCTCTTATGACTCACCCCCCTCCCTTTCTGGCAAACTATCACGAGAGTGAGAGAGCTGTGCATGATGTCATAAGCCGAGGCTTTTTACCAGACAAGAAACAGGAAGTGGGCTGTATAAGGTATTTACTGGCAGAAAAAAAATGTTTTACTATCCAAAGTTAATACAACAAGGGAAGAAGATTTAATAGATGGAAATATGAAAAAAATTACAGAAGTTCCGATTTTAAGTTCTTGAAGTCACTCTCGATGTATTATCCCCGAGACCTTTTACCAATTTTGTTACCTGTCTCTGGACTCGTTCCATTTTATCAACATCTTTGTGTAAGTGAGGTCTCCAGACCTGGACACAGTATTCTAAATGAGTTCTAACTAAGGATCTACAGTGCATCCAGAAAGTATTTACTGAGCTTCACCTTTTCCACATTTTGTTATGTTACAGCCTCATTGCAAAATGGGTTACATTCATTATTTTCCTTGAAATTCTACAAACAATACCCAATAATGACAATGTGAAAGAAGTGTGTTACAAATATTTGCAATTTTATAACAAAAAACAAAAAGGGAAAAAAAAAATCACATGTACATAAGTATTCACAGCCTTTTCTCAATACTTTGTTGAAGCACCCTTGGCACCAATTACAGACTCAAATCTATTTGAGTATGATGCTACAAGCTTGGCACACATATTTTTTGCAGTTTCTCCCATTCTTCTTTGCAGGATCTCTCAAGCTCTATCAGGTTGGATGGGGAGTGTTGGTGCACAGCCATTTTCAGATCTCTCCAGAGATGCTCAATCGGGTTCAAGTCTGGGCTCTGGCTGGACCACTCAAGGACATTCACAGAGATGTCCCATAGACATTCCTTTGTTATCTTGGCTGTGTGCTTTGGGTCGTTGTCCTGTTGAAAGATGAACCTTCGCCCCAATCTGAGGTCAAGAGCGCTCTGGAGCAGGTTTTCAACAAGGATGTTTCTGTACATTGCTGCATTCAATCTTTCCCTCGATCTTGACTAGTCTCCCAGTTTCTGCCGCTCAAAAACATCCCCACAGCATGATGCTGCCACCACCATGCTTCACTGTAGGAATGGTATTGCCCAGGTGATGAGCGGTGCCTGGGTTCCTCCAGACATGACACTTGCCATTCAGGCCAAAGAGTTCAATCTTTGTTTCATCAGACCAGAGAATTGTGTTTATCGTGGTCTGAGAGTCCTTCAAGTGCCTTTTGCCAAACTCCAGGTAGGTTGTCATGTGCCTTTTACTAAGGACTGTCTTCCGTCTGGCCACTCTACCATGCAGGCCTGATTGGTGGAGTGCTGCAGAGATTGTTGTTCTTCTGGAAGGTTCTCCTCTCTCCACAGAGAAACGCTGGAGCTCTGCTACAGTGGCCATCGATTTCTTGATCATCTCCCTGACTAAGGCCCTTCTCCCCCGAATGCTCAGTTTGGCCAGACAGCCCGCTGTAGGAAGAGACTTGGTGGCTCCAAACTCCTTCTATTTGCGGATGATGGAGGCCACTGTGCTCTTTGCGACCTATAATGCTGCAGACATTTTTCTGTACCCTTCCCTAGATCTGTGCCTCAATACAATCCAATTTTGGAGGTCTACAGACAATTCCTTGGACTTCATGGCTTGGTTTGTGCTCTGGAATGCACTGTTAACTGTTGAACCTTATATCAATAGGTGTGTGCCTTTTCAAATCATGTCCAATCAACTTAATTTACCACCGGTGGACTACAATCAAGTTGAAGAAACATCTCAAAGATGATCAGTGGAAACAGGAGGCACCTGAGCTCAATTGTGAGCAGTGGTGGCTGGTGAAGTTTTAGGCTGGGGGGGCGCCCCTCCACATTTGCCCCCTCCCACTTCTCATAAGTCACACCCCTTATAAAATCCACATCATATACCAGGATGTACATTATACACAGGGCTCTGCACATCATACACCAGGCTGTACATTATACACAGGGATCTGCACATCATATACCAGGCTGTACATTATACACCGGGCTCTGCACATTATACAGCAGGCTGCACATTATACACCGGGCTCTGCACATCATATACCAGGCTGCACATTATACACCGGGCTCTGCACATCATATACCAGGCTGCACATTATACACCGGGCTCTGCACATCATATACCAGGCTGCACATTATACACAGGGCTCTGCACATCATATACCAGGCTGCACATTATACACAGGGCTCTGCACATCATATACTAGGCTGCACATTCAACGTCGATAGCGCTGCTCAATGCATCTGAGTCTATGCACTGCACTCGCCCGGCCAGTCCATCGTGATCGACCGTGCCGCAGACCGAGTTTTTTGGGGGCAAATGAAGCGCCTCGCCTGCAATCTCATGATTGCATCGACGTGGCACTTCCCATATTGCACTGTGCAATATGTTAATACAGTGCCATTTTTTTTTTAAAGGGACATGTTTAAATAACAATTTTTTATTTTTTTAGCTTTTTTTTTTTACTGCCCGGGGGTTGGGTGCGGCACTGGGGCCGCCTACCGAAAAACATCTATGGGTACCGGCACTTAAAGATTCCTCCTCTGCATTTTAGTTCACCTCTCCAAAAATGTATGTGTAAATAAGGGGGGGACTGTCCAACCTCCACAAATACAAGGCTGCACATGAAAATAATGAATGTGTTGATAAGCGGGGGGGGGGGGGGGGGTGTATGTGTCGTCCAACCACCACAAATGTCAGGCTGCACATGTACAAGATTAATGTGTTGATAAGTGGGGGGGCCTCCAACCACCACAAATACCGGGCGGCACATGTAAAAGATTGATGTGTTGATGCCCCCCTTATCAACCTTACCTACCGTCGGAAGAAGTAACGTCTGTGCCAGTGGAAGTGAAAGTGAAGTCTCACATAGGCTCAGCTTCCTCTCATGCTGGACTGAGCAGATGAGTGCCAACATCACTTCCTTCTCACTGCATTTGAGTCTATGCACTGGCCAGTTCATTGCGCCGGAAGCTGTGGTACTTTCCGGATGCACTGTATATAGGGGATTTAGGACATCCTTGCTCCTGCTGGTGATCCCTCTAGTGACACACCCTAGAATTCTATTCGCTTTCCCTACTGCCTGTTCACATTGTTTTCTAGTTTTGCAATCATCTAAAATAAGTTCCCCCCAAATCTTTTTCCTCTGTAGTGCTGGCCAACACTGTACCAACAAAGCAGTGTTAATTTTGGCAGCAATTCCGATTTAGTTTTAGTCTTAGGACTAAAATGGCATCTTTAGTTTTAGTCCAATTTTAGTCTTCTGCAAGGGTTTTAGTTTTAGTCATAGTCTTTGACTAAAATGCCATTTTAGTCCTATTTTAGTCATCGTATTTTAGTCAACTAAAATCTCCAGTACATTTTAGTCAACTAAATGTGCACAGTACACAGCCCCCCCACAATACACAGCCCCCCCCCCTCTGCACAGTATACAGCCCCCCACCCTCTGCGCAGGACACAACCCCACACAATACACAGCCCCCACCCTCTGCACAGTACACAGCCCCCCCACAATACACAGCCCCCCCCCTCTGCACAGTATACAGCCCCCCACCCTCTGCGCAGGACACAACCCCACACAATACACAGCCCCCACCCTCTGCACAGTACACAGCCCCCCACCCTTTGCACAGTACACAGACCCCACAATACACAGCCCCCCACCCTCTGCACAATACACAGCCCCCCACCCTCTGCACAGTACATAGACCCCCACCCTCTGCACAGTACACAGCCCCTCACCCTCTGCACAATACACATCCCCCCACCCTCTGCACAATACACAGGTCCCCACCCTCTGCACAATACAAATCCCCCACCCTCTGCACAGTACACAGACCCCCACATTCTGCACAGGACACAGCCACCACCCTCTGCACAATACACGGACCCCCACCTTCTGCACAGTACACAGACCCCCACACTCTGCACAGGACACAGCCCCCACCCTCTGCACAGTACATGGACCCCCACCCTCTGCACAGTACATGGACCCCCACCCTCTATAACACCTATGCACTGTGTTATACGGCGATAAATACGGTAGTTCATGAGGGTAAACGTCCCTCCTTGTCGTTTTCATCCTGTTTTCGTTAAGAAACAAAAACGGATTTGACTTTCGCCATAGTTTTTCAGTGGACGAAAATGTGCTGTACTTTTAGTTTAGTTTTCGTCACTGTAAAAATGCCACTGACGAAATCTTTGACGAAAACATTTTCGTTGACGAAATTAACACTGCCCCAATGTTGTACTCTGTCATGGGATTCTTTTTCTTTAGGTGCATTATTTTACAAACATTTAGAAACATTGAGGTTGGGTTCACATATATGTGAAGTGGATGTGGGTTTCACCGCATCCAATTTGCATGACATGCGAGTGTGACCGTCTCTCAATGGAGACGGTTCACACATGTCTGGGGCAGCCATGGTCTGGATTGAAAAAGGGTCCTGTGTTTTTGGGTCCAGTTCATTTGCAAATTCAGGCAAAAAATCAGACCTTATTCGCACCTGAACCGGTGAACTGACACGAATCCGGACCCCGTGCACGAACCTACAGTCGCACATATGTGAACCCAGATTGAACTGCAGTCTCCACTGCTTTTGACCAATCTTCCAGCAATGCCAAATCATGTGCTATGTCACAGACACCTCCAGGAATATCAACCCAATTATACACCTTTGTGTCATGGGCAAAAAGACCTACCAACCCAAAAAACCTTCACGTACATATACAGTTGATTTAATAGAATGGGACCCAGTACAGAGCCTTGTGGTACACCACTATTGACTGTGTTCTGTTCCAAGCAAACCTTATTTACAACCACACTCTGGATATTACAATATATATTTACATATATTGTACATTCAGAGTCCCTGAACTCGAAGAGCTTAATTTTATACTTGAAACTTGAATTTTTGCTCAGATCTAGAGGTCAGAGGGAGAGGTTACTAACATACTAACATAACAGTTGTCGCTTAAGACTTGTTTCTGCCTTTTCTTCCCAGGTGCTGGAGCAGTATGGGGAATCATTCCACTGGCTCTGCTTACATCACTGCTCAACTGAAGCTGACAATGGTCTTTCCTATTGTAAGTTATGTTAGTTGTCTTTGTTAAGGAATGTACACACCCAGGGTCGGGACAAGGGGTGGGCGGAAGGGACGACTGCCTGGGCGCAATGGTTTACTGGAGGCGGAATTCCGCTCAAGCTTGGCTTGCATACACACGGTCACACAAAAGTTTGCTGAACCTTCGACCGTCAAGAACGCGGTGACGTACAACACTACGATGAGCCGAGAAAATGTTCAATGCTTCCGAGCATGCGTCAAATTGTTTTTCGAGCATGCGTAGGAATTTTGCGCGTCGGAATTGCTACAGACTTTTGCTGGCTGGAATTCGGCCAGCAAAAGTCCGATGGAGCATACACACGGTCGTATTTTCTGACTAAAAGCTCTCATCTGTCTTTTGCTGGCGGAATTTCCGATCGTGTGTACGTGGCATTAGAGCTTACAATCACTTTAAGCAGGTTCAGCACAATTGGGTATTTTCTGCGAATGCATCCTGCCTAGAAAGACACACTCCCGCAGACTGGCATCCAAGGCCTTTTGATATTTGCATTACACTTCCCCAGAGCCAGGGCTGGGTGCATTAGGGCTGAGAGCTCTTGGGAGGAATATCAGTTCAGGGTATTGTAATGTTTTCTGGAAGCTATGTACGGCCCCCCGCTTGACCCTTACGCCAACCATTACCTGGTAATGCGAGGGTTAGGGTGGGCAAGGGTTAGAGTCTCTGTTAGGGTTTTGTAGTTCTTATCTATTACAGTTGTCTATGTCCCTATTAGGGAGATTACCACTCTATTCCCATGACAGGAAGTGATGGGAAATCTCCCAACGGATGCAGAGGAGTAACGCAAAAACACATTTCCAGTGGAGCGGGTAAGGGTGCAACTTCTGAAAGCATTTTTATTACTCACTGTACCATACTGTCCCAGTAATAACCACATGCCCCATTTTTGGAAAATGTTAAAAATATTAATAGCTTGAGGCTCGGTTCACACTAGTCCGAATCCAAAGTCGCGCGACTTTCAGTGCAACCTTGGAGGCCGACTTTTATACAACTTTGATGTGACTTTCTACACTCTGTGGCATTGAAGTCATATTAAAGTCGGACCAAAGTGCTGCAGGAACCTTTTCTAAAGTCGGAGCGTCTTGTGTATTATCAGTTAAAGATGTTACTAAACCCACAACAGTAAAAATCAGTCTGTATATGCAGTAAAGCATGCTTGTTATACTCACTGTGTAACCTAAGGGGTTAATCCTCTGCATTGTGTAAAAAGGCTGCTTGATCTTGTATGCAGATCCTCCTCTTCTTTAACTGACTACAACCAATCTGCTGATAGAACAGAGCATTAGGAGTCAGGCTGCACATGCTCAGTTTGGTTTGTGTTGCTAGATAGTTATTTTTTTTTCCTTGGGAGGGTACATGTGATCAGCACAGGAACAAGCACTGCCCAGACAGAGGGTCAGGGGTCCTGTAGCCTCATAGGACGGTCACAGGAAAATTAAAACTCCTCCTACAAGCTTTAAAGAGGATGTAAACCCTGATGGGTTTACTACCTTTTTGTTTCACTGCAAAGGTAAAGCATAATGGACTACTATGCATCGCATAGTAGCCCATTATGTGTCACTTACCTGACACAGGAGCCAGCGAAGTCACCGCTGTCCCCTGTTGCGCAAAGCGTCCATCTTCCTTCCGGGTATCGCTGCTCCGGCGCTGTGAGTGGCTGGAGCAGCGATGACGTCACTCCGGCGCATGCGCGCAGGAGCCGTAAGTGATGGCATGTTTGCCTTCACTTGCGGCGTGCCCAGTGTGCCTGCGCTTTTGTCTACAGCGTGCATGCACCGTAGTCATCTGTGCCGCTATTTCTGTAAATATCTCCTAAACCTTTTCGGTTTGGGAGAAATTTCTTGGACCTACAGGTAAGCCTTATGCCGCGTACACACGAAGGGACTATCCCGCGGGATTATCCGCTGGACCGAAGTCCAGCGGATAATCCCCTCGTGTGTGGGCGCGGGCGGACTTTTTTTGGCCAAAGTACGGCGGACTAAAGTTTCAGGTTTTGTTCTCAAATTATAATCCGGTCGTGTGTAGTATGGTCCGGCGTACCAAAAAGGACGCATGCTCAGTAGCAATTATGTCACGGACTCGCTCGGTCTGGTAAAACTAGCCTTCGTTTTGAAGCTCGCACAATCGTCACGCTGCAGAATTTTTTTTTTTTTTTTTTTTTTTTCTGACAGCGGGATTTGTATGTTATCGTACTTGAAGAATGATTTTGCCTTGCTGCTTGTATATTCACGCAGAGTACTCCCGAACGTTTTTTCTTCAGCATTCTTTAGTGAAGTTATATATTTGTATATATATATATATATATATATATATATATATATATATATATATATTATATATATATATATATATATATATATATATAGATATAGATATAGATATAGATATAGATATAGATCTAGATATAGATATCCAAATCACCAAATGAAAAATATATCTATATTTCTCAATAAGCCAAAAAAAATATATATCGATATCTACATATATATATATATTAATATATATAGATATATAGATCTATACGTGTATAAAAATATATATATATATATATATATATATATATATATATATATATATATATATATATATATATATATATCTATATATTATATATGTACATATATCTCTATATAGATATTTTTTATTATTTGTTGGTTATCAAAAGGATTAGTTATTACACATGATACAATTGTGGAGTCAGCAGAGCTTGCCCTTAATTCAGATCTTAACCCTCACCTTTCCAGCGACTGCACTTGCAGTTCCATTGAAGTTGCACTTTACACTTGTATTGTCAAATGAATGTTTAGACATGTACCTGCCTACTCCTAAAGAAACTATGTTTTTGAATAACAAGCACGTATATCATTATTTGATGAAAATTAAATGACCATTTATTATGGTTAAAACAAACAAGGCAAAACAAAATAGGAAGGCAACACTGGAGCCACTTGTAGATTTTGTGAAGACTTTTTGCCCCAACGGCAGACACCAAGTTTGTGAAGCCAAAAATTAAGCTTGGGCACATTTCATACAATATAGGGAGCACAAGAAGATTGACCAGGAATCAGACAGACCAGGAACAGCAGCAGATGACATCTATGTCCCCAAGCTGTGGCACTACAACAGCCTGTGTCTTCTGTGAGACCAGACTGAAGCCAGGCAATCACTTCCGACTCTTCCCACCACGCTGCCCTGCACTCTTCCCTGCAGTCTTCCCTGCACGCTTCCTTGGAGGCTGACTTGTGGTAGGAGGAGGAGTAGGAGGAGGAGGAGGAGGAGGAGGAGAAGAAGGAAGACGAGGAGGAGGAGGAGGAGAAGTTGGTGTCGGGCCTTCATGGGTCAGGCGGGTGGATTCGCGTAATTCACCCCTCAAACCCACCCTAATTGCCTCAGAAATTAGGCCCTCACACAGGTGCCGTTGGCCCCTCTCCATTTCCAGCAACCTGCTGGACACGTAGCTGGCATAGGCCTCTTCTGGAAGGGTGGGTTTGTCCAGAATGGCACTCGCCTTCCGAATCAGTTGCAGTGATTCCTCCTCAACAATGGTCATCCTCCTGGGCCTTCTTGGGGGTAAGGGCAGGGGTGTAGGTAGACTTCTTAATTGGGTCTGGCTGTCACTCTGGCTCGTGCTGGGCCCAGCCACCTCCTGGCTCTCGTTGGTCATGTCCTCCTCCTCCTCCATACCACTTGTCCCGGCATCATCCTGGGTCAGCTCATCCTGTGTGCAAATAAAATCAAAAATCAAACACCTGTTTTGTGGTTTCTGGCCTCCTCAATCATCCAATTGTAAACTTAGGAACGAGCATCTAAATTTTCCAAAAGATCCAAAAGGCTATCATTTGGACCCCTGCATTTTCCAACCAGATCACCAATGTTGTCTAACGCTTTTTTTTGCCACTACTGGATGTATGTATACACTATATATGTATCGATATGTTGCACCAACACTTTTTAGAAGTGTGCATAATTTTTGTCAGTTTTTTTCACAATTCTGAGTTCAGGGTGTTAATTGTTTCACATGTTAACGTTTACAGCATTAATATTCACACAATCACAATTTAGGCTACTAAATATATACCTGGCTCCAGCTGGGCGCATCAGCCTGCTCCAAGGTGGAGGGGTCTTCTCCTTCCGTGGAAGCCTCAGCTGGGGTGGAGGGAAGAGTGGAGGGAAGAGTGGAGGGAAGGGTGGAGGGAAGAGTCGACAGTGATTGCCTGGGTTCCATCTGGTCACCTATAAAAGTCAGTTGGTTGTAGTACCACAGCTTGGGTACATAAACATTCTCTGCTGCTGCTCCTGATCTGACTGATTCCTCAATCTTCTTGCGCTCCCGCTTGTACATGTGCCTTAAACTTGCAATTCTGGCTTCCACAAACTTGGTGTTTGCGTTGGGGACTTTAGTCTTCACAAAAGCCACAAGTGGCCCCAGTGTTGCCTTCCGGACATCCCTATTGCCATATAAAGGGTTCTTGAGCTGCCACAGGTTGGTATTTTTTCTGTACAGGGCAATGAATTCGGACATGAACTGCTGGTCCTTGAATGGATTCAACTGGGGTGATGACATGTTTGTTTCTGTTTTGTTAGTAATGGCAATACAAAAGACCAAAAACACAAATGTTACTTAAAACGCACAACCAGTTTTTCTTAACAAACATTACACAACACACCCACACACAGGCAGCAACCCCTACACACAGGCAGCAACCCCTACACACAGCCAGCAACACATCCACACAGGCAGCAACCCCTACACACAGGCAGCAACCCCTACACACAGCCAGCAACCCCTACACACAGCCAGCAACCCCTACACACAGGCAGCAACCCCTACACACAGCCAGCAACACATCCACACAGGCAGCAACCCCTACACACAGGCAGCAACACATCCACACAGGCAGCAACCCCTACACACAGGCAGCAACCCCTACACACAGCCAGCAACCCCTACACACAGCCAGCAACCCCTACACACAGGCAGCAACCCCTACACACAGCCAGCAACCCCTACACACAGCCAGCAACCCCTACACACAGGCAGCAACCCCTACACACAGGCAGCAACCCCTACACACAGCCAGCAACCCCTACACACAGGCAGCAACCCCTACACACAGCCAGCAACCCCTACACACAGCCAGCAACCCCTACACACAGCCAGCAACACACACATATCCTTAAAAAATGCTGGCCCAAAACAAAAAAAAAAACACAGTAATGCATCCTAGAAAACACTTACCTTCGTACAGAGCGCTCGCTACTTCCGTTCGGGAACACGTGGGCCCCTCAAACAGCCTTATATACACTGCGCACGCGTCGAAGTCCGCCTGCGTCCTCCGCGTCGCCCGCCCATGACGTTCCTCATGACGAGTATTCCCCGCCCCGATTCCCCTCGTTGCATTGTTGGTGAATTAATTGATGAATATGGCGGACACATTATCAGCCAGTAGCGCGGAGGAAAGCCAAGAAGCCAACACATCTGCATCCAGCAGCAGATATAAGGCCACCAATATGGCCTTTGAAGAGATGGTGGAGATGGTGGACATCCTACAAAGGGAAGATTACGACGGGGAAAATGGCCCGTACCCTCGTCCCAACTTGCGCAAGGACAAGATTCTCACTACAATCGTCAGCACCCTGGAGCAGAAATTCGGCGTACGAAGGGGCAAGGATCAACTGCGCAAACGATGGTCCGACATCAAATCCAGGGAGCACGATCAGTACAGGAGAATTCGAAAAGCCATCAAAAAAAGTAAGTCAAGCACGTGCGCTACTATGGTTATACTTGATATGTCTAATCTTGCGCAGATGTAATTACCATTCGTCCGTTAAACTTGCGCAGATTTAATTACCATTCGTCCGTTAAACTTGCGCAGATGTTATTACCATTCGTCCGTGAAACTTGCGCAGATTTAATTACCATTCGTCCGTTAAACTTGCGCAGATGTTATTACCATTCGTACCTACAACTTGCGCAGATGTTATTACCATTCGTCCGTGAAACTTGCGCAGATTTAATTACCATTCGTCCGTTAAACTTGCGCAGATGTTATTACCATTCGTCCGTGAAACTTGCGCAGATTTAATTACCATTCGTCCGTTAAACTTGCGCAGATGTTATTACCATTCGTACCTACAACTTGCGCAGATGTTATTACCATTCGTCCGTGAAACTTGCGCAGATTTAATTACCATTCGTCCGTTAAACTTGCGCAGATGTTATTACCATTCGTCCGTGAAACTTGCGCAGATTTAATTACCATTCGTCCGTTAAACTTGCGCAGATGTTATTACCATTCGTCCGTGAAACTTGCGCAGATGTAATTACCATTCGTCCGTGAAACTTGCGCAGATTTAATTACCATTCGTCCGTTAAACTTGCGCAGATGTTATTACCATTCGTACCTACAACTTGCGCAGATGTTATTACCATTCGTACCTACAACTTGCGCAGATGTTATTACCATTCGTCCGTGAAACTTGCGCAGATTTAATTACCATTCGTACCTACAACTTGCGCAGATGTTATTACCATTCGTACCTGAAACTTGCGCAGATTTGATGAAAGTTCCGTTTGTCTTCATAACGTTTATTGAGTTTACCTGGCTTTGGGTTGTTGGAGTTGTAAGGTTGTTTATTATTGTCACTATCTATACAATTACTGCTGTAGTAAGGGTTTTAGGGGTAACTTACACAGGGACTCCAGAGGCTGTTTTGGGGGGGGGGGGATAAATATGTTAAGCAGGGTCTCATGCTCACAATTCCCTAAAAATGCTCATCATCTCTAAATACTGTAGGTGGTGACTTTTCAAAGAAGTACACTCACCTGTCCCTTGGATGGTGCAGCTACAATCTCTGATCTTGCAATCATGAAATTAATGTTTGCGGCTTCACTTCCCGGGTCACTATTGGGCATGCGCCAGTTGCGCAATGCAATAGGACTGGTCCGCGCGAGCTCGGGGACCCCTGTGTGTCCCAGCAGACAGCACGGTGGGACGGGATGTGGCGTATACTTCTGTGGGAGTCTAGGGCCGGATGTGTGTGCAAATACCTGCCTTACACAGGTATCTGCAACCCATCCCCCCTAAAAGGTTCAAAATAAGACACCACAGGGGTGCAGGGATCCAATGAGCGGAAGTTCAAATTTAGGGTTGAAGGCCGGTTTAAGTATTGGAGTTTCATTAGATAGACATTTCAATTCTGTCTTCAAGTAGGATCTTCTAACAAACTGCTAATAATTGGCAAGACTTTTAAACAATGTTTACTAATCCTATTTTGGCACTCAAATATCAGTGTGATTAAAAGTGTACCTTTTTGTGTTCCATTACCATAGGGGGCAAAAGACTCAGACGTCAGTCCGAACCTACGAGGACCTCCCGGCATCACCAGACTAATTGGGCAGTTAGCCCAAGCCCGCGCGTGGATGTGGCGGAACAGGTGGTTGAAGTGGATGAAATCTGCACCCCACCAAGTGAGTGTCTCAGAACACAGATTGAGCTAATAAATTAAGGTCTGCATGTTTTTGACACTTTTTTTCTTGTGTTTTATCTACCCAACTTTTAGGTGATGCTGATCTGTTTGTGGAACGACAAGCTGCGGAGCCATTTTCCACTGACAGTGCCCACAGGCTTATTGGCCAGATCATGGCCTGGAATCTGCAGCTGGAAAATATGCAGAAGGAGATGGCCACCATGCAGCAGGGAATGAAGGACATGATTGATGTTTTGGGGAGAATCTAAAGACCCCTTTTACATTTCTTAACATCAATCATGTCCTTCATTCCCCTTTTGATGCGCTGTTTAACTAATTTTAGAGGCCAAATTTTTAATATGCACACGGTATGTCAACATGTGCTATGTGCCATCAGGGGATCTCAATGGACGCATTTGGTGTTTGCAACCCCTAATGCTAGTAGGTGAGAGGGAAGGGGTTTCACACACAAAACACGTCCATTGATTCCCCATGATGGAACATAGCACATGTTGACATTACCCATTTTCCAGTTAAATTAGTGTGCATATTAAAAATTTGGCTTCTTCTGTTCATGGGTTACCTGTTGAACTTTGTAAGTTCTGGACTTTTACATTGTGTAAATAATTTCAAATGCTAAGCCAAAATTTTTTAAACATTTTAAACATGTTTTTATGTTTGTTTTAAAAAATCAATCCAAAAAAAAAAAAAATATGTTGTGAGAAAAACAACAAAAAAAAATGTCAAAAAGATAACATAAAAAAAAAAAAAAAAAAAATCTGGTTCCAAAAAAAAAAAAAAAAAAAAAAAAAAAAAAAAAAAAAAAACCAAAACAACCAAAAAAAAAAAAAAACAAAAAATAAAACAAAAAAAAAGTTTTGGATGTGCACTATAATAAAAAAAATAATGTTTGCACAAATTCAAAAATGTGTGGCTTCTTCTTTTTAAATACTACCAGTTTGAGAAAAACATGTTGTGGTTCATTGACAAAGGGGCTTATTTACTAAACGCTAAACAAGTTTGCCACTATTAAGATGTGCACTAGGACAACATATAAAACAGGCCAAATGAAAAGCAAAACAATACGAAACTACCAATATTTCAAACATAAATAACTGTATTTATTCTTTGTAAATGAAAAAGGTGGTTTAAGGGTCTGCTGCCATTTCAATGGCCCCCCTACCATTAAAATACTGTAAATAAAGGTCCCGCACTTGCTGGGCTGATTGTGGTGCGGAACCAAGAGGGCGGTTATCCAGCCCTGTCATGTTGCCTTCCACTCCGGCCTCAGGGCCAATTGGTAAGGAGTATGTTCCTGAATGTTTCCGTAAATAATTGTGCATGACACAGCATGCAAGAATAATAGTATTGAGTTTGTACTCTGCCAGATGTAGGGATGTAAGGAGCAATCTGAAACGGTTGGCCATAATACCAAAGGCATTTTCCACCACCCTTCTTGCTCTGGCCAACCGATAATTAAAAATCCTCCTCTCAGGGGTGAGGGATCGTTGGGGAAATGGCCTCATCAGATGGTCACCCAGACCGAACGCCTCGTCGGCAATGAAGACGAAGGGGAGTCCCTCCACATTATCTTCATCTGGTGGCAGCTCCAGCCCACCAGTTTGGAGACGATGACCGAACTCCGTGTGGTTGAAGACTCCTCCGTCCGACATCCGGCCGTTTTTCCCCACATCCACATACAGAAAGTCATATTGTGCCGACACCACCGCCATCAACACGATACTATGGAACCCCTTATAATTCCAATAGTATGACCCCGAATGGGGTGGGGGCACAATTCGCACGTGTTTGCCGTCAATCGCCCCTCCGCAGTTGGGAAAGTCCCAACGGGCAGCAAACTGGGAAGCCACAGTCTGCCATTCCTGTGGCGTGGAGGGACACTGTGAAGTCAAACAGAAAGATACAATTTAAATTATAAACCAGGCAAAACACCAAACTAAATGCTACAAATTACCAAACAATTTGGAAGAACATATGTATTTATTTTGTAAATCCTTGAAATAAAGCCAAAAGATTAAGGATAAAAGGGACAAATCTCTGATTGATGACCCCTCTGATGGACCAGAGAAGATAATAATGGGGATGTGGGTGGGGAGTAAATAATTGTAAGGTCACACAATACACATGCAATTAATTAAAGGTGTGTGTGGGGGGGTGGGGATAATTAGAAGCTGACCAAAACCACATGATATTCATTATCAGGGGGGGTGGGGATAATTAGAAGCTGACCAAAACCACATGATATTAATTATCAGGGGGGGTGGGGGGGTGGGGATAATTACAAGCTGACCAAAACCACATGATATTAATTATCAGGGGGGGGGGGATAATTAGAAGCTGACCAAAACCACATGATATTCATTATCAGGGGGGGGGGGGGGGGTGGGGATAATTACAAGCTGACCAAAACCACATGATATTAATTATCAGGGGGGGTGGGGGGGTGGGGATAATTACAAGCTGACCAAAACCACATGATATTAATTATCAGGGGGGGTGGGGATAATTAGAAGCTGACCAAAACCACATGATATTCATTATCAGGGGGGGTGGGGATAATTAGAAGCTGACCAAAACCACATGATATTAATTATCAGGGGGGGTGGGGGGGTGGGGATAATTACAAGCTGACCAAAACCACATGATATTCATTATCGGGGGGGTGGGGATAATTAGATGCTGACCAAAACCACATGATATTAATTATCAGGGGGGGTGGGGGGGTGGGGATAATTACAAGCTGACCAAAACCACATGCAATCAATTTCAAATTGAGGGTCAAGGGGGGTGAAAGGGGGGGTGAGTAAAGCTGTACAATGGAGCTGGTAATATACATTTTTAACCAAAGAAAGTGACTAGGCTAGGGGTGTTTAGGGGGCCAAGCTTCCATGCTGGGGAGGTTGGTGCAAGCAAATATGCATGTGACCCACTAAATAATACATTCTTAAAACTATTTAGATAAGTCAACCATAAAATACTAGACAAAAAAAAAAAATACAAAAATAAAAGGAATAGGGGACATTCATAGAATAGTCCTATCATGGTAATTAGCTAATGATGACATTGATGCACTACATTAACAAACATACAAGACATAGGTAATTTTAAAAGAGAAGACTTACCTTAATGTATTCCTCCTGCAGGACGTGGATAATGGCAGAACAGGTCTCTGGAATAATGAGCCCCAGAGCCTGGGGGGAGATGCCTGTCGTGAACTTGAGGTCCTGCAAGCTTCTCCCCGTCGCCAAGTAACGCAACGTGGCGACTAGCCTCTGCTCCGCACTGATGGCTTGCCGCATGCAGGTATTCTGCCTGGTAATATAAGGGGACAGCGAAGCCAACAGACGGTGAAAAATGGGGTCCGTCATCCGGAGATAATTCCTGAAATCATCAGGATTATTCTCACGGATCTCACGGAGCAAAGGCATATGCGAGAATTGGTCACGCTGGCGCAACCAATTCTTGGTCCATGAACTCCTCCTCACCCTGTTCATGGACCGGGCTCGTGCCAAGGTGTTAACCGCAACACCGAGCCCCTGCACAGCACGAACTCGTTCCCGAGTACGTCCACACTCCATGGCTTCAAAACGGTCGGCTGATCAAACAAACAACTTAACAGAACGCACTGAAGAACAGCAAGGCCTATGAAGAACGACCTGAAAAACAGGAACGAGCGGACCAGAACGGCCTGAGAACAGGTAGGAACTGATCCACACGCACTGAAAGCCAGATACAAACCTCACAAGCACAAACTGAACGGCAGAAGCGAACGAATTAAGCAGAAGTCTGAGAAGCGCGAATCGTCTCTAACCAAACGTCAACTAACACGCGATACACACGAGATTAGCTGACGGGGCCCAAAGGGTGTCGTTTGGGATCTCGAGCTTCCTTTTTCTAGTCCCGTCGTACGTGCGTACGTCATCGCGTGAACCGCCGGACTTTTTGCGTGATCGTGTGTGGTCAAGTCCGTTCGCTTTTTAGTCCAGCGTACCTAGCGGCAAAGTCCAGCGGATTGTCCGCTGGACTTAGGTCCGCCGGCAAAAGTCCGTACGTGTGTACGAGGCATTAATCTAGGCTTACATGTAGGTCAAAGTAGTCTGTAAGGGTTTACAACCACTTTAACCAGACACTGATACATACATGATGCTATATACTGCTAATGAGAAAAGGTATTTAGCAGTATATATTTACTAAAACTATTGCTTTTCGATGTTCTGTGCACTGTGGGAGACCAGATATAGGGAACGCAGGGTCCTCACAAGTCGGGTCCTATTTTGCATCAGTGAGAACCGAGCCTAATGCATTCCGACTTTACCCAAAATAAATGTAAAAATGGCTGGAGTTAGGTTTTAAATTGGTTATTATTTATTTATTTTTATCTTTACGTGTGCTTTAAAGCCCAACTCCAGCTCCCTTTCTTATTTTATGCCCCCTCCTTTCCTTCTTGGAGCCCCAAACACACACTTTATTTTTAACTCTAATTCCGCGTACACATGATCGGACTTTCCGACAACAAATGTTGGATGTGAGCTTGTTGTCAGAATGTCCGACCGTGTGTAGGCTCCATAGAACATTTGCTATCGGTCTTTCCACCAACAAATGTTTGAGAGCAGGTTCTCAAATTTTCCGACAACAAAACTTGTTGTCGGAAATTCTGAGCGTGTGTACACAAGTCTGACGCACAAAAGTCCACGCATGCTCGGAATCAAGCAGAAGGAGCCGCACTGGCTATTGAACTTGAACTTCGTGACGTTCGGAATTTCCAACAACATTTGTGTGACCGTGTGCAAGACAAGTTTGAGCCAACATCCTTCGGAAAAAAATCCACGGTTTTGTTGTCGGAAAGTCCGATCGTGTGTTTTTTTTCCTTTTGATCTTTGGTTGGGGACATGAGAACACCCCTCTTCTGTCCTCTCTTGCTTTAATGCTGCAAGGCCTGTAATGCCAGAGGAGCCATGGCTCTGTGGGGGGCAGTGCCACAGATAGGGATGTATTGCAACCAGGTCTCCTTTTTTTTTTTACTAATGCAGGGCATTGCATTTTTATCACGCTTGAGATTTAAACTTGTTGCATAGACATTCACTCTTTAGTTTGTCCTCCTGCTAATCATATTTCTGTTATTTCTATTTGCAGACTTCAACACATTCACTACAATCAAAAGATACATTCTGATTAACATATCTCTATATTGCAACCATTATTTCTTTTGAATGATTGAAAAATTAAAATCTTCTGTGCATTATGACTGACATTCTGATTTTGGGATAACGCTGTATCTAAATCATAGGTGTGCGCAGCCTATTGCATTAGGGTGTGCACCCCAAAGCTCATGCATGCATGTGTCATATTATAATATATATATATATATATATATAATAAATATATATATATAACCCTGACACATTGATCTCCCTGTCGGCGCAGTGAAAGCCGTAAAGAGGGAGATCTTTCCCATCTTTCCCTGCACACAAAGTGAGAATTCTAATGCACACAAGGTGATTAGGGTGTGCCCAGGCACACCCAGCACACACTGTGCGCACGCCTATGATCTAAATCCAAAAAAAAAAATGTAATATATTGCAGCTTACCGGTTTTTAGATGTGGTGGCTGAATTTGTTTTTATTTTTCTGGGTTTCTTCCTCTGTTTTTACATGGTGAACCTGCCAGCAATGCACTTCTTATTCCTTCATGTCTACACCCATTCTACCATTGGAGGCAGCCATGGTTGTCACACAGGCTGGACTTCAAAAATGAGCATTCTGTAATAACAAGGTAATAATAAGAAATAAATAATGGACTTAAAAGCCGTATTAAACCCAAAACCGAAATTGTAATATATTGCAGCATACTAATCATTAGATGTGATGGCTGCATGCGTTTTTATTTTTTTAGTCTTTTACCTCTGTTTTTACCTGGTGATCTGGCCAGTAACACCTCCTGTATTATACAGACACCCCACTGGAGAAATGAGCATAGGAGGCACAGTAGATAGCAGCAATCTGGTGTGAGGGGGGTGTTAGATGTACTAGCAGATTTAAAAACACAATTTTTTTTTTTTTAAACTGAACTCCAGCTAATGCTTTATAATCAGTTACAGCAACAGTTTTTTTTCTTTTGGGATAAAGATATTACATAAACAAATAAAAATGGCAAAACGCATCAAAAACACACCGCAACGTATCAGAAATGCACCGGAATGCATACAGAACATCCATGCAGAAATGCTCCTGGAATGCAGAAAATGTGGTGTGAACTGACCATTTAGTGTGTATTTGCTCTATTTAGAGTGTACTTACTGGGTGTTAAAAGCTAATTCCACAAGATGGCTGTGCCTCTGAAAAGCAATCCATATTCAAATTTATTTTCAAAGGCATATGACAGGTGGTGAGGAGGTGATATGTGCCTCCGTACCACCTGTTTTAACCTTGAAAATGCCATACCACTGTGCCATTTTAAAATAGGTTGCATTCAGTGGTGCTACTTGCTGCCAACGCAACAGGGAGATCATTTTTGCTGCAGCCGCGGTAGGAGAACACCCCCATGTGCTGCCCTTGCAGCTTGAGGGGTGCATTTAATGGGGTAGTAACAGCCCATCTCAACTGATTTTTACCATCCCCACTCAACCAAAAGTCTAAACAAGCCCTAACTGAACAGCTCTGACATTGGGAAGTGCTCTTTATATAGTGTGATATACAGGTTGTGTCAAAGGCTATTATTATTATTATTATTATTAATAATAATAATAATAATAATAATAAAGAGAGATTAACTTCTGATTGAACTTTGAATACTTCAGATGATGACACAATGATGACACAATGATGACACAATGAACAGGGCCTGGAATTAGTACTGCAACAAATCATGACACCAGCTTGTGAAACGATATCACATTGTTATTGTGGGTCTTGGGTTTCTCAATTATTGCAAAAAAAAAAAAAACCTGGTCTGGGGACACATCCACATAGCTCAGAACTGTCCCTGATTTCGAGGGATTGTCCCTGACTTGGAACAATGTCCCTCTGTCCCTCATTCCTCCTCATTTGTCCCTCATTTTGGTCTGATATGTTTAGATGTATATAAAATTCACTTTTTATCTATCAAAAAGTGTTTTTTTCTGCATTTATATATTCCAAAAGCCAATATAAAGGAATAGTAGTGGTAAAAAAAGCACTTGTGTGTTTAACCAATCTTGTTTTTTTGTACAATTCTCCTTTAAGGGGGGCGTGGCAAGGGTGTGTCCTATGCCTGCATACTTTTGCTGATAGGTGTCCCTCATTCCCATATCCAAAAAATGGTAGGTATGCATCCAGGCCACTGAGAGTCTAATCACTAATGTCTAACATGAATTTGCCACATGCTGTGTGCAGAGAGGGAAGGGACGATGCATGGCTCTTTTAGATAGGCAGAGTAGGTTGTTTTCCAAAGTAGTAGTCTACCATCTGTATGTCTTCCTTCTCCCTCCATGTATTTAATTCATAATTCATTTTACTGATTTAGCCATTCATATGGGGTACTTTACCTGCAGAGCAAGATACCCAATTCATTTCATTAGACCCCTTTCACACTGGTGCAGTGCCAGCGTTAGCGGTAAAGCGCTGCTAGTTTTAGGCGCTTTTCGGAAACTAGCAGGGCGCTTTTAACCCCAGCTAGCGACCGAAGAAAGGGTTAATAGCGCCCGTGTTGCGGCACTGCCGAAGCGCTTTGTAGGTGCTTCGGCAACGTTGCCCATTCATTTCAATGGGCAGGGCGTTTTGGGAGTGGTGTATACACCCACACCGCCCCAAAGACGCTGCTTGCAGGACTTTTTTTCCCATCCTGCAAGCGCACTGCCCCAGTGTGAAAGCACTCCGGCTCGCTTTTCAGGTGCTATTTTTAGCACTAAAATGCCTGAAAAATGCCCCAGTGTGAAAGGGGTTTTAGGGTTTCTGTACACAGGCAAAATAATAATACAGATTGAACAACTTGGAAGCAGAAAAAAAAAACGTACCTCTTAGAGATATAGGGTCCAAGCAGTGGGGGGAGGGGGGGAAATCGATTGACTATGATGTGGCCTAATCATACCTTCAAACGATAATGATTGAGAGGCACAGATCATCACTTTAGGGGATAAAACATCATCACCATCTAGTTACCTGAATGATATTATCAGGTCTAGAAAATATTTATATATAGATAAATTATATCTAATACAAAAAGAAAAAACACAATTCTAATATAAGTAATAAACCTACCCAATAGATGCAACAACAGGGATGTCACAATTGTATGATAATGCCCATTCCTACACAAAAAAAGGAATAACTCCATAGATAGAAACACCAACAAATTCTTACACCAATCGCTCTGATGTCCCAGATGCACTATACAATCACCCAGTGCCGATCCTGACCTCCCTGGGGGCCTAAGCAAAATTCTGCTAAGGGGCCCTCTACTTGACCCTTGATGCCGTGAGCTATGTAAACCATTTGCCACACAGTCACACCTGACACTTCAGTGCTCCCAAAACAATCCTCCCTCCTTTAAACAAAACAGTCAAAGAATAAGTACAACAATATAGAACAGAATGAGGTCCTCAGAGAGCCCCCCTTACATCAGGGTCCTCAGAGAGCCCCCCTTACATCAGGGTCCTCAGAGAGCCCCCCTTACATCAGGGTCCCCAGACAGCCCCCCTTAAATCAGTGTCCCCAGAGAGCCTTCCCCTACATCAGGGTCCCCAGAGAGCCTTCCCCTACATCAGGGTCCCCAGAGAGCCCCCCCTACATCAGGGTCCCCATAGAGCCTCCCCCTACATTAGGGTCCCCATAGAGCCTCCCCTTACATCAGGGTCCCAGAAAGCCCCTCCTTACATCAGGGTCCCCAGAGAGCCCCCCCCTTACAACAGGGTCCCTAGAGAGCCCCTCCCCTACATCAGGGTCCCCAGAGAGCCTTCCCCTACATCAGGGTCCCCAGAGAGCCTTCCCCTACATCAGGGTCCCCAGAGAGCCTTCCCCTACATCAGGGTCCCCAGAGAGCCCCCTTTAAATCAGTGCCCTCAGAGAGCCTCCCCTTACATCAGGGTCCCCAGAGAGCCTCCCCCTACATTAGGTTTCCCAGAGAGCCTCCCCTTACATCAGGGTCCCCAGAAAGCCCCTCCTTACATCAGGGTCCCCAGAGAGCCCCTCCTTACATCGGTGTCCTCAGAGCCCCTCCTTACATCAGGGTCCCCAGTGAGCCTCCCTACTTACATCAGGGTCCCCAGAGGGTATCCCCTTACATCAGGGTCCCCAGAGAGCCTCCCCTTACATCAGGGTCCTCAGAGAGACCCTTCTAACACCAGGGTCCCCAGAGAGCCCCCCCTCTGACATCAGTGTCCCCAGAGGGCCCCGTCTTTACATCAGTGTCCCCAGAGGGCCCCGTCTTTACATCAGTGTCCCCAGAGGGCCCCGTCTTTACATCAGTGTCCCCAGAGGGCCCCGTCTTTACATCAGTGTCCCCAGAGGGCCCCGTCTTTACATCAGTGTCCCCAGAGGGCCCCGTCTTTACATCAGTGTCCCCAGAGGGCCCCGTCCTTACATTAGTGTCCCCAGAGAGCCCCCCCTCTTACATTAGTGTCCCCAGAGGCCCCCCTCTTACATTTGGGCCCCCAAACAGCTGACTACCCCCTTGCAGAGGTTCCCCTGTACCTGGTTGGTGGAGGTGGGAGGCGGCGATCGGCAGCTATATGGTGTCCACAGGCAGGGGGATCTCCCTGGGGCTAGTAGTTCTATCTCCGAATGTATACAGCGGAGAGGGGAGGGGCCTCTGACCCGGTGCGCATGCGCAGTACAGAGCATGAAGATTTTCAGAAATTGTCGGAAGATGAACGGCGCCTGCGCCATGAGTCGAGGTGAAGCCCCCACCATCCAAGCGGACATAGGGTTAGTCAAACTTAGAGGGCCCCTCGCGGGCTCGCTTCGCTCGCCACGCTTCGTTTGCCACACTTCGGGCACGGCCTCGCTGCGCTCGGCTCTTTTATATTCTAACTCTATGCCCACTTGGATGGTGGGGCTTGAAAGTGGACTCACGGCGCAGGCGCCGTTCATCCTCTGCAATTTTCGGAATCAGGGTGTCCTGTCGCAGTACACAGCGGACACTTCGTGATGGGGGACGGCTAATGATACAACACCGGGCATCAGCAACAGTGTTCAAGCAGAGTGAAAGTGAAACTGATACCTGCCCTGGTCAGAGGCCCCTCCCTTCTCCTCTCCACTGTATACACTGAGAGTACTACAAACCCCAGGGAGATCCCCCCGCCCACTCAGGCACCATAGAGCTGCCGATCGCCGCCTTCCACCTCCTCCCACCTCTCCTCACTGCACTCTAAACGGCCAGCCAGAGGTGCAGGGGGGATGCTGGGTCTTGGGCCCCCCCCCACAGCGGCGGGGCCCTAAGCAGCTTGCATAGTGTGCCTATAGGGCCGATCGGCTCTGCAATCACCAACATGTGGGGCATAGGGCACTCACACTCAGGGCTGCTGTTAGAAATTTCAGGGCCCCATACAGCCTACCTGACAGGGCCCCCTTCCCCTAACCGAAAGTGACTGAGGACTTAGATTTATCAGTCACTTTCTCTGTAGCCTCAGCTGCACAGATGAATGGATTGGAAGCTCTCCGAGGCTTCCTACTCATTCACAAACGGAAACATAGAGAGTAATAAAGGAGTGGTACCGATTGCTCACTGTGTTCATTCATAAATGTAAGGGACCAGTAAATTTCATATTTACTGGCCCCTTCCCGTGCTCTCCATCCTGAAACATCAGCAGCAGCTGCCAGCAGGAGAGGAAAGGAGGGAAGCTGGCAGCAATGCAAGGAGAAAGGTCCACACAGGGGGGCCCGGACAGCAGTGGGCGCATGTGCTAGAACCAATCCCCCTGCAGAGCATCCGGAGGGAGAAAGAAGAGGAGAAGTGGGCAGTGCTGCATAGGGAGGCAGAAAAGGATCAGTGTCTGCAATAAGACAGTACAGCCGGACCTCCTGCACAGCAGGTGCCTAGGCCCCCCTTTTGAACTGATTGGGTCCGGGCCCAGTACAGGAGGGCTGGCTGTACTGTCTTATCAGCAGCACTGCTCACACTGTCCCTTCGGTGCTTAATGGAGCGCTGGGCTGTGGAGGGGGCATGAGTGGCTGGCTTAAGCTCTCAGAGCCTCTCTGAGAGGCTGATCATGCTGTCAGTCCAGGCTTTTGGTTGGATCCTGACCATATGATGGGGATCTGTTCAGAGCCTGGACCAGCTCTGTGATGTCAGCCGACAGCGGACTTTAGCCTGCTGTCGGCTTAAAACTGGTGAAAGGTTTATAGAACTAATAGTGAATTTGGTGTTGCGTTATTCACTTTAAGGTCATCACAGAGGAGAAGGGTGGCACTCTTTACATCTGTAGGAAAAGAGATTTAACCTCCAAATACGGAAAGGGTTCTTCATAGTAAGAGATGTAAAAATGTGGACTAGACTCCCTCAAAAGCTGGTTTGGCTAGCTCTGTAGATTGTTTTTAAAAAGGCCTGGATTCTTTCCTAGATACACAAAATATAACTGGATAGTAACATTTATAGGTAGAGTTGATCTAGGGAATATTTGATTGCCTCTTGGTGGATAAGGAAGGAATTTCGTCCCCCTGCTGGAGCAAATTGATTCATGCTTTATAATGTTTTTTGCCTTCCCATGGGTCAACTGTGGGTATAGGATTGTATCATTTCCCCCCCCCCCCCTTTCTATTGGTTGAACTGGATGGACTTGTATATTTTTTCAACCAGACTAACTATGTACTGTAACTATCATAGATACTCTGCAATACGATCCCAACACTGAGCATCAAGGACAGGAGTGTTCTCACATGTCTCTGCAACTTAGCGTCCAAACATACATGAAGCATGGGCATAGCGGCAGGATGTTCTATCCCTTAAGGTCTGCACCACTTCCAGTAAAGTGGCTGGAAGTAATCCCATATCCGCAGGGCAGGACTTAGGGTGATGGGGGCCCCTGAGCTTGAGTCACTTTCGGGCCCTACCTTCTATACATTACTTTAGTTTAAATAGAACAAAATGATACATAAACGTAAAGAAGATACCGCATTTTTCGCTCCATAAGACGCACCTGACCATAAGACTCACCTAGGTTTTAAATGAGGAAAACAAGAAAAAAATATTCTGACCCATACAGAAGCCTGGCAAATAAAATGTACATTAGCCAGTGGACATTACGTTAGCCAGTGGTATATATTCCTATAATAAATAAATAAATAAAGATACACCAGTGTTTATGCGAGTATAATCTAATGAGGGAGTAATTGGATCTTATAAGGCCATACAGTGTAGATCTCCCATGTGTCTCCCATGTTCCTATGGATATATAAGCACAGTATGCACACACCACTGTCATAATACAAGCAAAGATATTTAAATAGTAAGAAAAGAATATGAGAAGCAGTGTAGTTAGCCATTTCTCGTCCCATCTATCTAAGCACCTTGCATGATCTCCACATAAATACTCCCATAATATACATACCGTATATTTCAGCATTATAAACACACATGCCGCTTCTCCATCTCACTGATGGCTCACTCTGCCCCCATTCGCTCACAGCATTGGCTCACAGCAGCTACAGCAGCTCAGGAGAAAGGTGTCCCCAGAAACGTCATGGGGTGGATGGCCGTGATTGTTAGCTGGAGTGAGTGAGAGTGGACCAAGTAGGTGGTGTGCAAAGAGCGAGCGGCGGCGACACCTGCTCAATATTCACTCCATAAGACGCACAGGCACTTTACCCCATTTTTTTTGAGCCCAGTCAAGCCCAATGGTAAGTCCGGCCCTGCATATCCGGCATCAACCCCCCCCCCCCCCCCCCAGGCCCAAGATCTGAAGGTGTATGCATTGAGGATGATCCTGGTCTAAATTGAACCACTTCACGACTGCCCTATAGCAGTTTTACTGCTACTTCCTACAGGGTGGCCTCTGTGCGCAGGATCACGTATATACTGTATACAAGATCCTGCACTTCCGGGTAGCGTGAATGCGCACTGCTTGCTCCCACTGTGATTATACACACATTATACTGCAGACTTGATGTCCGTTGGCACCTGCCGATCGTTTGGTACTTAGGCAGAATGGTCTGCCAATGTAAACAAGGCAGATTGCTGTTCTGTCAGCAGGGAAGGCATGGATCCTGTGTTCCTGCAAAGCAGGGACAAGGATCCATGTCTTCCCCTAGTAAAAGCACCTACAACACTGCACAAAAATACAGGCTAGGCACACAGTTAACTCTTTGATCGCCCCTGATGATAACCCCTTCCCAGCCAGTGTCATTAGTACAGTGGTAGTGCATATTTTTTAGCACTGATCACTGTATTAGTGTCACAGGTTCCTAAAAAAGTGTCCGATTTGTCCGCCCCAATATCGCAGTCCCTCTATAAGTCACGGGTCGCCGCCATTACTAGTAAAAATAAATGAATAAATAAAAATTCCATAAAAATATCCCATAGTTTGTAGACACAACTTTTCCACAAACCAAACAATATAAGCTTATTGGATTGTTTAGATTTTTTTTTTTACCAAAAATATGTAGCAGAATACATATTGGCCTAAATTTATGAAGAAATTAGATTTATTTATTTTTTTCATTGGATATGTTTTATCGCAGAAAGTAAAAAATTTTGTTTATTTTTCAAAATTGTTGGCCTTTTTTGTTTATAGTGTAAAAAAAAACAAAAAAAAACGCAGGGATGTTGAAAAGAAATCTCTATTTGTGGGGGAAAAAAAGGAAATTCTGTATTTATTGGCGTATAACACTCACTTTTTCACCATGAAAATCGGGTGCAAATAGTGTGTGCGTGTTATACGCCAACACTTCAATTTTAACATGGAGTGTATTAAGCACTTTAACCACTAGATGGTGGTATATGGGCCGTTTAAGTATGCTCCCATAATGATTTTATTTTTACTTTTAATGTTTATGAGTTTTTTCAGAGCTTTTCATATAGCATCTAGTGGGGAGAAATTAAAACTCTGACCGCTGAGACTGATCCCCCTGGATGCAGTATGCTAGTGTTTCCTGGCTTGGGCATAAGCAATGATGTGGCTTGGTTACGTTTTTTGGCTGCTTTGGATTGGCCACGGTCCTAGCCTATGACGCCGCTGCATCAGACATTAGGTTGCTATATTAATGAACGGCGCAGAGGTGTGGGCGTACCCCTGATGACGTCACGTTGTGACAAAACGATCGTCGGGTAACCACGTCCTGCGCATGCGCGATCGCGATTCAAAACTCCAAGTGAGGGAGTTTTTTTTCCTTATGCGTAAAGCGCTGCTGGTTTTCTCATAGAGCTTGCTGGCCTTTTATAATTTAGCCTGTATATGATTAGGCTATCTCCAAATGTTGTATTCAGGTGTTTAATGCTCGGTGGAGCTTTAATAAAGCACCCCCCTATTTTTATCATACCACACGATTTGGAGGTGCTTTTTTTATCTTTTTGGTGACTCTCTGGGATATCGGCTTGCACAAAACTGCTGGAGAGACCGGCACCTGGAGGATCCTGACTGATTGGATACACGCTTTAAAAGACCAGGCATCTGGTAAGCCTTCATTTATATCTTACGTTTGGATGATGAAATCTGCGTGGTCAATTTGAACATCGTTTAAGATACCCCTTATCACTTTCTGAATGTTTCTTATTTTGGGAGAAAATTAAGCGAAATATATATTATCTGCTGTCACGGATTTTATTTGAATTTTTATGCACTATTAATTCACCACATGTGTATGCATTATTTTGTTTATATGCTCGGTTTAAGACATGAGTATACTTGTTTAGCGTAAAATTTTTCGTTTGATAACTAAGTTTGTCACCATTTATATTTCACCATCACAAGGTGAAGGTATTCATTCACTGTTTTAGTCATTTTTGAGCGCTGCACTTTTTCTTTTTACTTCAATTTTAGATGCCTTGTAGGGGACAGGGGGCTGCATTGAAGGCAATGGTGAGGCTGCGGCATTGAGGCAATGGTGAGGCTGCGGCATTGATGGCAATGGTGAGGCTGCATTGATGTGGACTGATGAGGCTGCATTGATGGTACTTGTGAGGCTGCAGATGGGCATTGATCAGGCTGCATTGAGGGCAATGGGGAGGCTGCAGATGGGCACTGACCCTTATATTGCTTCAAAGTTCCTTATTTCAAATGTATTTTTTTTTTTTTTTCATGAAACTTCACCCTTCAAATGAATGTGCGTGTTATACACCTGTGCGTGTTATACGCCGATAAATACGGTATATTTTATTTGGGTACAGTGTCGCAAAATAACGTAGTGCCGTATAGCAAAAAATGACCTGGTCACGAAGAGGGGTAAATCTTCCGGCGCTGAAGTGGTTATGTTTTGTGTGTGTACCAGTTAATAGAGTAATAATTATTGGGTTTAAGGTACCATTAGCAGTATAACTATGATGAGTGCAGAAATAGAAAAAAAATAGCTATATCACTTTGGTGCGCTATTGTTTAATGGCACAACAGTTGTCTAATACTTGTAAAAATGACACAATGTGAAAAAGTTGCAGACACCTAATACAATTCATCAGCAATGTTGCATTTGTAATTCACTTGTTTGCAGTTATAATATTAACACACCCTTCTGATTGATGTTATATCCTGCTTTAGCAATCTTTAATACCTCTGAGCCAACATATCTGTCTGAGTTTTCCCCATCATGCGTGTTGCCGCCTTTCCTTATAGGGACAGGAATATTCCACTCACATAAAACTGTTGCATTAACCCTTTTACTGCCACCAACGTAAGGCTTAGTCGGTGGCAGCGGGGGGTTTTACACACACTCCTGGCTGCTATATCAGCTGGGAATTTGTGTTTATTTCGCCAGCTGACTGCTAGCTTTCTGATTAAAGTGGTAGGACAGATAGATGTACAGCTGCCTGATTGCTTTCTTTGAAAAGTGAAGTGAAAAGTGCACCTCATCCCTGCATAACCCCTCCCCCTTCCAAGTTTCCTGGACTCTGCTGTCCCACTTGGGGTCCTGGACCCACTTGGCTGGTGCCGCTGGGTGGAGGGGAGGGAGACCAGCGAACATTGATTTGCTGATCTTTCCTAGCTGCAAAGAACCCGGATGAGATATGTATAACGCCACTTGTGGTTTTTGGTATCACTTTCCGTGCCTGTTGTATCCAGGGAAACAGCTAATGGGGTACATCCTGCACTCCATTCGCTTAAATGGAGGGCAGGTGAGACACCAGGGGTCTAAAAGACTCCTGAGGTCTCATTAAAGCAGAGCTCCAACCAAAAGCAGAAGCTCAGTGTTTGCTTCCACCCCCCTATAGCAAGTGGCTTGCTATGGGGGCACTCGGAAAGGGGGAGGGGCCACGAGTGCCAGCAGGGGACCTGAGAAGAGGAGGATCGGGGCTGTTCTGTGTAATTTGAATGGGCTGCCGTGCCTCCTGAAAAGCAGGAAAAATGTCCCTGAAGAATTTTAGAAAGCACAGCCCGTGGGTGCAATTTTCAGTGCGTGCGGCGTGATATTTTTATGTGCAGATGGTTGCGGTGCAGGAACAGGTATGGTGGGAACCACCAGCACAGATCTTAACCTAGCCTTACTCCATGCTAACATTTAGACAATTTTAAAAGAGAATCTTAAATGTGTGACAAGTTAAATCACCATGATACACTCTGCCCTGCTGGAAATATAATGGTCCTTTACTATAATCCCTGTAATATCCATTCACTATAATCCTCTCCACCATGCTGGAAATTAAATGTTCTAATATTGTCACACAAAGAAAAACATGTTCAAAGCAAGTTCTTTTGAACATGAATGTGCATAATTTCTTCAATACACTGATTCACCTGGTGATAACATTGCACTCAAGATGTGCTCTCACCTTAGTTTTTATGATCTTTAAAGTGGTGTTGCACTCAAAAAAAAAAATTGATTAAAATTCCTCAAAAAAAAAACAAAAAAAAAAAAACATTTGGAATTTTTTTTAACTCACCTCTAAATGCCTGTTGCTACGGGGTCCCTTGTAGTCTGCCTCCTTCAGTGCCTGGGCTGGTGACATCACTTCCCCTCGGCGCAGGAAGGGCTCCCTCCCTCCTGTCAGTCATCTGGGACACGTGACAGGTCCCAGATGACTGTGTGGCCAATCACGGTGCCACTTGCGCGTGCCCACAGTAAGAATGCTGGCGCTGCCGAGCGGAGGGGGGAACGAGCGGGGCTTCGTTCCCCCACATCGCTGGACCCTGGGACAGGTAAATGTCCGATTATTAAAGTCAGCAGCTGCAGCATTTGTAGCTGCTGACTTTTTCATTTTTTTTTTTTAAAGGGGAACTCCTCTTTAAGTGATAGAGGTCATAAATCGCTTTTCCCCTTCAGGGTTAAATGGCATTTTCCTCACCTGTACCACCACATCTAATCTAAGAGATAAAGTGCATCCGGAAAATATTCACAGCTCTTCACTTTTTCCACATTTTGTTATGTTACAGCCTTATTCCAAAATGGATTAAATTCATTATTATTTTCCTAAAATTTTTACAAACAATACCCCATAATGACAACGGGAAAGAAGTTTGTTTGAAATGTTTGCAAATTTATTAAAAATAAAAAGCAAAAAAAAAATAAAAATCACATGTACCTACAGTATGTATTCACAGCCTTTGCAATGACACTCAAAATGGAGCTCAGGTGCATCCTGTTTCCACTGATCATTCTTAAGATGTTTCTGCAACTTGATTGGATTGGAGTAAATTCAGTTGATTGGACATGATTTGGGAAGGCCCACACCTGTCTATATAAGGTCCCACAGTTAACAGTGCATGTCAGAGCACAAACCAAGCCATGAAGTCCAAGGAATTGTCTGTAGACCTCCGAGACAGGATTGTATCGAGGCACAGATCTGGGAAGGGTACAGAAAACATTCTGCAGCATTGAACGTCCCATAATCCGTAAATGGAAGAAGTCTGGAACCACCGGGAGACTGAGCACTCGGGGGAGGTGACCAAGAACCTGATGGTCACTCTGACAGAGCTCCAGCATTGCTCTGTGGAGAGAGGAGAACCTTCCAGAAGAACAACCATTTCTGTAGCACTCCACCAATGAGGCCTGTATGGTAGAGTGGCCAAATGAAAGCCACTCCTCAGTAAAAGGCACATGACAGCCGCCTGGAGTTTGGCAATAGGCACCTGAAGGTCTCTCAGACCATGAGAAACAAAGTTCTCTGGTCTGATGAAACAACGATTGAATTCTGGCCTGAATGGCAAGCATCATATCTGGAGGAAACCAGGCACTGCTCATCACCTGGCCAATGCCATCCCTACAGGGAAGCATCGTGGTGGCAGCATCAATCATACTGTGAGGATGTATTTCAGCAGCAGGAACTGGGAGACTAGATGAATGCAGTAATGTACAGAGACATATTTGCTGAAAACCTGATCCAGAGCAATCTGGACCTCAGACTGGGGTGTAGGTTCATCTTCCAACAGGACAACGACCCAAAGCACACAGCCAAGATAACAAAGGAGTGGCTATGGAACAACTCAGTGAATGTCCTTGATTGGCTCAGCCAGAGCCCAGACTTGAACCTGATTGAACATCCCTGGAGAGATCTGAAAATGACTGTGCACCGACACTCCCCATCCAACCTGATGGAACTTGAGAAGTCCTACAAAGAAGAAGGCGAAAAACTGCCCAAAAATAGGTGTGCCAAGCTTGTAGCATCATACTCAAAAAGACTTGAGGCTGTAATTGGTGCCAAAGGTGCTTCAACAAAGTATTGAGCAAAGGCTGTGAATACTTATGTACATTTTTTTATTTTTAATAAATTTGACTTTAAACAAACTTCTTTCACACTGTCATTATGGGGTATTGTTTGTAGAATTTCGAAGAAAATAATTCATTTACAGTAAACCCCCCTCCATCGCGGGGGTTACGTTCCGGACCCACCCGCGAAAAGTGAAGAACCGTGAAATAGAAAGACCCTATTTAAATACACCCTAAGCATGTTTCGTTTGGGTGGCATCCTTGCATCTATCCTTGCTTGTGGTTGGCAAAGTTACCGCCCCCTCTAACATCACCACGCTCGGTGTGGTCCACAAGCAAGGCATGCATTCCACCGCAGCCTCACTCTCATTCACCGCTACATAACCGCAAAATGGTGAAATATTACCGCGATATCAGAATAACAGTTCCTAATTAAAATAGCGAGATATACCGGGACCGCAAAAACTGAACCGCGATAGAGTGGGGGTTTACTGTAATCCATTTTGGAATAAGGCTGTAACATAACAAAATATGGAAAAGGTGAAGCGCTGTAAATACTTTCCAGATGCACTGTATCTCTCATGGCAAAGCAAATAACACTCATAGTGCTTTACATAAAAAAAATGTTTATTAACCACTTCAGCCCCGGACCAATTGGCAGCCAAAGGACCAGGCCCCTTTTTGCGATTCGGCACTGCGTCGCTTTAACTGACAATTGTGTGGTCTTGCGACGTGGCTCCAAAACAAAATTGGCGTCCTTTTTTTCCCACAAATAGAGCTTTCTTTTGGTGGTATTTGATTGCCCCTGCGGTTTTTATTTTTTTGCGCTATAAACAAAAATAGAGCGAAAATTTTTAAAAAAATGCAATATTTTTTGCTTTTTGCTATAATAAATATCCCCAAAAAATATATAAAAAAACGTTTTTTTCCTCAGTTTAGGCCGATACGTATTCTTCTACATATTTTTGGTAAAATTAATCGCAATTAGCGATTATTGATTGGTTTGCGCAAAAGTTATAACGTTTACAAAATAGGGGATAGTTTTATAGCATTTTTATTAATATTTGACACATTTTTGGGACCATTGTCATTTATACAGCAATCAATGCTATTTAAATGCATTGATTCCTGTATAAATCACAGTTGTAGTGAAAGAGTTAACCACTAGGGGGAGGGGAGGGGTTATGGGCTCTGATGGGTGTGTGTTTTTTTACATTAGGGGGCGGGGCTGACGTCTGACTTCATTGATCGGCTTTCCCGATGACCGGAACAGCCAATCAATGACAGGCAGAGTAGGAAGCGCGGGGAGAGGTTTGTTTACACAAACCTCTCCCCGTTCTTCAGCTCCGTAACCCGATCGCAGGACACCAGCGGCGATCGGGTCCGCTGGTCCCGCGGCCGGGGTCACGGAGCTCCCGACCGGGTCGCGAGCGCGCCGCTGGCGGCGCGCTCGCCACCCACGGGCAGGCAACTTAAAGGGGACGTACAGGTACGTGGTTTTGCCTGCCCGTGCCATTCTGTAGACGTATATCTACATGAGGCGGTCGGGAAGCGGTTAAAATGATAAAAGCCATAAAACTCACATTTATACGAGCAACATTCCTTGTGCACACGGATAACTCACATAACATTCTCAGTCAGTATCAATACTGCAATCCACTTAATTTTGCTGTGTCCACACACTTCCTGCTTGTGCGCACCGACATCAGCCAGCAGAGTTTTGACATTTTTTTTGCTGCCATCATTAGTTGTTACAACTGAACGCTGAAAATAAACAGAGAGCTTTGTATGAGCCTACCTTAACCACTTGACTCTGAAATATTTACCCCCCTTCATGACCAGGCCATTTTTTGCGATACGGCCCTGCTGTATTTTAGCTGACAATTGCATGGTCGCGCAACGCTCTACCCAAATAAAACGCCTGTATTTTTGCCCAGCCATTACTGGATTCAGATGTTGGTTATGAGGTTGAGGATGACAGGAACATGAGCCTAGAGAGTGGGAGGAACACTGGTAGACAAATTGGCATTCATGTTCCCCAAGCCGCAGCGTATTAACAAGTTGTCTCCAGTGGTAATGATAAAGATAGAGGAGATGGAGATGATGATGATGAGGTCACTGATGCGACTTGGGTGCCATATAGAGCAGAGGAGGAAACTGAAGGCGAGGTGGCACAACCCCAAGGAGGCCGACATCAAGAAAGAGTAGAGAGAAGCCACCCTATTCCATCACATTCTGCAGCTGTTGTTATCTCCTGGCCCACTTTTTTTTGCCTTCATCAAGAGCACCTCTATAGGGTTATGGTGGGAAGGCGCCCCCGACACCCAAAGAGTAATTTTTCTGCACCTGTTTGACAGGTGCATATCATTGCAATTTTTTACAGCAAGGCCAATTCTTGCTTTCATCAAGAGTACCTCTATAGGGTTACGGTGGGAAGGCGCCACCAACACCCAAAGACCAAATTTTACGCACCCGTTACTTCTATACAAAGTCAAAGTGACACCAGAATGTATCCAAAAAAATCTCTAAGCTTATTCCCAGTGCACTACATTGTGGCCTCATCATACACACTGGCTCCCCAGCTGTTGCTGAGCAGAATAAAGGCAGCTTTCAGGGAAAAAAAAAAATTTTTTTGGGCTTTATAAATGCAATTATTGCTGCAGCAGATTCTAGACATGGTACAGATCTGCCACTTTACAGGTAGACTAAGGGACCCCCACCCCGACACTATATTGGAAGGAATTTTTCATTTTTAGGCTTTCACTTTAAAAATAAAAAATAAATCACTGCTTATTTATAAATTAAGTTTTTCACAAACTTTTTTTTTTATTGATACATGTTCCCCAGGGCAGGACCTGGACCCCTATAACCATTGTATGCCCAATTACTTGCATATAAGCCTTCAAAATGGGCACTTTTGATTTTTGACGCTTCGGGTCCCATTGACTAATGGGGTTCGTTATTCGGGTCTGAACTTTTGCGGTGTTCGGAAGTTCTGGTGCGAACTGAACATCGCCACTGCATTGAACCTTTCTTTTTGTTTTTAGATTTGTATACTCCCCTTAGCATGTCTACCCCTTACTTTATTGTAATTTTTATATTTTACATTTTGTGGTAATTTTTTTCTGTGATTTCTTATTATGTACTTATTATTATGTACTGTATAACAGTAGAATTTGTGCTTCCCTGTTTTGTTTTTTTGTTTTTTTATAAATGTATTTAATTAATTTCACAATTTTATTACAAGAAAAAAAAAAGAGGGGAACAACTGTATCATAAATATATTAAATAGCCATTGGGAGTGGAAGGATTTAATCTCTCCCCTACCCCTCCCATAGTAACATAAAAACCAACCATCCTCTTGCTTTACATTCCATAGATCCGTTTTTGCCCCCTTCTACCCTCCCCTACCCTTCCCGGCCCTCCCATCCACTTCCTGGTATAAGTGTATAGGAGGGAGGGCCCCCCCCCCCTTCCCTCTTCCTCCTCTAAAGTCTATGAATATCGTCATATTTCCTTGTTAACTTAAATTTCTTCCATGCCTCCCACTTCCTCTGGGGCCCCCTACCTGTATCCTCCTCATCTACTCTAAGTTCTTCCATTCTGTATAGTTCATCTATTTTCTCGAACCACTCCCTTACTTTAGGGGGTTCTACTTGCTTCCATTTTTTGGGGATCAGGCTCTTTGCCGCATTTATCAGGTGGATTGTAAGGGAGTTTCTATACTCTTTTAATGGTGAGTCTATACCATGGAAAAGGCAAACCCAGGGATCTTCGGGTATTTGGTTTTTAGTTATCATCTTTATATATCCAAATATTTCCCTCCAATAATTTTTAATCTTTGGGCAATTCCACCATATATGTGCCATGTTCCCCAGTTGTCTACAGCCCCTCCAGCATTCCCCGGATTGCTCTATTTGGTATTTTGCCACTATGTCCGGTGTCCTATACCACCTAGCTAAGCATTTATAATTTGTTTCTATCATCCTAATATTTATTGAAGATCCATGCACCAGCTTCAAAATGTTATCTATATTCTGCTTATCACCCCCTGGGCCTATTTCTTTTTCCCATTTTTTTTTATAAATGTCGGCACCTCCACCTCGCCATCTCGTACTAAGATCTTATACATCTGTGAGATCCCTGTCCGGGCCGTTTTTCCCTCACAGATCAGCTCAAAGGCTATCAATTTATCTCCATCTCTCAGTGGTTGTGGTAGCACTGAGACGAAATGTCTGAGCTGGAGGTACCGCCATTCATTTAAATCAAACAAATCTTTTTCTTTCTTTAGTGCTTCTAGTGTGTTTATTTTCCCCCCTTTTAATATATGTCTCAGTTGAAAAGGTTCCTTTTTTTATCCAATTCCCTCCCATAGTGTTTTTCCCTGGTGGAAACTTCCATCATACTTGAAGTAATTGTAGCCGTATTAGTGCAATTGTGACAATTAATAAAAAAATAAAAAAAGTATCACGGACAGTACTCAATTTTCCCTGGTGGAAATCGTTCTCTTTTAAATGCGTTAGTGGGGAATTATATTTCCATTTATTGTGTTTGTGTACTCCATCCCAAACTCTAATCGCATTCTTTGTCATTGTTAGTGATTTCCCCCCCCCCCCCCAGTGTTCTATATTGTGATGGTGTCCAAATATTTCTCCCTAAATTTGTGTCTGCTAAACTGTGCTCTATTTCTACCCATCTTTTTTTACTATCTAATTTTGTCCATTCTACTACCCGTGTTAATACTGATGCTTCGTAATATTTTTTAAAGTCTGGTACGCTTAATCCTCCTTGGTCTTTTTCCAGTTGCAGGATCTTTAAGGATATTCTGGGTCTCTTATTTTGCCAAATTAATTTTGTAGTTAGAGTTTTAATGATTCTAAAATACACCGGTGGGATATAATCAGTAGCATCTGGAATTTGTACAATATTTTAGGCAGTATAACCGTTTTTAGGGCGTTTATCCTTCCCATCCAGGACAAAGGTTTTATTGTAATTCTCCTTATTTCTTCTTTTAATTCATCCAGAAAAGGTATGCTTAAGCCAGGAATGGTGGTTTCTGACAATGGCACCAACCTCCTCTCCGCCCTGCGACAGGGGCAGCTCACCCATGTGTCCTGTATGGCTCACGTCCTCAACCTGGTGGTGCAGCGGTTCTTGGGCAGGTACCCAGGCTTACAGGATGTCCTCAGGAAAGTCTGTGTGCATTTCCGCCGATCTTATAATGCCAGTGCTCGGCTGACTGAGCTGCAAAAGGAGCTGAACCTGCCCAAGAACCGCCTAAAGCCCCATACACACGCGCGGACAATCCGTGGACCAGGTCCGTCGGACCATGTCCGTCATACTTTGTCTGATGTTGGTTTTGCGTACACACGATCGGACAAAGTTGTCGGAAAATCCGATCATTCTGAACGTGGTGACGTTTGTTGCCTACGACGGGACTACGTAGAGGCTAGTAGCCAATAGCTTTGGTCTTGTAATGTGATCTGAGCATGCGTAGCACTTTGTCCGGTCGGACAAGCGTACACACGCTCGGATTTGGTGTGATCGGACCGGGTTGACGGGAAATCTTTCCAGCAGGAGATAAGACTTTGTCCGACGGACAAACCGACGAACACTGTCCGATGGTGCATACACACGGTCTGATTTTTCAACAACCTTGTCCGATCGGACCAAATTGATGAAAAAGTCCGACCGTGTGTATGGGGCTTAATATGTGACATGCCCACCAGGTGGAACTCAACGTTGGCCATGCGTCAGCGACTACACATGCAGCAGAGGGCCATCAATGAGTACCTTTGTGACTACGGGCACCAGGACAGGGTCAGGGGAGCTTGGCTTTTTTTCCCCACGCCAGTGGAGCATGATCAGGGATGCATGCACTGTCCTCTCACCATTTGAGGAGGCCACGAGGATGGTGAGCAGTGACAGTGCATGCATCAGTGACACTGTACCTCTTGTCCACCTGTTGGAGCATACGCTGCGTGGGATAATGGACAGGGCACTTGAGGCAGAACAGAGGCAGGAAGAGGAGGACTTCCTTACCTCTCAAGGCCCCCTTTATACAGACAGTGTTCCTTCTGTCCCACCCATCACACAGGAAGAGGATGAGGAGGAGGAGGAGGAGGAGGATTGTGTGAGCATGGAGGTGGAGCCTGGCACTCAGCATCAGCATCAGCAGCCGCAGTCTTTTAGGGATGATGTACAGTCCCAACAAACCAGTGGACTTGTACGTGGCTGGGAGGAGGTGGCTGGCGATCATGTCGTCCTCAGTGACCCAGAAGACTCCGGACCGAATGCCTCAGCTAACCTGCGTTGCATGGCCTCCCTGATCCTGCAAAGCCTGCGGAAGGATCCTCGTATTCTTCGGATCAAGGAAAGGGACCATTACTGGCTGGCCACTCTCCTTGATCCACGGTACAAGGGTAAGGTTGCGGACCTTATCTTGCCGTCGCAGAGGGAGCAGAGGATGAGACATCTCAGGGAGGCCTTGCAGAAAGGTCTGTGCAACGCGTTCCCAGAAACTGGGAGGTTACAAACTCCTGGTCCTGGACGACGAGTTGCTGAGGCTTCGGTCAGTAGCAGAAGGAGCGGTGGGGAAGGTGGACTTCTGACCGATGCGTTCAGACAATTTTTAGTCCGCAGCCCCAAGGTATGATCGGTTCCAGCAACCATCGCCAGCGTCTGATATACATGGTGCAGGAATACCTAGGGGCAAGGTCAGACTTGGACACCTTTCCCACCGAAAATCCTCTGGTTTACTGGGTCTTGAGGATGGATCACTGGCCAGAGCTTGCACAGTATGCAATTGAGCTACTGGCCTGTCCTGCATCCAGCGTTCTTTCCGAACGCACATTCAGTGCTGCTGGAGGATTTGTCACCGATCACAGGGTGCGCCTGTCCACCGACTCGGTTGATCGACTGACCTTCATAAAAATGAATCAGTCTTGGATCACCACCAGCTACCAGGCACCTGAAGCGGATATAACTGAATAATTTATAATGTCACATCCCTTCAAGACTGCCTATGCTGATGCTGAGTGACTGTCCTGTTATGTTCACTGACTATCCTCTTCCTCCTCATCAATGATCCATTCCTTGATAGCTTGGAAGAACATTTTTGTTTCTGGGTGCCACCACACCAGTGCCTAAGGCACAATTTTTCAGCCCCTGTATAACAGGGGCGTGTAATTACAATTTTTTAAGCAATGCTTCGCAACATGTCTGACTGCTGTGCTCCAAGTACAGTATCTGTGAGGGGTTGCAGTGTTGTGGCACCAGCACCAGTGCCTAAGGCACAATTTTTCAGCCCTGTTCAGCAGGTGCATGCAATTACAAATCTTGATCTAATAACTCACAGCAGGGCCCATTCCTGCGCCCAACAAGAGTAACAGTGAGGGCTTACAGTCCTGTGGCAACACCGTCCACCACCACCACCACCACCACCAAAGGCCCAATTTTTCTGCCCTGTTCAACAGGTGCATGCAATTACAAATCTTGATCTAAAAACTCACAGCAGGGTCCATTCCTGTGCCCACCAAGAGTAACTGTGAGGGCTTACAGTCTTGTGGCAACACCGTCCACCACCACCACCACCACCAAAGGCCCAATTTTTCTGCCCTGTTCAACAGGTGCATGCAATTACAAATCTTGATCTAATAACTCACAGCAGGGCCCATTCCTGCGCCCAACAAGAGTAACTGTGAGGGCTTACAGTCCTGTGGCAACACCGTCCACCACCACCAAAGGCCCAATTTTTCTGCCCTGTTCAACAGGTGCATGCAATTACAAATCTTGATCTAATATCTCACAGCAGGGTCCATTCCTGTGCTCACCAAGAGTAACTGTGAGGGCTTACAGTCCTGTGGCAACACCGTCCACCACCACCACCAAAGGCCCAATTTTTCTACCCTGTTCAACAGGTGCATGCAATTACAAATCTTGATCTAATAACTCACAGCAGGGCCCATTCCTGCACCCAACAAGAGTAACTGTGAGGGCTTACAGTCCTGTGGCAACACCGTCCACCACCACCACCACCACCACCACCAAAGGCCCAATTTTTCTGCCCTGTTCAACAGGTGCATGCAATTACAAATCTTGATCTAATAACTCACAGCAGGGTCCATTCCTGTGCCCACCAAGAGTAACTGTGAGGGCTTACAGTCCTGTGGCAACACCGTCCACCACCACCACCACCAAAGGCCCAATTTTTCTGCCCTGTTCAACAGGTGCATGCGATTACAAATCTTGATCTAATAACTCACAGCAGGGCCCATTCCTGTGCCCACCAAGAGTAACTGTGAGGGCTTACAGTGTTGTGGCTACACCAACATCTAATGGGGCAAATTTCTGCAGAGTATATACGGCAGGCCCCTACTTTCAAACATCCAACTTACAAACGACTCCTACTTGCAAACGGAAAGAGAAAACAGAAAGTGAGAGGAAATCTACCCCTAGGAAGGGAAATTCGATCCTGTTAGATTTAATTTGGGAAAAAGGTATCTCCTCTCTACTGATGCTTTATCACCAATCCTTGTTTCAATTAAAACCCCACTTTTCCAAAAACATTTGTCATTGGGACGGAAAGTGAGGTGAAATGTTCTGAACAGATGTGCAAAGACAGCAAATGATACAGGGGTGATAACCCCTCCCTATGTTCTCCAAAAAGCTTAAAAATTGATTTTTTTTGGGGATGGAGCTACACTTCATAATGTACCTGTTCAGATTCTACTTAAGAACAAACCTACAGTCCGTGTCTTGTTTGCACCTTCTGTATACTGCTGTTCAGAGTATATAGGGTTGTAGGTATAGGGTTTTATTTTGGGTGCGGGGTCCCCTTAATATCCATACACGACCCAAAGGGGTTGGGTTGGGGGGGGGGGGGGGTTTGATGGGGTAGCCATGCCATTTTTCGCAAGGATTTTCAGCCATATGGCCAGGAAAAGACATGACATTAAAGCCGCAAGTGGTTTTAAATGGCTTCTTTTTTTCATTTACAAATGTCATTTTGTGCAGGGACAGTTCTAAACACAGGAAACACATGCCACTTCTCAGGCATACTTTAGACACACCCCAAGTACCATATTTAAAGGAAAATTTCACCTTTTTTTTTTCACTTTATGCATGCTTAAAATGACTGCTCCCGAAAAAACGTTAGTTTTTAAAAGTTTTTTTTGCATTGATATATGTCCCCTGGGGCAGGACCCGGGTCCCCAAACCTGTTTTATGACATTAACATGCATATTGGCCGTTGTAATTAGCAATTTTGATTTCGAACGTTCGCGTCCATTATAACGAATAGGGTTCGAAAATTCGCGCGAACTTTCGGTCCGTTCGAAGGTTCTGGTGCGAACCGAACCCAGGGGTGTTCGGCTCATCCCTAGCCAACGCCCTTTGTACAAAAATCCACGGGAAAGTTGGTACAAGGTCCGATCGTGTGTATGAGGCTTTAGAAGGTGACAGCACCCTCCTAGCCAATCACAAAACAAAGCCAGGGGCCTTTTGCTTTTTGGAAGCCTTCCTTTTACTATCCAAAAAGAAAAAATGCAGCGCTTATATAAACTGAGGTAACAGTATTAAATGTGACCAAATAAACCACACAATATTACATAAGTAATGTCCACCAAGTGAAAACTTAAAGAATCAAAAAAGTTCTGGCATCAATAAGTGGTAAATATGAATTAGCATCCTAAAAACACTGGTGAAACAGATGACATCAAGATGAAAACGTAGTATAAGAAATAATCTTGTGTGAAGAACCGCCACCAATTTGACTGAAGGCTTACCAGAACCAATGGACTTAAGGGGGCTTATACCACCTAAGTTGACTGAACTTGTGGTGATAAACAGCGTATATGGGAAACCATCAGAGATCTAGATCATCTTGGTCACGGTTCCAAGCCTTGCGGTAAAGATCAGCAAAGAATTCCCATCAAACACATGGAAGAGGCTCAAATGGACCGAGGGAAGGACAGAGGGGATCCTTTCGCTAACACGATGAAACCAAAAATTCAAGAAAGGTTCCACATAGTGTAATAACGTTTAAAGTCCATTTATTTTAAAAAAGAGGCTAAGTAAAACACTCACACTTCTGAAGCATATAAAAGGCTCATTAGAGGACATAAAAAGGCGCAATGTTGGCAAAACTCAAACTGACGCGTTTCGTCTGATTAGACGCCATCTGGGGTATGAGTAACTGCCAACAACTGCGCGCTTATATAGGCTGTGTGGCCCCAAATTGACTACCGAAAGAACCGGCCCGAAATTGCGTCACTTCCGGTAAAACAAAAGTTGCTTGATCAATGTTGCATGAATAGAAAACTAGGTGAGATAAATAAGAACGTATATATGTTCGTAGAGTAAAGAATTAATATGAATTATAAAATGTTAATATAATTGGAGAGAAACCAATATCCGCATGACTTCCGGCACCGCGTGCCGTGTCACGTGCTTGCAGCGCAAAGGATGTATGAGGCAAGGCGTCACTTGATCAGGTAAACAACTGGCATCTACCACTAAGAACCGAGAGTGGGTGCATGTCAAGCCTCAATCTCAGATGGTGCACGTAACAGGTACCCGGAAATCAGGTGACTAGCGCAATGACAACAAACCAGCATGCATAAATGCCATCTAAGTGACACTTATTAAAAATAATACCGGAAATTAATATTCACAATCCAATCTGAATACAACCTGTCACTTCAAGTTGGAACCACTCAGGCCGCACATATATGAACATAATAGCTAACTATAAATGGTTAATATATAAAATTTTCAACAAAATTAAATATGATCTAAAATCTTAGCAATCTTCCAAATTGACATCATATGGGATCAATTAGTCTCAACAGTACCCACAGAATGAATATTAAAAATCACCAAACATAATATTAAGTAATGATACAAAAAATATGTATAATACTAAGTAATGATACAAAAAATATCAAAAAAATAAATCGTAAAAGTGTTGATAACCCACTTAATAGGTGGGACATCAATGTCAGTGGACCACACCAACATCAATGATGCTATGCTCTATTAATAAAAGCATTAATATCCCATGCCACATTCATACCCAATGGGGAGTGGGATTGTAATTCATAAATCCAATACGTTTCAAGTCTAGATACACCCCCAATAGTGGCACCCCCCCTCCGAGGTGGAATGAATCTGTCAATAATAAGAAATGACATGCCTCTAGGGTCTCGATTGTGAAATTGACGATAGTGGTGAGGAACAGCATGTTTGATGCTTCCATTTTTTATCTTGGTAATATGTTCAGTGACCCTAATGGCAAACTAACGTTTGGTCCGACTAACGTACTGTTTGCCACAAGAACAGCTCAACAGATATACAATGTTGGTAGTAGCCCATGTACAAAATTGCTTAATTGGGTATGTGCGTCTAGTGGTGGTCGTTGTAAACTGTTTGATCGCACGTCGGCCACAGGTGTTAAACTGACACACTGTGCACTTCTTACATGGATAATATCCAATCAAATTGTGAAAGAAGGATGCTCGAACTAGTGGGTTAATAACATTGGGGGCAATCTTACTCCTCAAAGAGGGGGCTCCTTTATAAATTACCTTAGCTTTTTCTGGTAATAAAGTGCCTAGTATACGATCGTTTCTTAACACACCCCAATGACGGTCCACAATGGAGTTAAATTAGTTTGTGTTGCACAGAAAAAGATGTCAACAATGACCATTTAAAAGATTCGTCAGGGTCATGCCGAGGTTTATCTGCCAGTAAAGATACTCACTCGATCTCGATTTTCAACATGTCTTACAATTAGAGCGAGCATCTTTACTGGCAGATAAATCTCGGCATGAACCTGACAAATCTTTTAAATGGTCATTGTTGACATCTTTTTCTGTGCAACACTAACTAATTAAGTCCAATGTGGACCGTCATCCGATGTGACGGAGATCGTGTTTTTCTCCAATTATATTAACATTTTATAATTCATATTAATTCTTGACTTTACCAACATATATATATATTCTTATTTATCTCACCTAGTTCTCTATTTATGCAACATTGACCAAGCAAATTTTGTTTTACCGGAAGTGAAGCAATTTCAGCCCGGATCTTCCGGTAGTCAATTTGGAGCCACACAGCCTATATAAGCGCGCAGTTCTGTGAGGTATGGCATCTTCCAAAATGTGACAAGGGCAGCTGCGTCCGGGAGGAGTCATATACACGCCCCACACGCCCACGACAGAAACCACACCCTTCCCACAATGTCGAGAGCCTCATTTAAAGCCCCAATCTTCTTTCTCATTTAACCTTTGGTATACGACACCCTCCAAACTCTCTAAAATCTTCCATTCTTCCTCCTCTCCTATCTGTTGGAGATGTAATGATCAAACAGGAACATCATATCATATCATAAAATTTAAGAGGATTTGGTAAGCATGGGTGGTACATCCTAAAGCTTCAAAATATCTGAAAGACTTTATTAATAATTGAGACTGCTTTCTTTACGTGTTGAATTATTAAGTGGCTTCCACATTCCTTTTGTTTCCCCCCTCCCTTTTTAGTTTAGGAACACTCCCTATTGACAATACCCACAGAATGAATATTAAAAATCACCAAACATAATATTAAGTAATGATACAAAAAAATATGTATAATACTAAGTAATGATACAAGAAATATCAAAAAAATAAATCGTAAAAGTGTTGATAACCCACTTAATAGGTGGGACATCAATGTCAGTGGACCTCCACACCAACATCAATGATGCTATGCTCTATTAATAAAAGCATTAATATCCCATGCCGCATTCATACCCAATGGGGAGTGGGATTGTAATTCATAAATCCAATACGTTTCAAGTCTAGATACACCCCCAATAGTGACACCCCCCCTCCGAGGTGGAATGAATCTGTCAATAATAAGAAATTACATGCCTCTAGGGTCTCGATTGGGAAATTGACGAAGTGGCGAGGAACAGCATGTTTGATGCTTCCATTTTTTATCTTGGTAATATGTTCAGTGACCCTAATGGCAAACTAACGTTTGGTCCGACTAACATACTGTTTGCCACAAGAACAGCTCAACAGATATACAATGTTGGTAGTAGCCCATGTACAAAATTGCTTAATTGGGTATGTGCGTCTAGTGGTGGTCGATGTAAACTGTTAGATCGCACGTCGGCCACTAAAAATTGACTGCCATCCTTTTGGATATGCATGACAAATTTCTAAGAGTCTGGCAGCCATGGATCTTGTACTCTCAACCCTCTCGATTTGACGGCACACTTCTTCTGATCTGAAGCTCTCCTGCGCACATCCCGTGGACTCTCCCCCCTCCCCCCTCCTTCCTCTCATCTTCTCTCCTCACCTTTCTTCTTTATACTGGACTTCTTTTCCCTTTCAACATTTCCTCCTCCTTTTACTACGTTATACGCATTTAATCCATATTTTTATTAGGCCGCCAGGTATGGACCGGGCCGAGATGGTTATTATTGAAACACATCTTTCATGTTTTTTTCTATTTTTGTTAGCTTTAACTAACGTACCCTGTCTGATGGGGAAACCCCTGGCCAAGAAACCTTGACGATATATCCAGACAATAGAACTGGGACATTCAGACCATAGTCACCCTGCCCGACCAGGGTCATTTTGTAGGGCAAACTTTGGTCATCAGTTTCTCCATTTAATTTTAGGGGACATTGGGTTTTTTATATGCTTCAGTGTACGATACATGTCTCTACATGCAATGCATGTCTTTTGTTTTATTTTTTGCCTTATTTCCTTATTTGCCTACCATGCAATGTAACCATCTGAAGGAATATATTGTTATATGTTTGATTACCTGCCAATAAAGCTTTTGTAAAAGAAAAATGGAAAACCCCTTACTGATATATTTCATGGCATTACCTAAATTTGCATAAATGTAGATATTTAATAAAGCTTATGAGATGTTGACACAATGATATAGTAAGTGAAGGCTCCAAACATACCTTGGCAAACAACTGCTGACTATGTTTGTTTTAAGCTTTCTCCATGGCATCAGTTTAATGGCTCAGGTGCTCAGTTTACACATGTCCTATTTCTTAACAATAAAGCCTAACCCTGGGGCACAAGAACTTTAATTGGTTTTGATGAGTAGCTTCAGCTGCAAACCTCCATTCATGCAGGCTCTCTTCCAGTGGTGGCGGCTCAGAGGGCGCAGGGTCGACTCCCCCCTAATTCATGCATGGATTCCAATGTTTTGTTATTTTTGAAGCACATGATTAAAGCCTGAGGCTTTAATTGGCTTAAAAAAGGGTAAAAAAAAGAGCACCAGCCGCCACTGCTCTCTTCAATATGCTAAAAAATTAAGTTGCCAATTACTGCTCCTGCTGTACTTCTAGGCCACTATGGCTGCAAGTGCTGCAAGTCTCATAGACCTCAGCGCTGTGGGTGTGTCTCCACCCTTCCTCTTCTCCTAGCCTATCACAAAACAAAGCCAGGGGCCTTTTGCTTTTTGGAAGCCTTGCTTTCACTGTCACACTCACTTTGAAAGATGTTAATCTCAATCACCCAAGGCAGTTGAAGCATTCCATGCCTTGACTTTGAGATCACTTTCAAACCCCAGACCATTTTCTTTAAAAATAACAAACATGTTATACTTACCTCCTCTATACAGTGGTTTTGCACAGAGCAGCCCAGATCCTCCACTTCTTGGGTCCCATGCCGGCTCTCGGCCCCTCCCACATTTATTCATCATATTTAAAGCCTCATAACTGCTCTTCAATGCCTGCCATGAATATTACAATGGACACCACACAGTGCTGTACACGCAGGAGCAGTAGTGTTGTGTCATGTTAAAAATTATTTAAATGTCTCTTTCATGAGACATCAATGCCTGTCAGCCATCTCTATTAATATTAACTACTTACCGCAGGGGTCTCAAACTGGTGGCCCTCCAGCTGTTGGGAAACTACAAGTCCCATGAGGCATTGCAGTTACAAGCATGACTCCCACAGGCAGAGGCATGATGGGACTTGTAGTTTTGCAACAGCTGGAGGGCCGCCAGTTTGAGACCCCTGACTTACCGACTAGCCGCCGTCATTATACTGCGGTAAGGTGGCACAATCCTGCGAATCGCTGTAGCTGTACGTTGGCTCGGGGACTCGCTTTTGTGGGCGGGCACGCTCCCATTGGCCAGCTGGGGGGAGCCAATCAGCGGGTCACCCGCAATCATTCCCCGCAGTGACAGAACAGGGATCTGTCTGTGTAAACACGGCAAATCTCCGTTCTGACACACAGATCCTGTCTTTCTGCTAAGCAGGAAGATGGATCTGTGTGTTTCCCCAGTCACACAGTCCTCCATACAGTTAGAAAACACCTGCAGGGAACACTTTTAACCCCTTGATTGCCCCTGATGTTAACCCCTTCCCTGTCAGTGTCATTAGTACAATAACAGTGCATATTTTTAGCACTGATTACAGTAATAATATCACTGGTTCCCAAATAAAGTGTCAAAAATGTCAGTTAGGTGTCCGATCTGTCCGCCACAATGTTGCAGTCCTGCTAAAAATCACTGATCGCCGGCATTGCTAGTAAAAAAAAAAATAATAATAATAATAAAAAAATGCCATAAATCTATTACCTATTTTGTAGACGTTATAAATTTTGCGCAAACCAATCAATATATGCTTATTGCGATTATTATTTTACCAAAAATATGTAGCAGAATACATATTGGCCTAAACTGATGAATACATTTTTATTGGAAATGTTTTATAGCGGAAAGTAAACAATTATTTTTTTGTTTATAGCACAAAAAAAAAAAAAACGGCAGAGGTGATCAAATACCACCAAAAGAGAGCTCTATTTGTGAAAAAAAAGCACATAAATGTTGCCTGGGTACAGCAACGCACGGCCGTGCAATTGTCAGTTAAATCGACGCAGTGCCGTATCGCAAAAAAATGGCCTGGTAAGGAAATGGATAAATCCTTCCGGGGCTGAAGTGGTTAATGGTAATGCTCTGTAACTGCACCATAACAGCACCTATATCATATCTGGTGTGTTAGTGAAGCATTTATAAAGTGTTAGCTGGGCACTGGGGGAGAGGTAATGGAGGTTCCTGTATCCCAGAATGTACTGTGAAATAATAGAGAATTAGGACAGAGCAGCTCCATCTACTACCTGCTGGTACAGAGCAGTCGTGTGGTAACTAGGTATGAGCCGAACACCCCCGTTTTCGGTTCGCACCAGAACCTGCGAACGGACCGAAAGTTTGCGCGAACGTTAGATCCCTATTAGTTACAATGGACACAAACGTTCGAAATCTAAAGTGCTAATTATAACGGCCAATATTCATGTTATTGTCATAAAACAGGTTTGGGGACCCGGGTCCTGCCCCAGGGGACATGTATCAATGCAAAAAGAAGTTTTAAAAACGGACGTTTTTTTGGGAGCAGTCATTTTAATGATGCATAAAGTGAAAAAAAAGTGAAATATTCCTTTTAAATATGGTACCTGGGGGGTGTCTAAAGTATTCCTGTGAAGTGGCATGTGTTTCCCGTGTTTAGAACTGTCCGTGCAAAAAATGACATTTGTAAAGGAAAAAAAGAAGCCATTTAAAACTGCTTGCGGCTTTAATGTCTTGTCCTGGCAATATGGGTGAAAATCTTTAAGAAAAATGACATGGCTACCCCATCACCCCACCCCAGCCCATTACCAGCCCCTTTGGGTCTTGTATGGATATTAAGGGGAACCCCGCACCCAAAATAAAACCCTATACCTACAACCCTATATACTCTGAACAGCAGTATACAGGCGGTGCAAACAAGACAGGGACTGTAGGTTTGTTCTTAAGTAGAATCTGTTTGTAATTTTGAACAGGTAAATTTTCCCCTGTAATATTTGTGCACCTGTTCAGAACATTTCACCTCACTTTCCGTCCCAATGACAAATGTTTTTGGAAAAGTGTGTTTTTTATTGAAACAAGGATTGGTGATAAAGCATCAGTAGAGAGGAGATACCCTTTTCCCAAATTAAATCTAACAGGATAGAATTTTCCTTCCTAGGGGTAGATTTCCTCTCACTTCCTGTTTTCTCCTTCCGTTTGCAAGTAGGAGTCGTTTCCAAGTTGGATGTTTGAAAGTAGGGGCCTGCCGTATATACTCTGCAGAAATTTGCCCCATTAGATGTTTCTGTTGCCACAACACTGTAAGCCCTCACAGCTACTCTTGGTGGGCACAGGAATGGGCCCTGCTGTGAATTATTAGATCAAGAATTGTAATTGCATGCACCTGTTGAACAGGGGCAGAAAATTGGCCCTTTGGTGGTGGTGGTGGTGGAGGTGGTGGTGGTGGTGGACAGTGTTGCCACAACACTGTAAGCCCTCACAGTTACTCTTGGTGGGCACAGGAATGGGCCCTGCTGTGAATTATTAGATCAAGAATTGTAATTGCATGCACCTGTTGAACAGGGGCAGAAAAATTTGCCCTTTGGTGGTGGTGGTGGTGGTGGTGGACAGTGTTGCCACAACACTGTAAGCGCTCACAGTTACTCTTGGTGGGCATAGGAATGGGCCCTGCTGTGAAATATTAGATCAAGAATTGTAATTGCATGCACCTGTTGAACAGGGGCAGAAAAATTGGGCCTTTGGTGGTGGTGGTGGACGGTGTTGCCACAACACTGTAAGCCCTCACAGTTACTCTTGGTGGGTGCAGGAATGGGCCCTGCTGTGAATTATTAGATCAAGATTTGTAAAATACACGCCCCTGTTAAACAGGTGCTGAAAAATTGGGCCTTTGGTGGTGGTGGTGGTGGTGGTGGACGGTGTTGCCACAACACTGTAAGCCCTCACAGTTACTCTTGGTGGGCGCAGGAATGGGCCCTGCTGTGAATTATTAGATCAAGATTTGTAATTACACGCCCCTGTTAAACAGGGGCTGGAAAATTGTGCCTTAGGCACTGGTGCTGGTGCCACAACTCTGCAACCCCTCACAGATACTGTACTTGGAGCACAGCAATCAGACCTGTTGCAAAGCACTGCATAAAAAATTGTAATTACACGCCCCTGTTAAACAAGGGCTGAAAAATTGGGCCTTAGGCACTGGTGCTGGTGCCACAACACTGCAAACCCTCACAGATACTGTACTTGGAGCACAGCAATGAGACCTGTTGCAAAGAATTGCATAAAAAATTGTAATTACATGCCCCTGTTAAATAGGGGCTGAAAAATTGGGCCTTAGCCCCTGGTGGTGGCACCCAGAAACAAAAATGTTCTTCCAAGCTATCATCAGGATCATTGAGGAGGAAGAGGATAGTCAGTCAACATAACAGGACAATCAGCATAGGTAGTCTTGAAGGGATGGGACATTTCAAAATAAATTATTCTGTTATATCAGCTTCAGGTGCCTGGTAGCTGGTGGTGATCAAAGACTGATTCATCTTTATGAAGGTCAGTCGATCAACCGAGTCGGTGGACAGGCGCACCCTGTGATCGGTGATAAAGCCTCCAGCAGCACTGAACGTGCGTTCCGAAAGAACGCTTGATGCAGGACAGGCCAGTAGCTCAATTGCATACTGTGCAAGCTCTGGCCAGTGATCCATCCTCAAGACCCAGTAAGCCAGAGGATTTTCGGTGGGAAAGGTGTCCAAGTCTGACCTTGCCCCTAGGTATTCCTGCACCATGTATATCAGACACTGGCGATGGTTGCTGGAACCGATCATACCTTGGGGCTGCGGACTAAAAAATTGTCTGAACGCATCGGTCAGACGTCCACCTTCCCCACCGCTCCTTCTGCTACTGACCGAAGCCTCAGCAACTCGTCGTCCAGGACCAGGAGTTTGTAACCTCCCAGTCTCTGGGAACGCGTTGCACAGACCTTTCTGCAAGGCCTCCTTGAGATGTCTCATCCTCTGCTCCCTCTGCGATGGCAAGATAAGGTCCGCAACCTTACCCTTGTACTGCGGATCAAGGAGAGTGGCCAGCCAGTAATGGTCCCTCTCCTTGATCCGAAGAATGCGAGGATCCTTCCGCAGGCTTTGCAGGATCAGGGAGGCCATGCAACGTAGGTTAGCTGAGGAATTTGGTCCGGAGTCTTCTGGGTCACTGAGGACGACATGATCTGCAGCCACCTCCTCCCAGCCACGTACAAGTCCACTGGTTTCTTGGGACTGTAAATCATCCCTAAAAGACTGCTGCTGCTGCTGCTGATGCTGAGTGCCAGGCTCCACCTCCATGCTGACACAATCCTCCTCCTCCTCCTCCTCATCCTCTTCCTGTGTGATGGGTGGGAGAAAAGGAACACTGTCTGGATAAAGGGGGCCTTGAGAGGCAAGGAAGTCCTCCTCTTAATGCCTCTGTTCTGCCTCAAGTGCCCTGTCCATTATTCCACACAGCGTATGCTCCAACAGGTGGACAAGAGGTACAGTGTTACTGATGCATGCACTGTCACTGCTCACCATCCTCGTGGCCTCCTCAAATGGTGACAGGACAGTACATGCATCCCTGATCATGCTCCACTGGCGTGGGGAAAAAAATCCAAGCTCCCCTGACCCTGTCCTGGTGCCGTAGTCGCACAGATACTCATTGATGGCCCTCTGCTGCGTGTGCAGTCACTGCAGCATGGCCAACGTTGAGTTCCACCTGGTGGGCATGACACATATAAGGCAGTTCTTGGGCAGGTTCAACTCCTTTCGCAGCTCAGCCAGCCGAGGACTGGCATTATATGATCGGCGGAAATGCACACAGACTTTCCTGGCCTGCCTCAGGACATCCTGTAAGCCTGGGTACCTGCACCACCAGGTTAAGGACATGAGCCATACAGGGCACATGGGTCAGCTGTCCCTGTCGCAGGGCGGAGAGGAGGTTGGTGTCATTGTCACAAACCACCATTCCTGGCTTAAGCTGGCGTGGCGTCAACCACCTCTCGGCCTGCCCCTGCAGAGCTAGCAGAACCTCTGCCCCAGTGTGGCTCCTGTCCCCCAAACACACCAGCGCAAGCACGGCATGGCATCTTTTTGCCTGCGTACTTGCGTAGCCCCTTGGACTCCTATGGAGCACCGCTGGTTCAGAGGACAGAGCACTCGAAAAGGCCATGGAGGAAGAAGAAGAGGAGGGGGTGGAGGAGAAAGGTGTGTCACAACCAGTAGTAGCATTTTGGAGGCGTGGTGGTCGAACAACCTCCAACACTACTGCACCTTGTCCTGCATCCTTCCCAGCTGCCAAAAGAGTGACCCAATGGGCCGTGAAAGTTAGGTAATGACCCTGTCCATGCCTGCTGGACCATGAGTCAGCGGTAATGTGCACCTTACCGCTGACCGCCCTGTCCAGCGAGGCCAAGACATTGCCTTCCACATGCCGGTAGAGAGCCGGAATCGCCTTCCGTGAGAAAAAGTGGCGTTTGGGAACCTGCCACTGAGGAACCGCACATTGAACAAACTTACGGAAGGGGGCCGAGTCTACCAACTAAAAAGGCAGCAGTTGAAGCGCTAGCAATTTAGCCAAGCTAGCATTCAACCACTGGGCATGTGGATGGCTGGGAGTAAACTTCTTTCGACGGTCCAGCAGCTGGGGCAGGGAAATTTTCCTGGTACAATCGGACGTCAGTGTACTGCTAGCAGAGTGCCCGCAAGTACTGGGCTGTGACACACCTAATTCTACACCTTCATTCCTCTCAGTGCAGCTTTCAGAGAGGACTGAAGTTATAGTGGGGATGAAGATCCCAGCTGATGAGGAGCAAGGAGAGGTCCGCTTTGTTCTTTGGTGTGGGTCTTTAAGGTGCACTTGCCAACGAGCTGCATGGCAGGTCAACATATGTCCGGTCATGCTTGTGGTGCCCAAGCGGCTGATGTTTTGGCCACGCGAGATATGCTTGAGACATATGTTGCAAATAGCAGCGGTGCGATCTGATGCACTCGTCTCAAAAAAGGCCCACACCAAAGAAGTTTTGTAATAACGTGCAGAGGCAGCGCCCTGCACAGGCGGGGAGCTCTGCGGTGTGATTCAGTTGGTGTGCTGGCCTCAAGCTGGCCCCCAGAGGGCATCCTGCCTCGTTGGAGATGTGCCGCCTCCTCCTCCTCCTCTCTCCGTTCAGGCACCCACGTGGAGTCAGTGACCTCATCATCCCCTCCCTCTTCACAACTGGAGCAAACCTGGCAGTAAGCTGCAGCTGGTGGAACATGACTGCCAGATTGCTGTCCTTGAGCATCCCCTCTCTCTGCGCTCACGCTGCTGCCTTCCTCTAGCTGGGTATCAACATCATCGGAGCCTTGAAAACGTTGGGCATCCTCCTGGAGCATGTACCCAACACTGTGCTCAAACAGTTCGGGGGACTCCTCAGGAGGACATGGTGGGTCTAGGGAAGGGGTGCCTGGTGACATTGAGTACGCATTGGCAGCTGCTTTGCCAGTACCCTGAGCCTGGGTGAGAGAGGATGAGGAGGGCTTGGTCATCCACTCTACCAAGCCTTCGGCATGATGCGGCTCAACATGTCCAGCTGCTGAAAATAAGGACAAGCGTGTCCCATGGCCACGTGCTGATGACGATGCACCGCGTCCACGACCAGCACTGTTGTCTCTAGACACAGAGCCTGCTTGGCCAAGCGGGCTGTGTCCCGTGTCCCCTCTGTATCAGTGGAGCGGACACAGATCTGTCATCCGCCTGCACAGCGGGGATCAGCAGACAGATTCCCCACTGAGCAGGTGGACCTGCTGCTGGAGTCCGCCCATCTGAAAGGGGCCTTAGAGTTGCCCCCCCCCTCCTTTCCCCTCTTGCCTGGTGATATCATGACTGAATAATCAAAAATTAACAGGAGAAATGTAGTAAGCACATAATGGATGAAACGGAAGCAAATAGATGCCTGCACTGTAGGTCCTCGGGTACAGCTTTCTGCAGAACAAATCTGGTGAGGCTTGCAGGCAGAGGCAGCAGTGATGTAGATGATCTCATAGTGCAGATAGAACTATCAGGCTGTAGGCACTGGAGTGCACTGCTATATACTGTATATCGAGGAATTTAAAACAAATTAAATCTTTTAGGGTTCCACTTTTGCACGTGTGGGTGGGTGCAGCTTGGTGTGGCAGCAATAACATACACCCAGTCCAGGTCCAAATAAGGGAACTTGTATTGGGGTAAAGGCAAAACAGTTCACAACAAACCCGATGGGAAGAGGCCCAACCGGGAACATTCACAGATTCCAACAGCATGTAGCAGGACAGGCATCAGCCAAACTGACAGCATCTTTCTGGAAGGGCGGAGCATGGCCTGGCAGTTTCCGAGCTCAAACGTGAAGATGTCCAAGGAGGTTGCGGAGCCTAAAGCTTTCACTAGTCATCTGGAACCTTTCCCCTTTCCCTGCGGCTAATATTTTCCCTGACAGACTTGTCCCTACACTACCAAAACACTTAAAGAAACTGCCACACTTAAGATGGGCACCAGAATCACATTGGCGGGCATCATGCAATCGGATCACTGCCCCAGTGACTCAAAAAACCATAGAGGAACCATGTTCTTCTTGACTTCCTCTCCCTCTGCACTGCCGCTGTGGTTGAGTAGTGCCATCCTCAGTGAAGACAACAAACTGTACCTGCCTAAACTCAATCAACATTTGTAGATGTTCTCTCTAATATAGCAAGTATCCACTTTTGAGTTCTGGCCCACTTTGAATACAGAGATGCTTTGAGATACCAGATGAGCCTATCATAACTAACAGTGATCCATCAGCAGCTCATCTACATTTACACACTGCCTACTCTTCTTACTTCTTACATGCTCTGCTTTAGTCTTCCAGTCCTCTATTTTACATTCCATGCTGCAATTTTGTTGCCTCCTCTCCTTCTCCAGTATAATTTAATATCCAACCCTGTCTTCTCCTACTGCAGTCCTGCTGTCCTCCATGCTCCAGCCTCACACCACTAATTTCGATAACCCTGTACCCATTTTGCGCTCCAAGTATCTCAACTCTCTAACCCTCAACACTTAGCATCCACTCCCAAAATGTCCCCATTCATAAACACGCACACATCTGCTAGTCTATTTACAACACACATCTGCTAGTCTATTTACAATTCAGATCAGGGTTAATACTGGAAGAAGTGGGGATAACCATTAAAGTAATAGTAAAACTTACATTTTTTAAAATAAAAATATTTAACATGTCATACTTACCTGCTCTGTGCACAGGTATTCTACAGAGAAACCCTGATCCTCCTCTTTTAAAATCCCCCGCTGGCGACCCTGGCTCCTCCTCTTTGGCGAGTGCCACCATAGAAAGCCGCTTCCTATTGGGGCACTCATGCAGGCTTGATTCCAAGCTGCCCTGTCTGCGTCTTTAGACACAGAAAGAGTAGCTTGGCCCCGCCCCCATTCCCTCATCACAGAATTTGATTGACAGCAGTGGAAGCCAATGACTGCAGCTGCTATCAATCTGCCCAGTGAGGAGGGAGAGAGCTGAGAGAGATGCTGCTCAGGTAAGTGTAAGGGGTGGGGGGGGGGGGCTGGATCCTCTGGCACAGAAGGTTTTTTACCTTAATGCATTGAATTAAGGTTAAAAAGAAAAAATGTAGGGCTTTAGAATCACTTTAAACCATGTTTTATTTTTGATTATGTATTGACTAACAGGACAATGATTCAATTTTTTATCCACAGATCACAGAGCACTCTTGGGAATAATCGCACTGATGCTGCTTCCATTATTTCTCATCAGCTGATTGCCAAGTGACCCCTTGTAAGATGTAAGTGTGCAAACCATTCTCACTATCACACTGTATTTTGCTATGTACTGGCACTGGCTTTCTTAAAAGGGTTGGTTCACCCAAAAATGGACATGGATGGATGCTGGTGAGCAGAATTACCCAATTATCCAGAAGTGCTCATTCTTCTCATTCATCTGTTGTTAAGGACGCGGTGGCCGGCTTGCCAGCCTGATTCTTTGCAATACACTTGTTGTTAAGGATGCCAACAGCCTCCCGCTTAAAGAAAAAAAACGCCTCTAAACTAAAATAGTGTGCATGAACACATAGGATAACATTATTTGCTTCTAGAAGCAGAAAACAAATGCTCAAAAGATGCTGCTAGGAGTGTTTTTTTTTTTTTTAACGTAGTGTGCATGGGGTCTTAATCTTAGTGGGTCAGGTAGGGTGACCACGTTTCCAAACTGCCATTCAGGGACACCCACCCCCATCCCAAAAATCAGCTTGTACTGCAACGAATCACAGCACAGCCAGGGCGGCGGGTGCACGCTCTACCCAGAAGCACTGATCACGCCCCCCCCAAAAAAAAGACAGCCGCATCGCTGCTTTACTCACTGACAGGATTTGTCCTGGTCGGCCGAGACCCATTTTCCCTTGTTTCTGCCCTGCAGTGATTAGACACAAGAGGCAGGATTTATGATTTCTCAAATTGCAAGCAGGGGGTGGGGATTGTGCCTCTCCACACATTCCCAGCCAGGACAAGTGCTGTTAGTGAGTTGAGTGGCGATGTGCCTTATTCTGGGCATCGGATCGGAGGGGGGGGGTGGATGTGTCAGTTTTAGTTTCATTCAGGGACACTGTATTGTCCTGGAATGAAGGTGCCCGGGACAGACCTGCAAAATACGGGACTGTCCCGGGCAATCCGGAACATGTGGTCACCCTAGGGTCAAGCCACCTAAAAGTGTTTTTTTTTTTTTTTTGCAGACGTAGCCTGGTGGGCTTGGCCAGCTCCCGTCTTTTTATATATTCAAAAGACCTCTGCCAAAAAATCTCCCTATTTTTCAAATTCTGTTCCTGTCTATCTGGGGGTTTTAGGTGTTCTCTGTGCCCCTCCTGTTGTATTCTCCATAAATAAAAAATAAATAAATTACAACAGAAACAGCAGGATTCTTATAGTAATAACAGTATGTGTACAGACCTGGGTACACAAGTGCTGATATATCACAGACAGTTTGCCAAATCGAGAGAAAAATAGGAAACTGTCAAGTGGTTTACCTCTCCAGCCTCTACCAAAAGCTGAAATATCAGGTTTGGGTGTACTGTGCTTTTAATTCCTTGACCCTAAGGGTCCTTTCACACGGGACGGATCCGTGATGATCCGCCCGGTGAACATCCGCTTGCTCAGCTAGGATCGCTCCGTCGATCCCCGCTGAGCAGGAAGATGACAGGTCTGTCTCTGCACACTGTGCAGGGATGGACCTGTTAGAGCGCCGCTCTCCCCTGGGGGATCGGATGAAAACGGACCGCAGAGTCTGTCGTCACCCGATCCGATCCGCAGACAGATGGAAAAGTAGGTTTTTCCTCCATCACACTTTTTCATAGCGGGTCGGATGTCAGCGGACATGTCACCACTGACATCCGATGCTCCATAAAAGTCTATGGAACATCCGTTCAGGTCCGCCAAAAGACTGACAGGCGGACCTGAACGGATTGTTTGTGTGAAAGAGGCCTAATACTAAAATGGATCTAAACCCTAATGCACATTACCCTAACCCCTGATACTTACATAACCATATTGTATTTTAACCCATAAATGCGAAAAGTACTTGTACAGCCCCATGACAACATCGTTAAATGGAACATCTGATCACTGCCCTAAGATCAACATATACCAAGATTTTGGAGCAAAGACTAAATTGTTCTCAGTTTATGTGTTTTGTGTGCACTATATTCTGCTCATATAATTTCTCTTATATCTCTTTACAGATCACTCGAATATATAATATCTTTAGCAAATACCAGAGGCATCAAAGACTCCAGCGACCACATATAACAATGAAAACATATTCCAATGCCTTACGATCAAATAACAAATTATGTTCCTACAAATGTTTTGTATGTCTAAAACTTTTCTTGTATAGTACACATATTTTGTTTTGTTCTTTTCTAAAACAGGAAATTATATTTTAAAACTGCAATTGCTTAACCCCTTTGCCGGCCAGCGCACAATGATATATACGTCGGCACAATGGCACAGCTGGGCAAATAGGCATACAGGTACATCCCCTTTAAATCGTGGCTTTGTATGCACGCGCGCCGCCAACGGGGCGCTTGCACGCCCGCCACATACTCCATGACTGTCCCCGCGGACGCGATGTCCACCGGGGGGGCCCCGCGATTGTGTCACAGAGCTGCAGAACGGGGAGATGCCTATGTAAACAAGGCATTTCCCTGTTCCCCTCTCATCGGGAGCAGTGATCTCTGTCATGTTCTAGTGAGACAATCCCCCCCCCCACAGTTAGAATCACTCCCTAGGACACACTTAAGCCCTTGATTGCCCCCTAGTATTTAACCCCTTCCCTGCCAGTGTAATTTACACAGTAATCAGTGCATTTTTATGTGAATGACTTGTATAGCGCAACCTATGCGAACTGAATGTCCTCAGGGTGCTTTTTGCCACTGGTGTCCATCTGGCATAGTGCGGTCCTTGCCCTGTGGGGTCCCGACACGCTTACAAACACATACACATACAACATACACATATTTGGCCAATTTTATCGACAGAATCGAATTAACCTACCAGCATGTCTTTGGAGTGTGGGAGGAAACCGGAGTACCCGGAGGAAACCCACGCAGGCACAGGGAGAACATGCAAACTCCAGGCAGAAGGTGTCTTGGTTGGGATTTGAACCAGCGACCCTATTACTGCTAGGGGAAAGTGCTAACCACTACACCACTGTGCTGCCCTGTATAAATGACAATGGTCCCAAAATAGCGTCAAAAGTCTCCGATGTGTCCACCATAATGTCGCAGTCACAATAAAAATCGCAGATCGCTGCCATTACTAATAAAAAAAATGATTAATAATAAAAATGGCATAAATCTATCCCCTATTTTGTAGACGCTATAACTTTTGCGCAAACCAATCACTATACGCTTATTGCGTTTTTTTTTTTTTTTTTTCTTTTTACCAAAAATATGCAGAACAATACATAGCGGCCTAAACTGAGAAAGAAATTCGTTTTTTTTACATATTTTTGTGGATATGTATTATAGCAAAATATTAAAAATATAGCTTTTTTTCCAAAATGTAAGCTCTTTTTTTGTTTATAGCACAAAAAATAAAAACTGCAGAGGTGATCAAATACCACCAAAAGAAAGCTCGTCAAAAAGGACGTCAATTTTGTTTGGGTACAACCACGCAATTGTCAGTTAAAGCGACGCAGTGCCGTATCGCAAAAAGTGCTCTGGTCAGGAAGGGGGTAAATCCTTCCGGGGCTGAAGTGGTTAATCAAATTTATATTTATATTCTGGGATACCATAAATACATTTCACACCATCATTGTATCAGTTTATCTAAGTATCTAATGTATCTGTTTATCTAATTTAGTCTATTATAGAAACAACATTGTATATTAAATTCAAGAAATCTATTTGTATTTTTTCTATATATATGATTGTGATAATAAAGCTTTTTCATATAAGTTTCTAATTAATGCAGTTCTGTAATCAACAACACGTCATTAAATGTATTTTTTTAAACACAAACAGTTTAAGTGTCTGAATATGACCTTTTATCAGCTTTTTGCAGTCCCTGTATAGCAGAGCTGGAGCATGCGGGGGAAAAGCAGCACAAAAAGCCAATCAGGTCATGTGCTGACAAGGAGCATGCTGATAGGAAGAGAGTGACAGAGAGATGGTTTATCACTGAACTGCTTCTCCATTCACTGTCCAAGCACATGCTGTAGCAGATCCAAATGACCAGGGTTGAGAAAAAGTGGGCTAAATAATGCTGACCATCAAACTCAGGACATCCAGCATCAGAAAAAAATACTGTGCGGGAAATTCCTTGACTGACTATTGCAACAAAAGCTGGTTTTGTTATTTTAGATTTGAAGCTATTCATTTTTATCTTGTTTTTTTTTTTTTGGGGGGGGGTTCTGCTTTGTGGTTTCAGCCCCCGTTCACACCTATGCGAATTAGATGCGGCTTACACCGCATCCAATTCGCAGGACATTTTAAAATACATTCAAATGAATGGATCTTGTTCACATACATGCGTTGCATTCGCACTGCGCATTGCACAAAAAACGTGTGCGTTTTCTGGGCATTGCGAATTACAAGCACATTAAACTCTATAGAACGCATCTGATTCGCAGATGCATTCCGTTCTGAACAAGGAATCTTTCCTTCTCCTCACTACATTTCCCCCTCCTCTCCCCCCTCTCCCTGCTCAGCTGATGCGCTGATAGAACGGAGCGGCACCGCTGAACAGCTACATTTTCTCTTCACAGAGAAAATGTAGCTGGAATTCGCACCGCACTGGTGTGAACCCGGGCTAAAAGCAAAAAATGTTGAATAAAAAAAAACTGCAAAGAGAAATAGATACTCACCTCTCCTGCTGCCTGCACTGCACTCACCTCTGCTGCTGCAGGAAAGAACTAGTCGGCTGAAGAATCTTCAGGAACCAATACTCAATGAACAACTGTACCTTTGAACACTTGTCTTAAGGCCAGTTCACACCACATGCAGTCCAATGCGTTTTTTTTTCTGCATCAAAAACGCATGGAAAGTAGGTTATATGGTTTTCAATGGCATAGTTCACACCAGTGCTTGCAGTTCCAGTGCGTTCCAGAAAAAAAAAAATAGATCATGCTGCATTTTTCCTGCACTGGACTGTACTGGAATGCTGTAAAAAGCAAACTCACGGGAACGCACCGGAACACCCATGTTCTTATTTAAGGTTAAGTAAAAAAAAAGGGGGGGAATGCACTGGACTGCATCAAAAACGCACCAAAAATGCATCAAAAACACACTGGAACGCATCAACACCGAGCCTGCAAAAAAGTATCTGGAGCGCATCCGGACTGCGTTTCTATGGTGTGAACTGGTCCTAAGCCCCCGTACACACGGTCGGAAATTCCGACCCCAAAATCCGTCGGATTTTTTCTGATGGATTTTGTCCGAAACTGGTGTTGCATACACACGGTCGGACAAAGTTGTCGGAAAATCCGATCATTCTAAACGTGGTGATGTTCGTTGCGTACTACGGAACTACGTAGAGGCTAGTAGCCAATAGCTTTGGTCTCGTAATTTGATCTGAGCATGCGTGGCACTTTGTCCGTCGGAATTCCCTACACACGATCAGAAAAAGTCTGATCAGACTTTGTTGTCGGAAAATTTGAGAGCCCGCTAGAGCCCACACACGATCGGATTTTCCCACAACATAATCCAATCTGACTTTTTCCATCGGAATATCCGACCTTGTGTACGGAGCATTATAGTTAGTTTTAGACATGTGCAGAACGAAAAAATTTGTTTTGTTTCATTTAGATTCATAATTTACATATTTTGTTTTGTTAAAATCATTAACTTTGCTTAATTTGCTTTCGAAATTTCGATTTGTTTATTAAAATTTGAGACAATTCAAATTTTCTGAGTTCCATTTGAATTGGAACCAAATTCCATCCAAAATCAAATTTATTCTATTTGAAATTCTTATTTTGGAAGATGGTTATATTCTTTCATTTCCATTTCCATATTGTTTTTTTCTATTCTATACTTTTTTTTTCTATTCTTTTCTATTATATTCTATTTTTTTCTATTTGAAATTCAAATTTAGGAAGATGGTTATATTCTTTCTATCCTATTCTATTGTTTTTTTCTATTTTATTGTTTTATTTTTCTATTATTTTATTTTCGACTTTATTATTTTTTATTCAAATTTGAATTTATTCTATTTGAAATTCGAATTTCGGAAGATGTTATAATCTGATTTATTCTATCTATCTATTGTTTTTTTTCTATTCTATTCTTTTATTTTCTATTCTAATCTATTTTCTATTCTATTCAAATTCAAATTTATTCAATTCCAATTTTGGGAAATTATTATATTCTTTCTATTTTATTCTATTATTTTTTCTATTTTTTTTATTCGATTCTATTCTATTCTTTTCTTCTCTATTCAAAGTCAAATTTATTCTGCTCGCAATTCGAATTTTCGGAAGAATGTTATTTTCTTTCTATTTGATTCTATTTTTTTTATTCTATTTTATTTTGTTCTGTTTTACTCTTTTCGATTCTATTCTTTTATCTTCTATTCTATTCTTTATTTTCTTTCTATTTTTTTGTTCTTTTATTTTGTATTCTGTTCTGTTTTACTCTATTATATTCTAGTCTTTTATTTTCTATTCTATGCTATTATTTTCTATTGTATTCCTTTATTTTCTATTCTGTTTTATTCTATTCGGAGGTTTGAATTCTACTCAAATTTGATTCGAATTTCATCAGAAATGTTATCCAATTTTGTTTTGTTATTCCAGATTCGTATAAATTCATTACTATTGTCATTTGGAAATTGGGATACAGCTGAACTGTTGAGTATCGAAAAACCCGTCCGAATTTCGATTCAGAACAAAACGAACTGCACATGTCTAGTTAGTTTCTCCCACCCTTCTGAATGTTTTCCCTTATTGGAAATACTTTCAGTCCCAAACTAACAATGTTAACTACTCTGAGCGACTGACTGAGGCCACCATGATTGGTGATTTTACATACATGAACAGATCAATTGTCTGGTCCTGTTGATTTTAAGACTGTTGGTGCCTATCCAGGCAATCCTGGCATTATGTTTATTTATATAGGGATATAGATTTCCCTAATACATGTTCGTAATTCTCGTCGGAAAAGCCTTGGATGGTTTTTCAGACGGAATTCCGCTTAAGAATTCCGACCGCGAAAATGAAGTTCAATGCTTCCGAGCATGCGTTAAATTGTTTCCGAGTATGCATCGGAATTTTACGCGTCAGAATTGCCACAGGCGATCGGAATTTCCGATAGAAACCTTTTCCGTCGGAAAAATTGAGAACCTGCTCTCAAACTTTTGCTGGCCGAAATTCCGCCAGCAAAAGTCCAATGGAGCCTAAACACGATCGCATTTTCTGATGAAAAGCTCTCATCGGTCTTTTGCTGGCCGAAATTTCCGATCGTGCATACGCGGCATTACAATTGAATGTGCCTGTAGACAGCATGCAAAACTATAAATTGCAGGTTTTCAGGAGAAAGACTGTTTGGTTCTGAGCAAGACCACAGAGTGAAGATTGCTGGATCAAGGCTAAGGCCCGGTTCACACATGTGCGGTGCGAATTAAGGCTCAGGTTTCCCTGAGAAGAGAAAAATCTGTTGTTTCACGTCAGTTTTTGATCAGGATCAGGTCAGGATTGAAGCAGTATCAGGTCAGGTTTACATCAGGATCAGGTGAGTTTTTTATCCTGTTCACAACGGAATGCATCTGCGAATCAGATGCGTTCCCATAGAAGATAATATGTTTGCAATTCGCACCGCAATGCCCAGAAAACACAAACATTTTTTGGGCAATGTGCAAATGCAACACACATATGTGAACCAGCCTATTTCACATGAACGTATTTTAAAATGTCATGTGATTTGGATGCGGTGTAATCCGCATCCAATTCGCATAGGTGTGAACTGGGCATAAAGGTAAGCATTTCACACAGAGGAGTGTGGTGGAACCTATTATAGGACAATATATGAAGGTATGAGGGTGCTTTAAGTGAATTTGCTCTTCAGCACTCGGCTTCTCTAGCTGGTCCCTACATTTCTTCAGGGCACAATTGGGATATAGGGGCCATCAGATCAGACTATAAACACATGGGGAAGGACCAGGACCATTTCCAGGAGTGTTGGTTTCTAAAGATTCTTATGCGGCGTACACACGGTCGGAATTTCCGATGGAAACAGTCCGATGGGAGCTTTTCATCGGATTTTCCAACCGTGTGTATGCCCAACGTTTTTTTTCTGTCGGAATTTCCGACGGACTTTGAATTGAGAACCTGTTCTCAATTTTTCCGAAGGAAAACCTTTCTATCGGATTTTCCGATTGTGTGTATGCAATTCCAACACGCAAAATTCAGACACATGCTCGGAAACAATTCGACGCATGCTCGGAATCATTAAACTTCCCTTTTATAGTGCTGTCGAACGTGTTTTATGCCGCTGTGTTATTGACCGTCGGAATTTGGTGTGATCGTGTGTAGGCAACACAGCTTGAGCGGAATTCCGTCGGAATTCTGTCGGAAAAAAAAGGCCGGGTTTTTTCCAACGAGAATTCCGATCGTGTGTACACGGCATTAGCTGGCCATATTTCTTCACTTCAGCACAAATTGTTGGGCAGCAAGACAAGTGAGTATCTGGTTCTTCTTTGTAGGAGAAGCTTTATTTTAGGTTCTGGTTTTAGCAACAGAGACACTTTAAATCAATTAATATTAGAGAATGTCTATTTCTGTGACCTTTATATAAAGCGGGTCACAGTACAGAGCAAAACTTATCATAGTAAACATTGCACAGAACACAGTATGGGAATGCTAAAACTAATGCTGGTCATACACTATACGAAAAAATCGTCCGAACCCATTTTTGAAAATTGGAACGTTTGGCCGTGAGTGCAAACGATGGTGCCATCATGTAATGACCGATAAATCGTAGCGCTGGGAGTATGTGAGTAAGGCCCCTTTCACACTGGGGTGTTTTTCAGGCGGTACAGCGCTAAAAATAGCGCCTGTACACCGCCTGAAAAAAAACGCCCCCATTCACTCCAGTGTGAAAGCCGGCAGGCTTTCACACTGGAGCGGTGTGCTAGCAGGACGGTAAAAAAAGTCCTGCTAGCAGCATCTTTGGAGTGGTATAGGAGCGGTGTATTCACCGCTCCTATACCGCTCCTACCCATTGATTTCAATGGGACACCGCGGTAATACCGCGGCAATACCGCCGCAAAGCGCCGCTATGGATTTTAACCCTTTTTCGGCCGCTCGCGGGGGGTAAAACCGCCCGCGAGCAGCCGAATACTGCGGCTAAAACGACGGTAAAGCAGCGCTAAATATAGCGCTGCTTAACCATCGCCGCGGCTCCCGCCCCAGTGTGAAAGGGGCCTAAAACACAAGCCTGCACTCACCCCTTATTGTACAAACATTACTGCTCAATGGTATGTCCTTTTTCTGTTTCCTTCCCCTTATGTAAATCGGAATTCTATTAGGAGGCAAAAGCAAACAGCCATCCAAAAGGACCACAGCAAGCAAAGAGGAAAACAAAGGGAAGTGTATCTTTTTTGTTTCACTTCTATGTTAAAGTATCTTTTTTGTTTCATTTCTATTTTTATGCAAAGGCTGAATAGAAGCAAACCATATCATCTGTAACAAGTTTATTGCAGACATAATCACCAGTGGATTGTTTTATGATAAGATGTTTGCCACTTGCACATAACACCTGATCAATTGGATCTAGGGAGGTTGGCCGGTGTATGGTTGGACTGAGGAATACGTTTAACAAAGCATCAGTGCATTTTTACAAGGAGTATTTTATTTTGCTACATCACTGATTTATATTATTTATTTCTTAAACACAGCAGTTTATTTATTTATTTTTTTACCACAGTTGAGGATTAATGAATTTATGTATACATTTGGATTTTTCCTGCATTATTTCATTGCACTAGTTTTTCTATTCTAGTTTATAGGAACAAGGCATGTTCCAGGCACCACATTGCACTTTATTGCACTAAATATGTATTATTTATTTATTCAGGTATGGATTTTAGTTTGTTTTAAGATCTACTATTTATTATTATAAGGTTGATTAAGCGCACCAATTGGCATGTATATCTTTTGTGGCCCCCAACGAAACCATGAGTGCCGGAGGCCACAAAAGATATATATGCTGGCTGTCTTGGAGGGGACAGGGAGGGGGCGAGTGCCGTACATACAGGAGTATTTCCTATGTACACGGCGGCCTCTGTAATAGGAAGTCCCATCTCCCGCACTGCCATTGGATGACTGTTCTGTCCATTATAGGAGGTGGGACTTTCTTTTAAAGAGGCTGCCGAGAAAACAGGAGTTTCTCCTGTATGTAATCTGTTGGCGCTCGTCCCGCCCCCTCCGAGGCTGCAGATGGGCATGAATCAGGCTGCACTGATGGCAATGGTGAGTCTGCATTCATGTCAATGGGGGTGCTGCATTCAGGACAATGTGAGTGCTGCATTAAGAACAATGTGTGTGCTGCATTCATGACAATGGGGGTGCAGCATTCATGACAATGGGGGTGCAGCATTCATGACAATGGGGGTGCTGCAATCATGACAATGGGGGTGCTGCATTCATTACAATGGGGGTGCTGAATTCATTACAATGGGGGTGCTGCATCCAGGACAATGGGGGTGCTGCATTCATGACAATGGTGTGCTGCATTCATGACAATGCTGTGCTGCATTCAGGACAATGGGGGGTGCTGCATTCAGGACAATGGGGGTGCTGCATTCAGGACAATGCGGGTGCTGCATTCCTGACAATGGGGTGCGGCATTCAGGACAATGGGGCATTCAGAACAATGTGTGTGCTGCATTCATTAAAATGGGGGTGCGGCATTCATGACGATGGGGGTGCTGCATTCATGACAATAGGGATGCTGCATTCATGACAATGGGGGTGCTGCATTCATTACAATGGGGGTGCTGCATTCATGACAATGGGGGTGCGGCATTCAGGACAATGGGGGTGCTGCATTCAGGACAATGTGGGTGCTGCATTCATGATAATGGGGGTGCTACATTCATGATAATGGGGGTGCTGCATTCAGGACAATGGGGGTGCTGCATTCAGGACAATGGGGGTGCTGCATTCAGGACAATGGGGGTGCTGCATTCAGGACAATGGGGGTGCTGCATTCAGGACAATGGGGGTGCGGCATTCAGGACAATGGGGGTGCTGTATTCAGGACAATTTGGGTGCTGCATTCATGACAACGGGGGTGCTGCATTCATGACAACGGGGGTGCTGCATTCATGACAACGGGGGTGCTGCATTCATGGCAATTGTGGGGCTGCATTCATGGCAATGTAGAGGCTGCAGATGGGCACTGATTAGGCTGCATTGATGGGCACTGACCCTTATTATTCTTCACAGTTCCTTATTTAAAGTGTAAGATTTTTTCCTGAAACTTCCGTCTTAAAGTGAAGGTGCGTGTATAAGTATAAGCCGATAAATACGGTATATCCAAATAACAAGCCCATGCATGTCGACACTCACGCATGTTCACTTCATCAAATCTGGCCCTCTTTGAAAAAAGTTTGGACACCCCTGCTCTAAGCCACTAAATCTGGTTGAAGCCATCCCACCTTTTGCAGCTTTCTCAGAGGGAGATCTTTGCTCTCTAAGGCAGTGTTTCTCAACTCCAGTCCTCAAGGCGCCCCAACAGGTCATGTTTTCAGGATTTCCCTCAGATGAAACGGCTGTGGTAATTACTAAGGCAGTGAAACTGATCAAATCACCTTAAAGAAGTTATTGGAGATTTGGGACTGTCTATGGTACAAACGCAAAAGAAGCGATTTCATAAAGGTACGATAAAATTGCTTGTTTTATTAACATAAAAATAAAGAAAAAGAAAAAATACATTATTAGACTCCATGTACAGCGGTATATGAATCATAGGGTTCAAGGGTACTACATACAATTCCTAGTGGAACACCTATATTATCATACATTCAAAATACACAGGTCGTGATACTTGTCCAATCGCTCGACATGTTTCGCCCAAATAGGCTTCATCAGGAGACAAGGATAAGATATATTTGTAGATGGACGAAGATTTTTGGAAATATTTGCGTATTCTATGGTATGTATACAAAACAATATATTGGTTAGTATGTACAAAATGGTTGATAATCGTTAAAACATTATATATGCTGCATAGAATGTGCGGTGACAGGAATGTCTGGTGAAGTCAATTTGCACATGCATGATTCCCTACCTCCAATGTCATAGGGGTCATAAGCATGGTCAGGCTTCCAAAGAAGGGTGCCGATGGTTACACTGGAACACCCCCCAGATAGGGACCCGCACAGGGCCGTACCCAGCGATCACCACCAGAAATTGTGGCTGGGGAATTGTAGGGGGAGAGAGAAGTCCTATTCCTTTTCCAATAAAGTATTTGTAAGGCCTGTGAAGTACAAAGGTACTTATTAACCACAAATATGTTCAAATAGACTATAATTATTCGTAAAGTAGGAAAGTAGTATGACCATGCCCAATGTCAGTTGTCAGGCTTTACCTACCTCTACGGAAGCTTGTAAAAATTTGTACTTGTGAGAGGCTCGGGTCAAACAACCCCCCAAGAAAAAAACAAATGGGGGGAAGAGAACGGGAACTGTTAGATCTTTGTTTTGAGTACTTGTCCACTAGACCAAGGCAATTTCTGAAATATAGCAAAACAAGAGAAAAGAGACCCCAATAAAAGTGCATAGGAACCATATCCAATATATTTTATGGATCCCCAAAAGATAGAGGGGTAGCGGTCCCCTACCTTATCATGGAGTATATATGGCATCAGAGCGTATCAGGTTTGATGGCTGGTCAGCCCATATACTGCTAGGGGGCTAGGGCTAGGTATGTCATCCAATGCCTATGAAAAGAATATTGAAGATAATTGCAGTAGTTCCATATGTTCAGAGTTGCAGTGGGCAAAATGTCCACTTTTTAAGAGATTTAGTTGGATCAGTTTACCTGTTTAGGTCGTTCCCTGAGCGTCCCGAGCCTCACGTCCACCTCAGTCTGACTCAGCGTCAGACTGGGTTTAAATGGTCTCCCCCCGTGGCGCCAAATGCGCACGGCGTGTGACGTCACGCCGTGCTGACGTCACGCGGACGTAGTACGGAGGTCGGCCGGCGCTCGTCCCAGACCAGGTGACCGGAGTGTTCCTGTAAGGAACTCCTTCCGGTACACAGTTCAGCTGGGACTGCCCTAACATGCCCTGCTGACAGCAGCCATACTGTTCCGTCAGCCATAGGGCATGATGGGGTCCCTGTGAACAGTGTTCCGGCTGCGTGGCGTGGTTGTTTGTGTCCACCCTAGGGTGGTCCTCTGCCCCGGTTCGGGGATCGGCCGGAAGTCCCGATCCAGCCACCAAGCTTCAGCTCTCCATCCACAGGGACCCCATCATGCCCTATGGCTGACGGAACAGTATGGCTGCCGTGCGCATTTGGCGCCACGGGGGGAGACCATTTAAACCCAGTCTGACGCTGAGTCAGACTGAGGTGGACGTGAGGCTCGGGACGCTCAGGGAACGACCTAAACAGGTAAACTGATCCAACTAAATCTCTTAAAAAGTGGACATTTTGCCCACTGCAACTCTGAACATATGGAACTACTGCAATTATCTTCAATATTCTTTTCATAGGCATTGGATGACATACCTAGCCCCTGTTGAGGGGCAGTATATGGGCTGACCAGCCATCAAACCTGATACGCTCTGATGCCATATATACTCCATGATAAGGTAGGGGACCGCTACCCTTCTATCTTTTGGGGATCCATAAAATATATTGGATATGGTTCCTATGCACTTTTATTGGGGTCTCTTTTCTCTTGTTTTGCTATATTTCAGAAATTGCCTTGGTCTAGTGGACAAGTACTCAAAACAAAGATCTAACAGTTCCCGTTCTCTTCCCCCCATTTGTTTTTTTCTTGGGGGGTTGTTTGACCCGAGCCTCTCACAAGTACACATTTTTACAAGCTTCCATAGAGGTAGGTAAAGCCCGACAACTGACATTGGGCATGGTCATACTACTTTCCTACTTTACGAATAATTATAGTCTATTTGAACATATTTGTGGTTAATAAGTACCTTTGTACTTCACAGGCCTTACAAATACTTTATTGGAAAAGGAATAGGACTTCTCTCTCCCCCTACAATTCCCCAGCCACAATTTCTGGTGGTGATCGCTGGGTACGGCCCTGTGCGGGTCCCTATCTGGGGGGTGTTCCAGTGTAACCATCGGCACCCTTCTTTGGAAGCCTGACCATGCTTATGACCCCTATGACATTGGAGGTAGGGAATCATGCATGTGCAAATTGACTTCACCAGACATTCCTGTCACCGCACATTCTATGCAGCATATATAATGTTTTAACGATTATCAACCATTTTGTACATACTAACCAATATATTGTTTTGTATACATACCATAGAATACGCAAATATTTCCAAAAATCTTCGTCCATCTACAAATATATCTTATCCTTGTCTCCTGATGAAGCCTATTTGGGCGAAACATGTCGAGCGATTGGACAAGTATCACGACCTGTGTATTTTGAATGTATGATAATATAGGTGTTCCACTAGGAATTGTATGTAGTACCCTTGAACCCTATGATTCATATACCGCTGTACATGGAGTCTAATAATGTATTTTTTCTTTTTCTTTATTTTTATGTTAATAAAACAAGCAATTTTATCGTACCTTTATGAAATCGCTTCTTTTGCGTTTGTACCATAGACAGTCCCAAATCTCCAATAACTTCTTTACTGTATATTAATCTGGGATGATAGTACAATATCCATGTAAAATCTTAGGAGAACATTCCAGTCTAGCGAGCTCTGAAAATGATCAAATCACCTGTGCAAAATAATGGAAATCCTGAAAACATGACCTGTTGGGGCGCCTTGAGGACTGGAGTTGAGAAACACTGCTCTAAGGATTACACTGTACCTAGCATGCATGTACACTACATAAAGTGATTGTTATTTTAATTAGCAAAAGTAGCTTTACAAACATGTTATACTTACCTGCTCTGTGCAATGCTATTGTAGAAAGCATCCCTGAACTTCCTATTCTGGGATCCCCCGCCGGTGATCTTCGCTCCAAATGCCCCCATAGCAAGTCGCTTGCTATAGGAGCAGTAGTGCAAGAGCGCTTCTGAATTGGGCTGTGTGCATCCATAGTCACACATAGCACGGCTTCATAGGATTTGACTGACAAGTGCAAAAGCCAATGGGAACCGCTGCTCTCAGTAAAGTCATAAATTCAGCGCAAGATCAAAGAGGGGCTGCTGGGAGGGACAATGCTGGGTCAAGAGTGGTGTCAGGATGTGTTTAAGTGGGGGGGAGGCACAGACAGTGGAAGGTTTTTTACCTTAAAGCGGAACAATACTCACCTCAGCTCCAGTGAAGCAGCGTCCCTGAGCCCCCCCCCCCCCCCCCGGCTGCTGAGATCTTTGGGAGTCTTGGTTGCTGGCCATTTTTTTGGCCGGGCAGGGATGACGTCCCTCCCACACATGCGCGCAAGTTCAGTCAGATTTGGCATTGCCGTATTTGTACAGTGAGCTGCGCAGGATCTCTTTAAAGGAAAAACAAAACCAGAGAAATTCCCTGCTCTACTTACCGATCAGCCTGCAAACAACGGAATTATCCTGTCTAACAGTATGCGTTAAAAACAGGCAGTGCCGGGACAAGGTCATCCAGCGCCCAGGGCAAAGATGCCAAACTGCGCCCCCCTTTCCCTTAGGGTTAGGCTCAGGGTGCCCCCTACCCCTGCAATATACCATTGCGCCAGGGGCAGCCGCCCCTCCTGCCCACCCCTTGTCCCGGCCCTGAAAACAGGGCTTTAGTTTGCACACATTTGAAAATACATGCATAGGCTACAGAGCCCCATCAAGCCCCCACCCCAGTATTTTCTGTATTCCTAACTCTAAATTTTGAGAGCCTCCACAGTGGAAGCACATGCATTATAATGGATAGGCAGAGGGAAGGTGATCCCGGAGGGAGCCCACTCCTCCTTAAAGGCACAGGAGCGCACTGGACACCCAGCACATAGCACTATGGCAGCAAAGGTAACCAGTGCGTCCCCTCACCAATATTTCAACATTACAAACAAATGGACACTGCCCTCTCATTAAAGGAAACTTGTACCACGAGAACAAGGCAATCTGCCATTGGTAAACTGCAAGTTTTCTATCTATATTTGGTTTTATTTTTTTCCAAGTCTCTCAGAACTTGTGGATCAGAATAAAAGATAAACATTGGCATATTCAAAAGGAGAGATCATCAGTGGTAGTCTTCTTTCTGCACAGATATCTTTTATGAGTTATAGCAGCACATAGCAGTGACACCAAAGTGGCACAACCATGCCAGTGAAGTCATAATGCTGTATAGCAAGGTCTCAGGCCTCTTTCGGTCTAATGAGAACCTCCAGGGCCAGAGATTGCTGACATCCTTCTGTATGTAGTGGGTTATGAGGCATGGTACGTGCAGAGTAGTTACCCACTTAAGCCCCGGACCAATTTGCAGCCAAAGGACCAGGCCCCTTTTTGGGATTCGGCTTTAACTGACAATTGCGCCGTCGTGCGGCGTGGCTCCCAAACAAAATTGGCGTCCTTTTTTTTCCACAAATAGAGCTTTCTTTTGGTGGTATTTGATCGCCCCTGCGGTTTTTATTTTTTGCGCTATAAACAAAAATAGAGCGACAATTTTGAAAAAAATTCAATATTTTTAACTTTTTGCTATAATATATATCCCCAAAAAATATATAAAAAAAAAAACGTTTTTTTTTTTTTTTTTTTTCCTCAGTTTAGGCCGATACGTATTCTTCTACATATTTTTGGTTAAAAAAAAATCGCAATTAGCTATTATTGATTGGTTTGCGCAAAAGTTATAGCGTTTACAAAATAGGGGATAGTTTTATAGCATTTTTATTAATATTTTTTTTTTTACTAGTAATGGCGGCGATCAGCGATTTTTATTGTGACTGCGACATTATGGCGGACACATCGGACATTTTTGACACATTTTTGGGACCATTGTCATTTATACAGAAATCAGTGCTATTTAAATGCTCTGATTCATATGTTAATGACACTGGCAGTGAAGGAGTTAACCACTAGGAGGCGGGGAGGGGCTAAGTGTGACGTGTGTTTTTTTTTTTTTACAGTAGGGGGGCGTGGCTTTACGTCTGACGTCACTGATCGGCTTTCACATGACAGGGAACAGCCGATCAATGACAGGCAGTGTAGGAAGCACGGGGAGAGGTTTGTTTACACAGACCTCTCCCCGTTCTTCAGCTCTGTGACCCAAACGCGGGACACCAGCGGCGATCGGGTCTGCTGGTCCCGCGGCCACGGTCACGGAGCTCAGGACCGTGTCGCGTGCGCCCCCGCCGTGCCGTTCTGCCGACGTATATCGGCGTGAGGCGGTCCTTAAGTGGCTAAAGTTATTGGACGCCAGACACTTCTTGAATGCAAAAGAAAGTTTATTTTTCCTTACAATCTTTTTGGGGCGAAAGAGGGTTAGGGCCGGGACAGCCTTAGGTAGTTGCAAGATCAATTGGCAGACATCGATAGGAGGACAGCCATGCAGGGAAAAGCATCTAGCAAGACACCACATCTGCATGTGCAGGAATTCTGTCTCCTATGGCAACAGTCTTTAAAGTTCCTAACACAAACGTAACAGTTCTTTTCTCCTTCACTACTGCTCCTTGTAGCTCTTTAGCCCACTGAGCTCCTCCAATCTTCATGGTGGTATCTTCCTCAAGCGTCACCCCACTTCTCTTCTGGGTCCTTAGCTTGGCACTCAAGATACCATTTAAGCATCACCCCACTGGCCTGCTCGGTCCCTAGCTTGACACACAAGGATGCTCTGCAAGCGTTACATCCGCTGGCTGGGTCTCTGGCTTGATACCCACTAAAGTTTCCTGATTCTTCACCGTCCCCGGTTTGTGAAAATGCTGCTCCGGTACTTGCTTCAGTTACTCACTGTGGTCCCTGGTAATAAGGTGGTTGGTCTCTTAATGGTGACAGCTTCCGCTGTACCTCCGACCACGACAAGTTTTCCAGCTGGCAGAACCGTCACTTCTGGTTGGACTGCAAGCCGCCATCCCAACCCTGCGCTGCTCTCTTTTGCTTCTCAATAGGCCCTCAGACAGCCTAGCAGCCAGATGTGCCTGGGATAGGCCCAATCTCTGGCCTAGCAGCCCGGGCAACACAATGCATGTCTACCCAGACAGCCGTCAGGTAGTACAGAACATAGATCACCTGACTCCACCCGAATATATAGGCTCTCCCAGCAGGCCAAGGGCTCCAATAAAACCCCTGCCCATTGGCTGAGATACCCCATATACCCATAACCTGACCTTGCATTGCCCTTCTCATATCTAGTACCACCAAGTACCCGGCCACCCAGTGGTAGAAGAGAAAAGTGCAACAAGGCCAAACTTAGGGAGAAATCAATAGATCTCTATCTATCAACCAGGATAACTACTCCTGGCAAGTACATGTGTGAGGAGCAACCCTGCCTAAACTCCAGGGTGCTACAGCTGTATACTTGTTCAAAGTCAGCGGCTTAAGAAGTATTAAAGGCAGTGATTCACCATGAGACCCAAAAAGCTAGCCTTTTCAGGGGTCAGAAATAATGGCCCCCTTATTTCTTTAAACTTTTAAAGTAAATTTGTTACTTAGCTCTAAAGCAGACTGAGCCATTCCCAACACAGGTCCTTTCCACATTGCTTTAGCAGGACAATAGGGTGGTGGTGGGACATGAGGAAGAGATGTATCAGCATTAAAAAAGGTGGAATACCAGGCAAACCTTTTGCTATGCCCAACAGGTTCACTGTAAGGTGTAGCACGAGTCTTTAACACACTTGGTATTCTAGAGTAGCTTACAAAATATTGAGTTTTTTTTATTTGGAAGCAGAACTTCTGTTTCTTTCTAAAGCCCCATACACACGGTAGGATTTTCCGATGGATTCTGTCCTATCGGACAATGTTGTCGGAAAATCAGACCGTGTGTAGGCACCATCGGACAGTTTCCATCAGATTGTCTGACGGACAAAGTCCTATCTCCTGCTGGATAGATTTTTTGACAACAAAGTCCGATCCTACCAATTCCGATCGTGTGTAGCGAATTCCGACCGAACAAAGTGCTACGCATGCTCAGATCACATTACAAGACCAAAGCTATTGGCTACTAGCCTCTACGTAGTCCCGTCGTAGGCAACAAACGTCACCACGTTCAGAATGATCGGATTTTCCGACAACTTTGTCCGACCGTGTGTACGCAAAACCAACATCAGACAAAGTATGACGGAAATGGTCTGACGGACCTGGTCCTCGGATAATCCGCGCGTGTGTATGGGGCTTAAGAGTGTTCTGGTTGATTTAGAAAGTGTAAATATTCGCCAGCACACCATGGATCAACAATAAGCATTCAAAGGTTTCTTTATAGGAGAGAGATCACATCACAAAGATAAGTGCAACGTTTTGGGGCCGCGCTTGACATTTCCAGGATCCAGCTGGTATTCGCTGCCGGAACCACCATTGTATGAGCCTTATTTGCCAGGAATTTATGCAATAGGAATATTGATAAGACTGGTTAATTTAGTTACATCTATGGTCCTTCCTCTTCTCCTCCAGCAGCAGCATTAGGAGCGCATGTATTCATGTGTGAGTATTCTGAGGCAAGGTCGTGTATTGATGCACCCCTAAAGCCACATACACACGGTCGGATTTTCGCATGGATTCTGTCCGATCGGACAATGTTGTTGAAAAATCAGACTGTGTGTATGCACCATCGGACAGTGTACGTCGTATTGTCCGACGGACAAAGTCCTATCTCCTGCTGGATAGATTTTCCGACAACACGGTCCGATCACACCAAATCCGATCGTGTGTATGGTAGTCCGACCGGACAAAGTGCTACGCATGCTCAGATCACATTACAAGACCAAAGCTATTGGCTACTAGCCTCTACGTAGTCCCGTCGTAGGCAACAAACGTCACCACGTTCAGAATGATTGGATTTTCCGACAACTTTGTCCGACCGTGTGTACGCAAAACCAACATCAGACAAAGTATGACGGACATGGTCTGACGGACCTGGTCCTCGGATAATCCGCGCGTGTGTATGGGGCTTTAGGGGTATAGTAATGATAGCCTTGGCTAAGAGGAAGTAGGTTGAATGAAGCTGGCCATCATTCCATCTGGAAGACTGGTCATATCCAGTGGTGGAAATTATTTGCTGTAGGGGAGAGCTCTGGTACGTCTACTTTAAAAAGTCGCCCTGTCAGTCTGTTAAAAACGTTTCAAATTCTAGCTCCCTGCAATAGAAAATGCTCACTGCTCCATCAGCCGCTGTCTCTTGTCTTCCTCCTTTTCCAACAATGTATCCCCGCCAGCCCCTTCAGCTCTAGGCTTTGGTGCACATTATGAAGGCAGTCATGTTGGTAATTTAAGCGACTGTTCCAAATTTATTCTCAGCTTTTTTAATTCCCTGTCTGCACAATAACACTAAAACTGGGAGAGGAAGCAGAGACATGAAGTATGTTGTGTATACGTATTTCTATTCTGTATTCAGCTATTTGGCTGGGATTTAGCTTTAATATACTTCAATTTTTGTCTTTTGTTTTTTATGTTTGCTTCTGCATGCGCCGCTGTGCAATCTATTTCTTTAACCATGAAATCCTCCTTGACATGTCATTGTAATAGGCAGTGCTTATCTGAATTGCACTGTGGAGATAAAGTGAGGGTTTTGGTGCACATATTCCAGAGGGGACATTCTTTTAGAATGATTGAAGCAGAATAAGAGCTTTTTTCTGGTCATACACCCTCTACATGCCCTCCACTTTTATCTTGTGTTCACATCCTGTACAATGCCATGCCATGCAGTTAAAGAAGGGAAAACATTTTAAAGGAATATTGTCAGCATTTAAATACTAGTTTAAAAAAGCTAATTACCTAGCTGTAGGATCTATTTTTAAACAGCGAATGACTTATGGCCCATACACACGATCCGAATATCGTACGAGGAAGAATCGTACGATTTTTGGATCGCGTATACACTACTTTCGAGAGTCAATCATGACAGTTCATCTGATCTTATTCGACTGGACAAGCACAAAAATTTTCCTTGTACAATACCAGATCGTACGATTTTCGTTTAGTCAGTATAGTTGTCATCCGAAAATACAATACAAATATATTACAACACATGACATCACTTCCGATTTTTTTTTCTGTCGTACGAGAATTTTCATGACTTCATTTACCTATTCAATTTCTACTTGCGACTATTAAGCAAAAAAGGTTGTACAATCTGTCATACGATATTCGGATCGTGTGTACGGGCCATTAGAGTTTATCCCTGGCTATATATTGTAACCAACTGAACATGTGTTGGATGAGTCAGTCTCTGGCTTCATATGTGGCTTGTAGAATCAAGAAGCAAGATCTCCTTACCTCCTAATCATGCTGACACTCAAACTCAACCTCCTTGCTGGTGGATATATTATTGTAAGGCAGAGCCTTTAATTGACCAACTTTTCAAATAGTATTCCTGGCTCTGTTCCTGTCTACCTGGAAGTTTTGGTTGTTCCTGCCCATTCTTTTGTGTTCCAGCTCCTCATGTTACATTCTCCATAAAAAATGAGCTTGGGTGAACAAAACCAGGTTTAAAAGTTTTTTTGTGGATTAACTCAAGTGGCCTGAACAGAGCCTGGACCTCAATCCTACTGAAAAAGTTTAAGATAAAACGCTAACTCAACTGCAAGCCAAGTCTTCTTGTCCAGCATCAGTACTTGACCTCACAAATGCTTTTTGGCAGAATTTGCATAAATTCCCACAGGCACACTCCAAAATCTTGTGGAAAGCCTTCCCAGAAGAGGGTGGGTGCAACCCCATATTAATATACATGGTTTTGGAATGAAATATTCAACAAGTTTTTATAGGTGTGATAGCTAGTTGTCCTTAAACTTATGGCCATATAAAGTATAAGTCTTAAGTAGACTACCACTTTAATTTACCTTCAGCTCTTTCTTTGCCAAACTTTACAAAAATCACTGCAAAATATAAACTGTGAACAAATTCAAAACCTCTATTGAAAAATATAGAAAGAAATGGTGGCGCTAAAGCGATACAAAAATAATGTATATATAACTAATGGTCTTGTTTAAATAAACTAAATAATATTGATAATTGTGTCACCCTGTGATAAGTAACAAAATTCAATGAATCATGAATAATAAATAATGAAGTCCAAAATTAAATGCAGTGAATTAACAAGTTGTTAGCCCCCTGTGACAAAAGTGAACTTAATATATCACTCCTGAAAAAAAATATATAAATAAAGTCCATAAACTGTGTAAACGAAAGTCCAATTAGTGATAAGATCTCCGGTATAAAATATGTGATTCTTGTAATCATCCACCACACCTCTGTGCCAGTGATTCCACTCCCCTCAAAGAAACGCACTCACCAGCTGCTTTAGCCTCACACTCTCGTGTTTGGCCAGAATCGCCTCAACCCACTCAAATGGGGGTTCAAATCAGATCTCCAGTATCCAATAGTATATATTTCAAGCACTCTCCATGAAGTGATTGCTCCACATGTAAATGAGAAAAAGCGCTACAATAGTGTGATACTGTACAAAAATGTATTAAAATTTCAGTAATCCATCACCATTGTACTCACATAAAAACATTTCACAGCAGGCAAAAAGCAATCACCGTGCACCGTGTCTCGTCACAACGTCTTACGTCACACATACTAGATTGCCGTATAGCCACGCCCCCGACATGTTTCGTCACTAGGACTTAATCATGGGATTCCCATGCAGAAAACCTGTTAGGTAGTAAAGGAGTGTATCAACCAATAAGGGTAATTGTACTGTCTTCCAAGTTGCATGCCTGGTCAAGATGGGTTGCGGAACAAGAAGTTGTTACATTCTGAATATGAGAAGTTTTCAGTGAAGTTCAAGAGCACTCAAATGTCTGAGCTTCCTTTATGTTTCTTAAGAAATACCACAATGATTAATCTCCTGCGCTGTGAAGCAAGTCCCAAAAGAGTGACAGTCTTCTATTCCAACATGTTCAAGTTCAGAGATAGTACACATCCTGCTGCCTTCCAAAGACCGGGGAAGTCCGAAAACACTGAAAGCAAAAAAGGAAACAGATGGCGCATAAGCCTAGTGCATTGTCCTCAATACATGTTCTTATTGAATAAAACAAAGGTGAATATACTCACAAACCAGTACTTGTGTCAAAGCCTCAACAGAAAATCATCCGCTAAGGTTCGTGTGCTATAATTGTAGACACATCAGCTAACGTGTTTCAAAGTTTCCCTCTTCTTCAGAGTCTTCCTTTATGTTTAGCAGTTCTTCAAAAGAATCTGGAGTGGAAAAAGAAGTGGGCAGCAGTTCACAAACATAAGTTATTCCAGTATTTCAGTTCCCTCTTACTAAGCTTTGAAGACAGATGGGGACATATGAGGTTGAGTCTAAAAAGACCTGTAGCAATATGGAGTACAAACATAAAGCAATAGATAAGAAGTATTTCTGGAAAGCCGCATTCTGAAAAAATTGCCTTTTATTCAAAAAAACACAGCATCAATAATACACACAGCAGAACGGCCAGAAGAGCTGACGCGTTTCACACTACAAACAGTACTTACTCATAGCTATGGGCAAGCAGGCTTTGTCCACTGCATTGTAGTCCAGCCAAGCTTATACCTGACAGTAGGCCATTCCTGGAGTACATGTTCAAAGACACTTTCAGGCAGGTGACTCAGTGAGCTGCTGTTCATTTAATATATATATATATATATATATATATATATATATATATATATATATATATATATATATATATATATATATATATATATATATATATATATATATATATATATATATATATACACACACACACATACACATACATACACACACACGTTTGTATATGTATAGTCTAGCAAAGCCTATACCTGACTGTAGGCCATTCCTGGTGTAAACTTCAGGCGTTGTTTTGCTAATCTAATTGTACAGTATATCTGGAAGGCCACCAAGGAGAGGCAGACGCTCACAGGCCACTAAAAGAGGGCAAGCAGGCTCTGTGTCTACAGCCAACAGTGCTGGTTGTGGACACGGCGCATCCTCAGCGCGTGGCCATGGGGTACACTTGTCCATTTTTTCGCCAGCTGGCCGTGTTGAGCCACAAAATACAGAGGAGTTGGTAGAGTGGATGACCAAGCCGTCCTCATCCTCCTCATCCTCTGTCACCCAGGCTCAGGGTATTACATCTGCCAATGCAGCTGCCAAAGCGGCCTCTTCCATCAGCTCAATGTCATCAGTCACTCCTTCCCTAGCCCCACCATCATGCCCTGAGGAGTCCCCCGAACTGTTCAACCACAGTGTAGGGTACATGCTGCAGGAGGATGCACAGCGTTTTGAAGGATCTGATGATGGTACCCAGGTTGAGGATGAAGGCAGTAACATGAGCCCAGAGAGAGAGGGTGCCCAAGAAGGACAAGAAACTGGCAGTCATGTTCCCCCAGCTGCAGCATACTGCCAGGTTTGCTCCAGTGGCGAGGAGGGAGGGGATGATGAGGTCACTGACTCTATGTGGGTGCCAGATAAAAGAGAGGAGGAGGAGGAGGCACATCTCCAACAAGGCAGGATGCCCTCCAGGGGCCAGCTTAAGGGCAGGCAACCGGCTGCATCACATCGCAGAGCTCCGCATGTGCAGGGCGCTGCTGACCCCGCGCGTTTTTCCAAAAGTTCTTTGGTGTAGGCCTTTTTTGAGACGTGTGCAGCAGATCGCAATGTTGCTATTTGCAACATATGTCTGAAGCGTATCAAGCATGGCCAAAACAGCAGACGCTTGGGCACCACATGCTTGACCAGACATATGTCAAGCTCCCATGCAGTCCGTTGGCAACAGTACTTAAAAGACCCACACCAAAGAACAAGGCCGACCTCTCCTTGCTCCTCATCAGCTGGGATCTCCAACCCACTATAACTTCAGTCCTCTCAGAGACCTGCACTGAGAACAATAAAGGTGTAGAATTAGGTGTCCCAAGCAGTGGCGGGCAATCTGCTAGCAGTACACCAACATCCAATTGTAGCAGGCAAATTTCCCTACCCCAGTTACTAAATTGGCGAAAGAAATTAGATCCCAGCCATCCACATGCTCAGCGGCTGAATGCTAGTTTTGCTAAATTTCTAGCACTCCAACTGCTGCCTTTTCAGCTGGTAGACTCTGCCCCCTTTCGAGAATTTGTGGAATGTGCGGTACCTCAGTGGCAGGTTCCCAAACGCCAATTTTTTTCTCGGAAGGCCATTCCGGCTCTCTACCGACATGTGGAAGGCAATGTCTTGGCCTCGTTGGACAGGGCGGTCAGTGGTAAGATGCATATTACCGCTGACAAATGGTCCAGCAGGCATGGACAGGGACATTGCCTTTCTTTCACGGAGCACTGGGTAACCCTGCTGGCAGCTGGGAAGGATGCAGGACATGGTGCAGTATTGTTGGAGCTTGTTCCGCCACCACGCCTCCAAAATGCTGGTAGTGGTGATTCTGCCATATCTCGCTCCTCCACCCCCTGCTCTTCTTCTTCCTCTATGGCCTCTTCCTGTACAGATTTGGCGTTCTAGGGGCTACGCAAGCAAAAAGATGCCATGCGGTGCTTAAGTTGGTCTGCTTAGGGGACAGGAGCCACACTGGGGCAGAGATTCAGGCAGCTCTGCAGGAGCAGGCTTAGATGTGGTTGGCGCCACGCCAGCTTTAGCCAGGAATGGTGGTTTGCGACAATGGCACCAACCTTCTCTCCGCCCTCCGACAGGGACACTTCATCCATGTTCCCTGTTTGACTCATGTCCTTAATTTGGTGGTGCAGCGGTTCTTGTGCAGGCACCCAGGCTTACAGGATCTCCTAAGGCAGGCCAGGAAAGTCTGTGGGCATTTCCGCCGGTCATATAATGCCAGTGCTCGGTATGGTGCGAGTATGGCACCAAGACAGGGTCAGGGGAGCTTGGCTTTTTTTCGCCATGCCAATGGCTGATGATCAAGGATGCATGCACTATCTTGCCTTCCTGTTGGAGCACACGCTGTGTGGAATAATGGACAGGGCACTTGAGGCAGAACAGAGGGAGGAAGAGGAGGACTTCCTTACCTCTCAAGGCCTCCTTTATCCAGACAGTATTCCTGCAGGCCCGCCTATAACACAGAAAGAGAAGGAGGAGGAGGATTGTGTCAGCATGGAGGTGGAGCCTGGCATTCAGCATCAGCATCAGTCTTCAGGGGATCGTTTTCAGGCCCCAGAAACCCATGGACTACGTGGCTGGCAGGAGGTGGCTGCGGATTAGGTCATACTTAGTGACCCTGAGGACTCCGGACTGAATGCCTCAGCAAACCTACGCTGCATGGCCTCCCTGATCCTGCAAAGCCTGCGAAAGGACCCTCGGATTCATGGTATCAAGTAAAAGGATCAGTACTGGCTGGCAACCCTTCTTCACATTACAAGGGTAAGGCGGCGGAACTTATCCAGCCGTCGCAGAGGGAGCAGAGGATGAAACATCTTCGGGGGGCCTTGCAGAAAGGTTTGTGCAATGCGTTTCCAGAGCCTGGGAGGTTACAATTTCCTAGTCCTCCTGGACAACGTGTTGCTGAGGCTTCGGTCACTCACAGAAGGAGCGGTGGAGAAGGTGGCCGTCTGACCGATGCATTCAGACAATTTTTTAGTCCTCAGCACCAAGGTCTGATCAGTTCCAGCAACCTTCGCCAGCGTCTGTTGTACATGGTGCAGGAATACCTAGGGGCAAGATCAGACTTGGAGACCTTTCCAACCAAAAATCCACTGGGTTACTGGGTCTTGAGGATGGATCACTGGCCAGAGCTTGCACAGTATGCAATTGAGCTACTGGCCTGTCCTGTATCCAGCGTTCTTTCGGAATGCACCTTCAGCGGAGGCTTTGTAACCGATCACAGAGTGCGCCTGTCCACCGACTCGGTTGATCAGCTCACCTTCATAAAAAATGAATCAGTCTTGGATCACCAGCTACCAAGCACCTGATGCTGATGTAACCGAATCATTTTTTTATGAATGTGAGATCCCTTGAAGACTGCCTATGTTGATGCTGAGTGACTATCCTATTCCTCCTCAATGTTCATGTTGATAGCTTGTAAGAACATTTTTGGTTCTGGGCACCACCACCAGTGGCAAAGGCCCAATTTTTCTGCCCCTGTTTAACAGGGGCATGCAATTACAATTCTTCATATAATATTTCAAAGCAGGGCCCGTTCCTGCGCACAACAAGAGTATCTGTGAGGGGTTGCGGTGTTGTGGCACCACCAACACCTAAGGCCCGATTTTCCCCAGAGTGTATAGGGCGGGCCGTATAGTATATACAGGCGGTCCCCTATTTTTAAAAATCCAACTTACAAACTACTCCTACTTACAAACGGAGGGAGACAACAGGAAGTGAGCACCACCACAGCCTAAGGCCCAATTTTTCTGCCCCTGTTTAAACAGGGGCGTATAATTACAATTTTTAATCAAATATTTAACAGCAGCACCTGTTCCTGCATTCAATAAAAGTATCTGTGAGGCTTTATAGTGTTGTGCCACCACCACCAGCGCCTAAGGCCCAATTTTTCTGCCCTGTTTAACAGGGGCATGCAATTACAATTCTTGATATAATATTTCACAGCAGGGCCCAATCCAGTGCCCAGCAAGAGTAACTGTGAGGGCTTACAGTGTTCTGGTACCACCAACACCTAAGGCCCAATTTTCTGCAGAGTGTATAGGGCAGGCCGTATAGTATATACAGGCAGTCCCCAATTTTTAAAAATCTGATTTACAAATGACTCCTACTTACAAACAGAGGGAGACAACAGTGAGAGGAAATCTACCCCTAGGAAGAGAAATTGTCTCCTGTAAGAGTAAATATGGTAAAAAAAAATAAAAAATATGGTGTCTCCTCCACTGATTATCACCAATCCTTGTTTCCCTTAAAAACCCCAAATTTTCTAAATCCAATTGTCATTGGGACAGAAAGTGAGGTGAAATCTTCTGAACAGGGGCACAGACAGCAAAACAAATGTTACAGGGGTGATAACCCTTCCCTATGTTTTCCAAAAAGCTTTAAAATAGATTTTTTGGCTGGAGCTACACTTACAAAATGTACCTGTTCCAAATTACAAACAGATTCTACATAAGAACAAACCTACAGTCCCTGTCTTGTTTTCACCGCCTGTATACTGCTGTTCAGAGTATATAGGGCTTGGGGGCCCAAAGCCTTTTCTTTTTTTAATTTGGGTGCTGGGTTCGCCTTAATATCCATACAAGACCCAAAGGGTCTGGTAATGGGCTGGGGGGGGGTAGCGATGCCGTTTGTCTCACTGATTTTCATCCATATTGCCGGGACCCGACATTACATTAAAGCCTCAAGCAGTTTTATATGACTTTTATTCCTTTAGAAATGTCATTTTGTGCAGGGACTATTCTAAGCACGGGAAACACACGCCAGGCAGGCATACTATTGACACCCCCAGTTACGATATTTAAAGGAATATTCCACTTTTATTTTTTCACTTTAAGCGTCATTAAAATCACTGCTCCTGAAAAAACTTCGGTTTTTAAAACTTTATTTTCCATTGATGCATGTCCCCTGGGGCAGGACCCATGTCCCTAAACCCATTAAAAATTCGCACTTTTGATTTCTCATGTTCGAGTCCCATAGACTTTAACGGTGTTCGAACATTTGCGCAAACTTTTGGTCCGTTCGCATGTTCTGGATGCGAACCAAACGCTGTTAGACCCATCCCTAGTTGCTACATGAGTTCCTGTTCAGAGGACATCAGGACGGTCTGGTCGTTGGTGAGAGGGCAAATTGCTTGACCTTTAACCATTTTCCACCATTATATTGAGACACTTTGCACAGACATCTTTACTGCAAGAACACCATATGGCATTATTTAAACACTGCTCAGACACCTTTATCTTTCTTCATTAGGTATTCAGAAGGAATCTACTGTTCACACCACACCCAAACGGATTACAGTTAACGAGCTCTGACTAACCGGGAAAAACATCAGGCCTGCCATGTAGACTTTATTGCCAATACCTATAGAAAGGCCTCTATATTACTCTTCTCTAGACCCGCTCTACCCTCCTAGGATACCGTGTAGGCTGGTCAGGTTCCATCATCTATAGTGTGGTATTATAGGCAGTTAACTGAAACATCCTCTAGGGGGTAACATTACATCTAAAGTAAGTGTACGTATATTAGGGGTGCAACGGATCGTCGCCGATCCGTGATCCGAAAGGGTCACCCCGTTCGGATCGGCACACCCTGCGATCCGCGGAGCGCTCCGCGGCCTCGGCATTAGGAAAGGCTGCGGCTTCGGCCTAGCTCCGGAGCGTCGGCCATCTTGGTACACCCGGCCACTGTTTACAATGTGATCGCTCCGTCAAATGACAGAGCGATCACTTGTAAACAAACTCTGCATTACCCAGCCAATACCCTGCATTACCCAGCCAATACCCTGCATTACCCAGCATATACTCTGTATATACTCTGCATTACCCAGCATATACTCTGCGATACTCTGCATTACCCAGCATATACTCTGCGATACTCTGCATTACCCAGCCAATACTCTGCGATACTCTGCATTACCCAGCCAATACTCTGCGATACTCTGCATTACCCAGTCGATATTCTGCATTACCCAGCCAATACTCTGCATTACTCTGCGATACCCTGCCAATACTCTGCGATACCCTGCCAATACTCTGCGATACCCTGCCAATACTCGGCGATACTCAGACAATATTACAGTGGGGGAGAGGATGTGGATATTACAGTGGGGGAGATGACGTGGATATTACAGTGGGGGAGATGACGTGGATATTACAGTGGGGGAGATGACATGGATATTACAGTGGGGAAGATGACATGGATATTACAGTGGGGGAGATGACGTGGATATTACAGTGGGGGAGATGACGTGGATATTACAGTGGGGACTATATGGTGGCGGAATTTTTTACAGGTTTTTGCAAATTCAATTATTATTTGCTGATCCGAAAAATGATCCGATCCGTGACTCTGATCCGAGGATCGATCCAATCCGTGAGTTTTTTGATCCGTTGCACCCCTAACGTATATGTATATAGTGTTGTCATTGTTAACATATTGTCTTGTGCCTTTTGGATTAATTATTTTGCTGAGTTGGCGCTGTTGCCTAGGACTCAGCAGATTTATTGCCTCCTCTTGTGACAATTTCCCCTTTGATTGGTTCAAGGAAAATATTCATATAACCTACATCAATTGAGTTGTTTGATTATTGCCGCACAGTGATAGAAGGATGTCTGAACCCAGAGTGTCAGTTGGGTTGGAAAGTTTACCAGGTCACGGCCGTGCAGATGAGCAGGTAAATCTAGGCAGTCCTCTAGGACATAAAGGTGATACAGGGCTCATCAATGTTCCGCTGTCAAGGTCATCTGGTCTTCAGACTCTTATCGCAGGTGGTGAAACGAACACCAGAGGTTCCCATGGAGAGGCCCCAGATGGGAATCAAAGCCTTTCCGGGGGACAGGAGAAGGGTGGACATGACATCACTGAAGATGCAGTGTAAGTGCACCCCTATGTGTGGCCTGAATTAGCCCGCTTACATTAGCCCAACAGAAATGTCAGGTAGACTGACCCGGTAATGTGGGGGTCAGTAAATGGTCAATCACAATCTACCTGATGTTCACCAGCTCCTGTCCCTAGTTACCACCTTGCAAAGTTTAGGTCAGACTGGCAATAAGCATTGCAGAGCCATGATAGGTCCTAAACTTTTTCTCGGCTCTGGTGTGTGACACACCAGAGCCAGCCAAAAGCAGACACCAGAGCCAGCCAGTATGACACAGCCAAAAGCAGACCTGGGAGGACTTCTCTTCCCTTAGGAGCTGCTGTTTCTGAAGTCTGTCAGTGAATCAGGGCGGGCAAATGAACTTTAGATCTCTGAATTACTTAATACTGCACTATCTTGATCAAGCCAAACCAGTCCTGTCCTGAAATACCAATACCAGCCAGCTAGGACAGAACCCAAACCTGCCAGCTAGCCCAGAACTCAAGTCAAACCCAGTCCCAGCCCTATATACTGAACCCAGCCAGCCAAGACCAGAATTCAAATTTGCCAGCTAGGCCAAAATTCAGCCCAGCAAGCCAGCCAAACAAGAACTTTATCAAGAACAAATATGGGAACAGATTGACAAATGGCCTTCTGGACTGCTCCATCAAACATGGAACGAACATTTACTCTACAGACATGGATAAAAAGTAAATGCCAAGTTCTCACTGAAGCTAGAAAGGTAGGAAAATATGGTCCTGAGGAAGGGGTTAATCCCTGAAACGTAGTCCCTGCACGGTTCAAGACCCTGGTTTCTTCCCTGTATACATCTCTCCCCTCTGGCTTTCTGAACTTGGGGACGCTGTTGGAACCTGCTGGAGCCTGTCACTGTATAGTGGTGTGACACAGCCGTTCAGGTGATCACAGCCTCCGATACCCAGAAGTTGAGCCGCGGAGAGCTTTCCCGTTCCCACTGACTCACTGCAGCGGTGCTTGTGCTGCAGTTCTTTCCCCCAATGGATACCAAGGCTTTATGGTTGGCCCTCTTTGTTCCATATCCTGGCAGTCTGTGCTGTGAGGCTTGGGGCTGGAGGACAGTCCCTCTCCCCTGGCACTTCAGTTCCAGTGTCTTCTCTGAACATCTCCAGGCTCCGCTATGCCCTTTGTGTTTTTATTCCACCCTTGAAGGCAGGACAGTCTCCTCTCCACCTCTCCTGGACCCAGAGCATTCCTGCAGTCATTGTAAGTTCTGTGAATGCCAAAGCAAGCCTTTTTCTAACCCTATTACTTCTATTTGGTACTTTTAACTTTTCATTGATCATTGCTCTGGATTTATAACACATTTTCTGGCAGTCAAACACCTTTTTGTCTCCTTGCCAATAAAGAATTTTCATTATATTTGGGACTTCCACCATGGTTATTTATCACTCTTTGGATCAGCGCTTCCCCATTTGTTTTTTATATGTTCTTTCTCATCTGGTCTGTTGAGTTTGGGAGCTGTGACCTCAGTTTTTTTATATTTGACTGTGACAGTTTTCTTTAAACCTTCTTACTTTTGAACATTGCTAGGTTTTGTCCTTTTGTTTTGTCTTTGATCTCTTCCACGTAGATCTTCACCTTTCCAAGGTTGCCTACTCCTACGTTAAGTGTACAATTAAAAAAAAATGCAAATGCATTAAAGAGTTGTGTACATGATCTAATATGCTGTAAGAAAATCTTATAATGTTCATCATAATGTGCAAACAGACCTTATCAGCATTGTGTAGGAGTGCAAAGCCTTCCCCTAAGAGGCTGATATAAAGGTCTGGTAGAGAGTCAGTCCAGTTTGTCCTCTGTAATAACTATATTCTGGAGCTGACTGTGTGAAAGGGATAGAAAGATGGACTACGGACTGAAAACGCTCTTGCTGTTGGCCCTCTACACTCTTGGTAAGGTCATTTGTAATTCAATAGATTGATTGCAGTAATTGTTGGGTTTATTTTGTAATAAAAAAATGACATGACATTTTAGAAAGCAAAGGGCAGTAACCAATGGAATATCAGTTTACCGCAGTAAGTTTAGTGCAAGATAAAATCCAACTGGTGGCTACCAGTCACTGCACTTTGCATACTTTGCACTGGTTCATATGAACCTAAAAAAGTTGATGCACCTCTCAAGTTTTTAATTCAGAAGTCAGGACAAATTTTCTTTTACATGTTACTTTCTGCTCATTGTGCATTTATTTTGTGTAAAATATTGTGGCATAAAATATTACAGTATTTTAGAGTGTTTAGAACATCAGCGTTTCCCCTGAAGGAGATTATAATGTACTGTATGCACTACACTCAGGATCTAGGAAACCTACACAAATACAGGGGGGGGGGTACATGCAGATATTGTCCCCAATCTAACTAAAATCCAAAGCTGCATGGCATAAGAGCTGATTAGATAAGAAGGACATACACCTAATCTAACATATTGTTCCAGCTAAGCTAAACAGCCTGAAGGAATGAATCTCCAAATATGACTATCGGACAGAAATACCCTCCGGCTGTAGGAATACCCCAACAGTTCCTGCACCTAGATGGTAGCGCTGTACAGCTGACAATTTTCCATCTGGCTCATTCAAATTTTCAATTAAAGGATGTTGGGTAGAGTGATGATGACATGACCACTCACTAATTGAATTATGGCTGGTAAATTAGGAACTTTCTAGAATTCACTCAGTGTATGATCAGTTTTAGCCTCCACCTTGCCTTCTTAGAAATGTTATTCGATTTATGGTGGAAAAACAGGGAGGAACAGCAGGATCTCATCCTGGATCTGATACCACCCAATCTGATGTTCAGACAAGATTGGATAATTTAAAGCTATGCTAGAGGGTGACGATGTGGTCTTCCAACATGTTGCCATCTGATTGGCCTGCTGACAGGGAACATTTTAACGAGAGAAGGGAGTGGAGTTGATGACATGGGTGTGCTGTTTTACCTTCACTGGCCAATCAGCAGAGTGGGGGCTAGGAGGAAACACCCCCCTCATTCCCTAACTACAACAGGGAAAGGGGTGTCACTCTTCATGCTATAATATCTGGCAGAGATGTATGAATAACAAATGCAGATGGACAAAATAAAAAATCACGAGGCACATATACGTCAGTTCACATATGTGTATTCCATCTCTGTCTTTAGTTGTTTGTTTGGAATTTATTTGTAAGAGACAATATTTCAACCTTCCTACCTTATAATCTTAATGTATCATTATTATTATCATTATTATTATAATTATTATATCATCTTCATCATTGTTGTTAAAAAGTCAAACTTGAATGTTTTGTTAATGTGGATTGGTACAATAAAAATAACATTTTAACAAATTAAAGAACGTGGTGCAAAAGTGGCAGAAAATTCTTCCCCTAGTCCTACATCTCAGTTTAGGCATCATTTTTGCACTCATTTAATGAGTTTCAAATGCCAGCTGCACCAGTAGCATGATCACACAGTACAAACTGTAGACACTTCACATTTGCTACATGCTATGTAGTTTAGCGTAATGCTGAGATCTTGGTGCAGGATTGGGCTATTGCTTACACCAGTGATAGGCAACTAGTTTACACTATCTACAATTGACATAGAATTCCCAGCACACCTTGTATAGGCCGAACTCCAGGAATTCAGACACTTTGGAAAATGTTCTGCATTACTAGGCGTTAAGTCCAATGAGGTGCATGCAACCCCCGTGGACTTTTCTCTTTAATTTACAATTTCCATTTTTACGGAGTACCAGGAGCATAGCTCTCACTATATTTCCAGTGCTTTTACGCTTCTGGTCTCAGCTCCAGAAGCTGCAGAGTCGCATGTAGCCGCTGTGCCCACAGCTCTGCTTCTCCTGCCTAATTACAGAGCACTTTGTCAACTCATTCACAAAATACAAAGGATCCTGTTAATGGACAGCAGGGGTAGCGATTCTGTGTGTGGGAAGGCAGTGTCTCTCCTGTTATAGCTCTGGGAGTGTAATGTACTTCTGGAGCACCGTAAAAACTGTCAGATGTAAATTAAAGCCATAAATTCACAAAGTGGCATGCACCTTGTTAGAATTAAAGTTATTGTAAAGGAATTTTTTTTATTTAAACAAAATAACAAACATGTCATACTTACCTGCTCTGTGCAGTGGTTTTGCATAGATCAGCCCGGATCCACCTCTTCTTTGGTCCCCCACTGGTGCTCTGGGCCCCTCCTCTTTGCCGAGTGCCCCCATAGCAAGCCTTTTGCTGTGGGGGCACTCATGCGTGCACACTCCTGAACCGGTGTTTTGTCAGATTAGGCGACCCGTCAGAATTTGTAACGGAAGTTACATTCCATTGCCACCATATTGCTACACCCCGCACTCCTCCACAGTAAGGATACACTGAGAAGAGGGCAAGCGGACATCTTGTTACACCCAACGGAGTTTTGCATTTCACACTTATTTTTAACAGTAAACAGAGCTTATAAGGTCAAATACAGTATTTAGAAATACGACGGACTGTTTAGATGTTTAAATTTAAAAGCAGCGGCAAACCTGCTGATGTCACATGTTTGCTAATCTGACAGAACACCCCTGATTTTATAATTCAACATGTAAACAGTCAGATGGATTTCTAAAATACTGTATTTCACCATATAAGCTCCATTTACTGTTAAAAATAAGTGTGAAATGCAAAACTCCAGTGGGTGTAACAAGATGTCTGTTTGCCCCGTTCTCACTGTATCCTTAATGTGCATCCTTATGTGCAGGGTGTAGCAAGATGGCAGGGACGGAATGTCACTTCCATCACAAATCCTGACGGGTTGCCAAATCTGATGAATCACCGGCTCTCTGTGTCCTTAAGATGGCTCAGTCCTGCCCCCCGCTCCCGCCCCACTGGCTGATGGCTCCTGCAACTCAGCCAGTAAGAAGAGAGGGACCCAGGAGAGACTTGGGTCTTGTGCACATCGCTGGATCGGGATCGGGCTTATGTAAGTATTGGGGGGGGGGGCTGATGGAGGAGCTGAACACTGAACACTGAAGGTTTTTTATCTTCTTGCATAGAATGCAAAAAGGTAAAAAACCTCCAGCCTTTACAGTCACTTTAACTTACAGTATGCCAGCAGATTTTACATGTTTTCTTAATTCCTGGAGTTGAGTTTTAACTTCCTGATATACCATACTCACACATTCAATGCCATTTAGTAACTAGAGCACCTTTATAATGGTCTGAAGTCCTGGTCTATGATCTAAAAATAGCCTGGTAAGAAAGCCAGATGTGGCTTAAACCCCCCCCCCCCCCCCCCCCAAAAATAGGGGATTCAAAATTTGGTAGAGCCTCAAAAAAAAAGCAATTGGGTAAAAAGTAAACGGCTTGAACAATAAGCAGTGCATTGAAAGGTAATTTTAAATGGTGGCATAAGTTGGTCCTCAGCATCTAGGACTTTAAAGTCAAGAACCGCTGCTTTCGAACTGTTCTTAGAACGTCATCTGACAAAATCACATATATTACATCATGATAGTTTGTTCGCAACATGGAATAAGCTGAAATCCCTTTTAACTGTAAACTATATATTAACTGATAATGTTACATTATCCCAGCAGCAAAGACTGAACAAAACAATATACTAGAAGAACAAGGGGCACTTGAGAAGAATACAAAAGCTGGCGATCTGTTACCTAAATACAGGACCATCACACTAAATGTTACAATCTGTATTCCAAAATATGGAAACAAAGATACAAAGATTACTTCAAGTCAAGATATAATATCGGGAAACACATTCCATTTCGTTGTAGGAGCTGCAAAGCCTGGACCAAAAACGCCATGTAACATTACTTCATGTTTGCTAGACAAAGTGCCAGAGCTAGCGGTGTATGTTTTCAAAGAAGATCCGGAAAAACTGTTAATTTGTTCCACCAATGTTACGAATGAGAACTTATTTGTGACGATAAATGCCAGCACTAGTGAGATCTCTATAACACCAAAAAAGAAACCAGGGACATTAAACAGCGCATTGGCTTCTGTAGATGTTGTTGCAGAGCGCATAGATGGCTTGAGTATGTCTTCATCTGATTCTGAAGTGTCCTTTGCCATTAAAGTTAAACAATTGTGGATTCCCACCACCACCACTGTTCCCACCACCATACATTTTACCAGTCCAACTATTAAAAAAGTAGTTGTGGAGACCACTAGTAAGTTGACTAGTAAACAGACCACAAATCCAAAAGTGAGAAACAGCACCATTACCCAAGAAACCAGCCACAAACCAGTGGTAACCAGTTCTAAAGCCAAACCAACACATGAAAAACCATCAGTGGCACCAGTTGTCGGCAAAGCATCCAGTCTGGGTAAGTTGGATCTTTTTGAGAAATTGTGTGCTTTCTCTACTGCCTCAACTTTATTGAATCGGGTTTTCTTTGCATTAGAATGTGTTGAATTAGTGTCAGCTACCACAAACTAGAAACAAACTGTTAATTCAAACCCCAGAACTGAAAAGTCGATCAGTGTGAGCTCTAGTGGCCATTTTAGAGACAGTGGTATTGCAAAATGGAAGTTAACGCTATAGAATATAATTAAAGGGGGCTTGAGTATTAACGTGTCTACTACTAAAAACTGGAGGTATTTCCCCAGAGAAACCAATCAGATTCAAACTTCCACTGTATGTCTATTTCTGATTGGTGCCCAATTAGGAATCACAGATTTTAGAAAAAAACACATTGATGCATGAGGCCCATAGTTCAAGCTGAACTCCAGTGTCTATTTGTTTAAATGTATTGCCCTGCAGTGTACAATAATAGGTAGCTCTCACTGCAATATTCAATATCCTTAGCACTGTCTCCCAAAGATTTACAACAAACAAGGGGAGGCAAAACTAGAATTGAGCTTTAAGTTGATTACCCCCTTCTTTTCTCATATACATACTTTTAAAGCCCCCACTTCAAAAATCATACTCTGAATGTGTCATTACAATCTGATTTCATAATCTGACTGTTAGCATTGTTTTACTGGATGTACTTGTGTAGTCAATAAAGATTTTTAACATTTAAGTCCACAGAGTTGCCAGCCTATATCTAGCAACGTTAAAAAAGGGACTGCACCTCCCAGCTATGAGCATCGGTTTTCAGCCTTGGATAGCCTCACCAGCAGTAGAGTTTGTGTATTGTATTCAGTGATTCTATATGACCTGACCATCCTGCTTCCTAATTCAAAAGAATCTGCAAATAATAAGGGATCTAGATAATATAAACTGTCTAGTCTGCTCTATGGTACAAGCTGGCTGCCAGCAAAAAACAAAAAGGATTGATATACAGATCCTAAAATTATAATACAAGGTAAATTGCAGTGCCAATCAAATAAAGTGCATCACATAAAGCCTTCAGTGAATACTTCTACACATGTCATACTAATCACAAAGTGAAAAAGCAAAGCAATAGGAGTAAAAATTATGATATACAGTGCAAATTTCTAAATATTCTAGTGCATGTATATGCATACACGTGTTCAAAAAGACATTTTCTTTTAAATAAATTTAATCCATAATCCGTGTATAGCGAAAGCAGATCCTCCACCAACAAATCCAAAATGATGGCAGATTCTCCAGTGTATGGACACATACCTCTAGCTTATACAATGGACACTTGTCCAAAATAATATAATGCAAAAAACAATGTAGCATACACAGCATGTCCTAAGTAATGTCATAAATGCAGTCCACATTAGCTCATAGTCACCTCTTTTCCCAGCACGGGCTGTGGCAACAAAGCTCTTCTTCCATTAGCAGAGCCGTCCGTTACAAGGAGATGATGTCATAGGCTGCATGTGATCCACCTAGATGACAACATTCCCACAAACTCTACACTTCACCTAGTGGCCAATAAAGAATATTTCCCAAGTGGAGCACACTAGACATGTGCGATTAGTTTCGTACGAATCAAAAATTCGTACGAATTTCAGTAAATTCGTACATTCGGAAGGATCCGAAATACGAATTGCTATGCTTAATTTATGAATTTCGGATCCAAATTCCGTTACAACGGAAACGTGACTGGTGTTTTGTTGACCAGAGGTTTTCTTCTGCTGCTGAGTGAGGGTTGGGAAAATTACCTTTTTTAATATGGGAGTGGGAGACTGGTACTGGTAGTCGATGGTAGATTCAGAATCGGACAAAATATGAATGTTCGTTAATTATGATTATTTGTTATGATGAAGTTAAAAAACCTAGGAAGTCAGCACAGCACAGGGATGGTGGTAGCCCCTCATAATGATAAATTCATCATAACGAACATTCATAATTGTTACGAAAAGTTAACAAACCTAAAAGTTAAAACCCCAGGAAGTCAGCACAGCACAGGGATGGTGGTAGCCCCTCATAATGATAAATTCATCATAACGATGGTGGAGGGTCTACTTTTGTTAAACGCGTTGAACTTTATTTGAAAGGACTGTCTTTTTGTTCACATGTTAATGCATATACACAGTATGCACTGGAATATTTAAAATTTTGCACTGGGTATCATAATGTTTAACCTTATTATTTGTCTTTTTCACTTTGTGAATTGTATGACATTTGCAGAAGTATTCACTGGAGGCTTTATGTGATACACTGCAAACTGACACTGCAAACATTTACCTGGTATTAGAAAAAGTGATCACTGTGTGACGGATCCTGTATTCAAGGTGTCCGCCGTAAATGCTTCCTAAGTCCTGGAACATGAGTCCAATGGATCTGGTTATAGGAACCCCCAAGAATTAGACAGAACTAGTTCTTGGAGTACATCAGGAATGCTTTAGTGTGTCTTGGGGGGCCCGTAATCAGTTGGCAGGAGGCTCGCATTTAGTCCTCTCAAAAAGCCTGTGTCCCGGCTAGGTCTGTCACACCCTGAAATAAGTGTAGAGGCTCAAGTTGGTAACCTGTGATGTAGTCACAAATCACACACACAAGACATTTACTCTGCATTACACTTAGTAGCCATGAAAAGAGGTATTAAACTATCAATAAGCCTCTATGGGGGGTTAGTAAGAAAGGTGCTGATGTCACTTGAGGGTTCCATCATCACCAGTGCACTCTTGGAGTTAAATGGCTCCTCTCCCCACCAACCATCAACCACTGATCACGTTAATGTAACAGTAAGTAAGGTCTGTATTTCCTGAGACATACTGGTATATAGAGTATGTAGCTGTGCTGGCAAATACAGCTACAAAATAAAGTTACCATAGTGTGCATGGCTGAACATGTATCCCTCATAAACACATCTTGTGGGTAGATCTCAGCTTCAAGTCTCTCTCGCTTTTTTTTCATTCTGTCTTTGGTTTTTGTTCCTTTAAATGGGAACCTCAACATATTTTCTAACCTGGATTCACCTCTAAAATCAATTTTTTTTATATACTTTCTCTTTAGCTCATGAAGCCTTGTGGGGAATGGTGCTGCTGGTTCTGAACCAAATATTTCTGAACTGATTCTCCAGTGCCTGTTTCTTCCGGAAATCCTGAAAGGTGACTTTTTGAAGAAATGGTATTTGTATTTGTTTTTAACCACAACATACGGAATGCATCAAAAATGCGTCAAAAACGTGCATTCAGAAATGCATCTGGAACACATCTGGACTGCTTTTCTATGGCGTAAAATGGCCCTTATACATTGAGTTAATTTACCGCTATATAGTCTTGTGTCTATTAACTGGTGCTAATCCATAGCCGAGTTAAAGTGATTGTAAAGTCTATTTTTTTTTTTTTTAAATAAGAAACATGTTATACTTACCTCCCATGTGCAGATGGTTTTGCACAGAGCAGCCTGGATCCTCCTCTTCTCAGGCCCCTCTTTGCTGCTCCTGACCCCTCTCTCCTATCGAGTGCCCCTCAGCCCACAGTTTCCTATGGGGGCACCTAAGCTGATTTAGAGCTCCATGTGTCCATTTAGACACAGAGCCCTGACCCGGCCCCAACCTGGCCCTGCCCTCTCTCTGTCCTTGATTGAGAGCCACGGGAGCAAATGGCACCGCTGCTATGTCTCAGGAAGCGTGTCCTAGATGGCTAAGACACTCGTGAACATCGCTGGAGAGAGAAGAGGCTCAGGTAAGTAATTAGGGGGTGCTGGGCTGGCTGCTACACACAAAAGGCTTTTTATCTCAATGCATAAGTAGAACTTACCCCCGAAGGAGCTGCTGGTAAAACATTGGGCCTGTACTCTGCTCTTTCCACCCCCAATGGTTTTGCTCAACCCGCTTGACAAAGCTGTGTAACAGTGTTGGTGTGAAACCCAATAATAAAAGGCAATTGAATAGTCACAGAGTATATGCACTTTACCTGTGTTGTCACCTGGTTATACACTGCTACACCTGTCTGGAGAATGAACAAACCTCACAAAAGATTGGGTTAAACCAAAATATAAGGTTTACTGGAACGGGTTTGAAAATTAAACTTAAGAACCATAATGACATACAATTCTGGCACAATAATGAAACAAATAGTTGTGAATGACTATCAAATAAGAGCTCCTGAATTTCTACTGCAGGCGTGTCTCCAAGTGAGACTAATGCTCAGGCAATAAGATCTCAGCATTGGGCACCTTCCCACTTCCAGCACACTGTGCAGATACTATAAGATCTGTAATATCCTACACAGTATTTAAACAGGATGATAAGGCAGTATAATTACTCAATACTCTCCCTACAGTTTCTGGTAGGTAGTAGTAACACTGTAAGGCCTTACAGTAAAGGATAGAGTCTCTTGTCTTCTTTTCTTCAGCTAGCCATTATACTGCAGTATTTATAATCCGCAGGATTTCCGAACAGTAAAGTAGTGTAGAATAATATAAAACAGTGACTTTGATCGTGCAATATATTTGTGAACTCCTTCCCTGGGAATGTACTTCCAGCGTCAGTCACTTGGTAATGAAATTAGGCTTTGGGGCCTATGCGAGTGCAGCTTAACTTGAAAAGAACTTCTCCATGGGACTACAGGTCCCAGCAATGCTGTAAGTTTAGTCTAACTGTGTGAAGTGTGATATTTAACCTCTGGGCAACAGCCCTCTCACCACACCAGGCCTGGATGGATGGATGCTTCCACTCAGATGGTCTCCGTCCTGCTGCCAGTCAGCTCTGCACTGCTGCACCGCTCCACAAGATGAATAGGACCTCCATCTAGCTCCGTCAGATGCTCTGGATCTTCCGGTGTGGATCGCACCGCTGCTCCAGCAGACTATGATAAGCCTCTTTCTTTAATTGCTGTTCCGCTCCACACAAGGTAGGCCGCGGCTCTTCCAGATGCCCACACACAGATCCCTGTAGGAAGGCCACGCGTCCCAGCAGAAAGAGACAGAAAATGGTCGTGCGGGGCCTTTTATTACCTCCCCAGCATGCAGTTCAGCCACTCAGTGTTCATGGGTAGGTGAGTGGGCATTGTGGGTAGGTGAGTCTTTTTGCAAAGTAAACAATTAAATCACTTCCTGCTTGGCTGTTATGTGCAAGTTAAAACAAGTCTTTTTCCATAACATACCGGTAGAGGGAGCCAAATACCAATCTATTAACATAGTCCTATTAATAGTATTACATGGCAAAAATACCAGCGCTACACACAGAATACATTAAGATAAAAAACCTTCTGTCTTTACAACTCCTTTAAAGGTATTGTAGAGAATCAGCCTGGGGTAGGGTTAGGAGAGGGTTAACCGAAGAGGGCAGGTTATTTCCCTTCTGGGCTGGTTATTAGTCAGCTGGTCTGAGAGTGTGTGTGGAGCTGTTTGCTAGCAGTAAGAGACATCTGCATGCTGTCTGAAGGCTCCACTTGTGGACTGCGACCTGCTGGGTGAGCTAAACTGTGTAGGGCCTGGTTCACACCTATGCAATTTTTAGTGCATTTTCAGTTTTGTAGAAACACACTACAGTCCATTTAACATGGTTTGCTATGGGACACGTTCATATCTGTGCATTTTATGGAAAGGGCCAGGGACTTTTTTCTGTTTATTGGTTTCATAGACTTTAATGGATCAAAAACGTGTTTTGAAAAATGCAGAATGCACCTGCAATATGAAAACTGGAACCTGCATAGGTGTGAACGAGGCCTAAAGGACTGTAGCTTTGGCTAGAGCTGTGAACTCTTGCCTATAAGCCTGTCTGTTGCAGAAACTGATCTTTACCCATGTGCAGGACTGAATTTAAAGACAACACTGTTGTTTCTTCCATTTGTTTTGCTTTTATGCTGAATAAAGCATCTTTTACTTTAATCGAACTGTCTCTGAACCAGCTAGTCATCCCTCTGATCCCAACAGTATCTATACTTGTATTGTTATAAGTGCTTGCGGTGACTTTCATTCAACCAGGTGTGTCAGAGGGGCTGAGGTTGTTCTTGGAGTTGAGGTGCAGAGCAGAGAACCCAAATTACCAAGTGGCCCCTGCAAAGGTTGTGCTGCATTTAAAAAAACACTTCAACATCCCTCAGACCCTTTGGTTGATCATGTAATTTTGGTAAGCATCCTCTAGAGCAGGGGTCCCCAAACTTTCTAAACAAAGGGCCGGTTTACTGCGCTTCGGACTTCAGGAGGGCCGGACTGTGGCCATTTGGAGTAGAAAAGGTCCCGACATCAGTGGGGAAAAAAATATGCCCCATCTTTGGTGTCAGTGGGAGGAATTGTGCCCCCATCATTGGTGTCTCATTGGGAGGAAGTGTGTACCATTATTGGTGTTTTTGGGCACCATCGTTGGTGTAATTTGGAAGAATTGTGCCCCATCTTTGGTATCATTGTGCGAAATTGTGCCCCATCATTGGTGTCATTGAGAGAAGTTGTGACCCATTGGTGTAATTGGGAGGAAGTGTGCCCCCATCATTGGTGTTGTTGGGAGAAATTGTGTCCCATTATTGGTATCATGAGATGAATAGTGCCCCATCATTGGTGGCAGTGGGAGGAATTGTACCCCATCATTGCTGTCAGTGGGGGGAATTATGCCCCATTGTTGGTATTAGTGGTTGAAATAATGCTCCAAGGGCCGGATAAAAGCAAGCAAAGGGCCACATCTGGCCCCCGGGCCGCAGTTTAGACCACTGCTCTAGAGGGTCAACAAAAGTTGCTGCTATTGACAGCTAAGAAATTTATTTTCTGATCCATTTCTGAGGGCCAATGACTATCAGAGTGGGACATATTCTGAAATCATGTGGACTCTACACAGGAACCAAGGACTAGGCAAACCAGAAACCTCCAATTTTCACTGTTGTTATTGTCTATTTTGTAGAATCTTTTTCTGTCAATATTTTTTCTGCACCATTTTAATTATTTTTTCATTAGGATTATATTTTAAAATATTTTGGTAGAATCTCTAAATACTCTAACAAATGAAAGAATTTTTGCCTCTGTGAGGGCTACTATATTTTATACCCCTTATATTCCTCTCTGGGCATTGCAGCGAGTGTTACAGACATTTATTAAAGTTCAGAACAGCTACAGCAGATGCTATGCATGGTGTTTGTGTATGTAAAGTGATAACTGCAGAGTTAACTGGCTCCAGTGACAATCACTCTTATGCCCCGTACACACGGTCGGAAATTCCGACCACAAAATCCGTCGGATTTTTTCCAAAAGATTTTGTCCGACACTGGTGTTGCATACACACGGTCGGACAAAGTTGTCGGAAAATCCGATCATCCTGAACGTGGTGACGTTCGTTGCGTACAACGGGACTACGTAGAGGCTAGTAGCCAATAGCTTTGGTCTTGTAATGTGATCTGAGCATGCGTGGCACTTTGTCCGTCGGAATTCGCTACACACGATCGGAAAAAGTCCGATAGGACTTTGTTGTCGGAAAATTTGAGAGCAGGAGATAAAACTTTGTCCGTTGGAAAATTCGACGGAAAAAGTCAGATGGAGCCTACACACGGTCGGAATTTCCGACAACATTGTCCGTTAGGATATTTTCCGTCGGAAAATCCGACCGTGTGTATGGGGCATTAGTTTGTTGGTACTTTGATTGTTGTTGCAAAAACTCTGCGGATTGTGAGGCTGAGAGTTCAATTGTCACATTCTGGTGGCAACAGTGGGATCTGGGACTGCCACCATCATACTACCCACTAACATTTTCCTGCTGAGGCCTTGTACACTTGCACTTCAGCTTTAGAGCAATGTGAGACACCTTCCTGCCCAGACCAGTTACAAAACGTTGTAAATAAGTACGTTTTCTCCTTCACTGATGGGCACTGATGGGGCTGCACTGACGGGCACTGATAAGGCAGCACGATGAGGTGGCACTAATATGCGGCACTGCTAGGTGGCACAGATGGGCACTGCTAGGTGGCACGGATGAGCACAGATAGGCGGCACTGATGGAGATACTGATGTACACTTATTGATGGTACGAATGGATGCCAATCAGTGCCAAACAATAATGCCTGCCAATCAGTGATGCCCATTGTGGGCACTGATTGGCATCCATTGTGGTCTAGGGTGGCATACCTGGTGGTGGGCATCCCTGGTGGTCCAGTATGGGCATCCTCGGGGGGGCTGTCAGAGGAGCAGCCGATCAGCTCACCTCTACTCATGTGATTGGACACGGCTAATCACGTGGTAAAAAGTCTCCGTCAGAGACTCTTTACCTAGATCGGAGTTGCGGTGTGTCACTGCAACAACGATCGCCACAATGCGCACCCCCACCGGGGGCGCGCAGCGGCTTGATATTCTGCTGGACGTCATATATGACGCCCGGTCATGATATTGAAAACACTTTGCCGACGTCATATTGCTATATGGCGGTCGGCAGGTGGTTAAACAGCATGCCTCCCCAATAAATGGTTGGGATTAATTTATTGTAAACATTCAGTTCACCCATAACTATCATTAAAATTCTTGCTCATGCTGAAGCATGAAACTACTTGTATATCACTCCTATGGACATTTTATTTTTAGGAATCGCATCTCTCAAAACAGAAAATAGTTAATATGATATATTTTTATGTCACATTAATGTTATATGCACTGTGATTTGCATAAATGCTATATATTACAAAATACTGATGTGTGCACTAAATATTGCTTAAAGGGTAACTCCACTTTTGTGGAAAAAAAAATAAAACAAGTAAAAAAAAAATAATTAAGCTTATACAATTGCTACACAAGCTATTTTGCAGTTGCCGTTATTTTCTGTGAGGAGTTCTGTACACCATTGGGGAACAGAAAGCCCCCATCAATGTAATTTCCTGCTTGTGTGATTGGCTCACATATTTTCCCAAAGGTCTTCCCTAAGATACAAGTCAAATTTAAGGCACCCCTTGCAATAGGAATTTTCGTTTTGGTTATATACTCCCCAAGGGTTAAATACTTCTAAAGGGATGTAGATCCTTTAACGTTTCTCATTAGAACACTGGGAATGCACCAGTGATGTGGAAGTGATGATTATAATGAGCCAGTTCATCCCAATCAGAGTCTGTAAAGAACGAACAGATATTTCTTCAAGCAACTTAAGGTAGGAACCTGCTACAAAGTGTGTTAAAGACTTCCTGCAATGTACATTGATCACCTAGAAGGGATTGTTTTTTTTGCTCTACAAAATTGGAGTTGTTCTATAATATCAAAGAAGCCTATCAAGTAAAAAAATATTAATGGTTCTATTTTTATATTCACAGACTGTACACAGAGACAGGTTATGATGGTGACTTGCTACACTATGAACGAGACCACAAGACGTCAAACTGACCCTTGTCAATTTCTTCACTGCTCCTGCATATATGGTCACTGTGAAGGATTATGGGAGATAAAAAATGAAAAAAAGGCTTAATGCTACTTTATCTAAGTATTTTTGTAAATCTGCAATAAATCGTCAAATGTCGGTGTCTAAATATTCTCAGTACAAATAAAACATATTTGAACCATCGTTCCTTTCCCAGACATTATGTTTATATGCATGTGGGAAAAGTATAAGACCGATACCCAAAACGAAAACAAACAATTGTGTCAAATAGTGAAAACATAAAAATATATATATGATAAAAATAAATGTGTAAAAATATCAAATCAAGAAAAAAATTGTGTTTCAAAGAAAAAATATTCTAAAATGAATGTCCAACCAGTGTTCAAAATCAACCAGGTGAGAGTCAATATTCACTCTATGTGTTCTGCTTACCAGATCTGTTGGAGCTCAAATTATAGAGATCAATTGCGCTCAGACAAGAGAATCCAGCATAGAAAACCCCTCCTAGTAGTCCTGAACACTGCACCTCCTCAATGGGACCAGGCTGTTGAAATAAGGGATTTTCCTAGGATACAAATTATCTGTCTCTGGATCATCTCAGACAAAGAGAGTAATGGAAGGAAAAGACTTAAGACTTGGTGTAGTAGTTCATACAAAATGTATTAAAAAAATACGTAGCAATCATATTCAAGAAAGAGGTAAAAATCACATAGGTAACACAGCCGTGGATCTTGCCAACAAGCTGATCGTGGTGATGTCTAAGAGTCCATTCACACAGGGGCAACATGACTTCCAGCGTGACTTTGGGAGGCAACTTGGACACGACTTGAGTATGAATCACAGCACGACTTGAGGCAACTTACAAGGCCACTTGAAGTTGCCTCCAGGACAGTGGACTTTGCCAGTGGCCAATCACATAATAATCAGCTCTGTGGGAGGGAGGGGTTTGCCTAGAAAACTATTTTTACTTCCTGAAAAGTTGCTTCAGTTAAGACAGGGGATCCGACTTGGAGGCAACTTCCATTGAAATCAATGGGTACAAGTTGCCTAGAAGTCGGATTGAAGTAGTACAGGAACCTTTTCTGAAGTCGGAGCGACTTCAGTAGTGTGCATTAAGACGGCTCTCATTCACTTACATTGATTTTATCATGTCGCGCGACTTGAGGCAACTTGGGGCGACTTCAAGTCGGATCCAGAGTTGCCCCTGTGTGAATGGACACTAAGTGCTGGTTCACACTGGGGCAACACGACTTACAGCGCGACTTAGCAAGGCAACTTGGAAGCAACTTCAACGTGACTTGGAAGCAACTTGGAAGCAACTTCAACGTGACTTTGAGTTATTTACAACACAACTTCAAGTCGCCCCCAGGCCAGGCGACTTTGGCTGTGGCAAATCACAGAATAATCAGCTCTCTGGGAGGGTGGGGTTTGCCTGAGTAAACAAATTTCTTTTCCTGTAAAGTCGCTTCAAAATAGATGGAGATCCGACTTGGAGGCGACTTCCATTGAAATCAATGAGTACAAGTCACCTAGAAGTCGGATTGAAGTAGTACAGGAACCTTTTTTGAAGTCGGAGCGACTTCAGTAGTGTGCATTGAGACGGCTCCATAGATTAACATTACAGCGCGACTTGGGGCGTCTCGGAGCGACCTGAAGTCGGATCCTGAGTCCCCCTGGTGTGAACCGGCTCTAAGGAATGCTGCTCCACCCGGCTCATTTTCCATAAGAGGCATCAGCTGGGACCAGAGGCTCACTCTTGTTTATATGCATAACTACAATTTGGTCAGCAACATGAAAGTGAAGGTTGTGTAAATTGAGATAAAGCTGAGGTAGATTCAAACCAAATAACTAAAATCTCATATAAGCATTAAAGCCCAACTGCAGGCAACTAAGAGATTATGCAGTGGGGCTGTACCTGCACTACATGGGTTAAGGGCTTATTTATGTCTAGGGAAACAATAAAAGAAGATTTACTTGCCTGATCATCCCTGCTTTTAGACCAGTTTTCGCAGCATCTTCTTCCCCACTTTCCAGCAGTCTAGGGTCTTGATGATGTAATCATCATGGACATGATGATGCAGAGGAACAGTCCACCACCAGAGCATGAGTAAGGCTTCATGTACACTTGGCAAAACATGGAAAAAAGCAAGAAAAATGTTTCTCTTTAAAGCCTATGGGACTCTTCACACCACTGCGTTAAAGTTGTGGTGCGTTTTGAAAAGTCCTGCATGCTGTATCTTTGGTGAGGTTTTAAAAACTGAACTAAAATGCAGCTTCCCGTTAAAATGAATGGAAATCGCTGTAAAATTGTGGTTGTTTTTGGTGCATTTTTGAGTCACATGTCCATTTTTCACAGATGTAGGCACCCCAAAAACACACCAGAAACGCATAAGAGACACATCTAAAACACAGCAAAAGCTTGATACAGAGCAGTGTGAATGGGTTCTCCTTTGCCCTAGACAAATTTAGCAATTAACCCTTGCAGTGCAAACGCAGCCCGACTGCAAGGGATAATTTAAAAATTTCCCACAGTTGGGCTTTAATATGTTGATGTAGTTTCCACAGTTTTTTAAATCTTTTTTTAAAATATGCAGCTTTCATTAGAATAACACTTGATGCTGGAGCAGTTCCACATAGACAGAAATTGGGTAAAAGAGTCTGGAGGAGATCATAAATAGTTTGCCTAACCTTCTGAACCTGTCACCCTCTATCTAATGATAAACTGTCTGGGGATAGAGGCAGCCCTGGGTCTAGTTATTCCATTGAACCTGAGGGTCTGGGGTAGATGCCCCTTTTAAACATATGGTTTTAAAAGGTTTACTTAGCTGAACGGGCATTTTTGTATAGAGTCAGGGAGTAAGGATGAGCCCGGTGTTCGATTCGAACCCATGTTCGAATCGAGCACCGGGTGTTCGCTCGCTCGGCGAGCCCAGAACTATTGGGGCCGCTCGCATCAAATTCGTGTGATGCGAGCGGCCCCGCAATGCATTGCGGCCCGCGCAGTGCAATGCTGGCTGATGATTGGCCAAGCATGCACTGTGACCCCGCATGCTTGGCCAATCACAGCGCCGGCAGCGAGGAGAGCCATAATTGGCTACAGGCAGGATGCCTGTAGCCAATTATAGCTCAGGGGCTTTAGTACACGCCCCACGGTATAAGAGGCTGCCGCGCCGGCGGCCTCGCATATTATGTTTCAGACAGTGTCAGCGTGTCAGTGTGCTGCTGACTGCTGACAACAATATGTGCTTTATTTCTGGGGATATGTGTGTGCATGCTGTTAGAACAGCATTGCAGTATCACATCTGGGGGGTGTCTATAGGTGGCCTGTGAAGGGGGCAGGTTTCCTGTGCTTAGAACTTTCCCTGCAAAAAAGTGTCATTTTTGCAGGAAAAAAGCTATTTAAAATCACTCGCGGCTAATGAATTGATGGCTCCTGTAACACAGAGAACTGTCATTCATTAATAAAAAACAAAAAAAAAGCCTAGGGGTCCCCCCAAATTCAATAACCAGGCCCTTCAGGTCTGGGATGGATATTAAGGGGAACCCCAGCCAAAAAAAAAAAATGGCGTAGGGTCCCCCTCAAAATCCATACCAGACCCTTGAGGTCTGGTATGGATTTTAAGGGGAACCCTAGCCAAAAAAAATGGCGTGGGGTCCCCCTCAAAATCCATACCAGACCCTTATCCGAGCACGCAACCTGGCAGGCCGCAGGAAAAGAGGGGGGGACGAGAGCGGCCCCCCCTCTCGCCTGAACCGTACCAGGCCACATGCCCTCAACATTGGGAGGATGCTTTGGGGGTCTAAGACCCCTAAAGCACCTTGTCCCCATGTTGATGAGGACAAGGGCCTCTTCCCCACAACCGTGCCCGGTGGTTGTGGGGGTCTGCGGGCGGGGGGCTTATCGGAATCTGGAAGCCCCCTTTAACAAGGGGACCCCCAGATCCCGGCCCCCCCCCTGTGTGAAATGGTAAGGGGGTACAAAAGTACTCCTACCATTTCACCAAAAAAGTGGCAAAAATGGTAAAAATGACAGGAGACAGTCTTTGACAATTCCTTTATTAAAATCTTCTTTCTTCTTTCTTCATCCTTTGGATTCTTCATCTTCTCCTTCCTTCATCTTCTTCCATCTTCTTCTTCCATTTTCTTCTTCCTCCGATCCACTTCTTCTTGCGCTGGTCTTCTCGTCCTTCTCGTCCGGCATCTTCTTCTGTCGGCGTCGGTGTCGGTGTCTCTGTCTCTTCTTGGGCCGCTCCGCGCAATGGGAGGCTCCCGCTGTGTGAGGCTCCGCTCCGTCTGACAGGTCTTTTATAATGGAGGGCACCTGGTGACCCCGCCCCCTCTGACGCACAGGGACGTCATGGGGAATTCCATGATGGCTTTCCCCATGACGTCAGAGGGGGGGGCGGGGTCACCAGGTGCCCTCCGTTTTAAAAGACCTGTCAGATGGAGCGGAGCCTCACACAGCGGGAGCCTCCCATTGCGCGGAGCGGCCCAAGAAGACACCGACACCGACGCCGACGGAAGAAGATGCCGGACGAGAAGGACGAGAAGACCAGCGCAAGAAGAAGCGGATCGGAGGAAGAAGAAAATGGAAGAAGAAAATGGAAGAAGAAGATGGAAGAAGATGAAGGAAGGAGAAGATGAAGAATCCGAAGGATGAAGAAAGAAGAAAGAAGATTTTAATAAAGGAATTGTCAAAGACTGTCTCCTGTCATTTTTACCATTTTTGCCACTTTTTTGGTGAAATGGTAGGGGTACTTTTGTACCCCCTTACCATTTCACACGGGGGGGCTGGGATCTGGGGGTCCCCTTGTTAAAGGGGGCTTCCAGATTCCGATAAGCCCCCCGCCCGCAGACCCCCACAACCACCAGGCACGGTTGTGGGGAAGAGGCCCTTGTCCTCATCAACATGGGGACAAGGTGCTTTAGGGGTCTTAGACCCCCAAAGCATCCTCCCAATGTTGAGGGCATGTGGCCTGGTACGGTTCAGGCGAGAGGGGGGGCCGCTCTCGTCCCCCCCTCTTTTCCTGCGGCCTGCCAGGTTGCGTGCTCGGATAAGGGTCTGGTATGGATTTTGAGGGGGACCCCACGCCATTTTTTTTGGCTAGGGTTCCCCTTAAAATCCATACCAGACCTCAAGGGTCTGGTATGGATTTTGAGGGGGACCCTACGCCATTTTTTTTTTTTTTGGCTGGGGTTTCCCTTAATATCCATCCCAGACCTGAAGGGCCTGGTTATTGAATTTGGGGGGACCCCTACGCTTTTTTTTTTTTCATTTTTTTTATTTTTTTTATTTTTTATCAATGACTTTTTTTTATGAATGAGTTTCAATGAATCACTGTTCTCTGTGTTACGGGAGCCGTGAATTAACATTAGCCGCGAGTGATTTTAAATAGCTTTTTTACTTTCAAAAATGACACTTTGCGCAGAGACAGTTCTAAACACAGGAAACATGCGTCCCTTTACAGGCATACTATAGACACCCCCCAGGTACGAAATTTAAAGGAATATTACACTTTTATTGTTTCAATTTAAGCATTATTAAAATCACTGCTCCTGAAAAAACGGCCGTTTTTAAAAAAAAATTTTGCATTGATACATGTCCCCTGGGGCAGGACCCAGGTCCCCAAACACTTTTTATGACATTAACATGCATATTAGCCTTTAAAATTAGCACTTTTAATTTCGAACGTTCGCATCCATTATAACTAATAGGGTTCTAAAGCTCGCACGGACTTTAGGTCCGTTCGCGGGTTCTGGTGCGAGCCGAACGGGGGGGTGTTCGGCTCATCCCTATCAGGGAGAGAAAATGAGTGAAAAGGAAAGCAGGACATGCTAAGAGGAGTCAAAATGCTCTGAAACCATTTCTCCTTGCTCTTGTTTAGTGATGACTACAGTTATTAAGTTGATCAGTATTTACAGTGCCTTAAAAAGTATTCATACCCCTTGACATTTTCCACATTTTGTCATGTTACAACCAAAAACCTAAATGTATTTTATTGGGATTTTATGTTATATACTAAAACAAAGTGGCACATAATTGTGAAGTGAAAGAAAAATGATAAATGGTTTTCAAACTTTTTTACAAATAAATATGTGAAAAGCTTGGCGTGCATTTGTATTCAGCCCCCCTTGAGTCAATACTTTGTAGAACCACCTTTCCATACAATTACAGCTGCAATTCTTTTTGAGTATGTCTCTACCAGCTTTGCACATCTAGAGAGTGAAATTTTTGCCCATTCTTCTTTGGAAAATAGCTCAAGCTCTGTCAGATTAGATGGAGAGCATCTGTGAACAGCAATTTTCAAGTCTTGCCACAGATTCTCAATTGGGTTTAGGTCTTGACTTTGATTGGGCCATTCTAACACATGAATATGCTTTGATTTAAACCATTTCATTGCAGCTCTGGCTGTATGTTTAGGGTCGTTTAGGGTCCTGGAAGGTGAACCTCTGCCCCAGCCTCAAGTCTTCTGCAGACTCTAACAGGCTTTCTTCTAAGATTGCCCTGTATTTGGCTCCATCCATCTTACCATCAACTCTGACCAGCTTCCCTGTCCCTGCTGAAGAAAAGCATCCCCACTACATGATGCTGCCACCACCATGTTTCAAGGTGGGTATGGTGTGTTCAGGGTGATGTGCTGTGTTAGTTTTCCGCCACACAAAGTGTTCTGCTTTTAGGCCAAAAAGTTAAATGTTGGTCTTATCTGACCAGAGCACCTTCTTCCACATGTTTGCTGTGTCCCCCACATGGCTTCTCACAAACTGCAAATGGTGTTTTTAAATGGCTTTCTTTCAGCAATGGCTCTCTTCTTGCCATTCTTCCATAAAGACCAGATTTGTGGAGTGTACGACTAATAGTTGTCCTGTGGACAGATTCTCCCACCTGAGCTGTGGATCTCTGCAGCTCCTCCAGAGTTACCATGGGCCTCTTGGCTGCTTCTCTGATTAATGTTCTCGTTGCCCGGCCTATCAGTTTAGGTGGACGGCCATGTCTTGGTAGGTTTGCAGTTGTGCCATACTCTTTTCATTTTTGGATGATGAATTGAATAGTGCTGTGTAAGATGTTCAAAGCATGGTATTTTTTTTTTTATAACCTAACCGTGTTTTAAACTTCTCCACAACTTTATCCCTGACCTGTCTGGTGTGTTTCTTGGCCTCCATGATGTTATTTGTGCACTAAGGTTCTCTAACAAACCTCTGAGGGCTTCACAGAACAGCTGTATTTATACCAAGGTTAAATCGCACACAGGTGAACTCTATTTACTAATTAGGTAACTTCTGAAGGCAATGCTGCAGCTTGTTCAGTAAAGTTACATTACCATTCTGAGCCTGGTCTGAAAGTGAATGTTGTTCTTGGCGTATCTGAAGAACCAGGGTCGGTAATGCACTATGGGTTATGGGTTATGAAGTAACACTGTTACAAAAGGATTAACTTTACAAGAAAGGAAGAGGAGTGTAGTTGCTATGGGTAAACAAGTGAAAGAACAAGCTACAAGCAACCAGTCATTAGGCGTGGTACCTGGTAAGGTGTCAGGTCCTCCGATAACGAGGGAGTCCTTATCTAGCTCCCTCCTAGTGGTCAGTATTCAGTAGCAACTGGATTCGGACCTGCGTTACGGAGAGCTATGGCCTGGTCATGTGGTACAAAAAGTGAAAGAGTTAAGATGTGCATGCATGAGGTCTGTGCTAGATGCATGGCAGGACCCCATTCTGTTTCTTTTCTGGGAGTGAGGTAACAGAGGTACGCTGGACTGGTGAAGTGGGCGTAGGCTCAGCACGTCCCTCCTAATGCAACATCTAACAAGCTACAGTGTGACATGACACTTTTTAGAGGAATTCTGATTTTCAATTACTGCGCACAATAAAGGCTCATCTCTAAATCAGGGAACTGCCTTAATGTTTGACTTTTCACATGACTGCAGTCTCTGCCTGATCCCGGGCATTAACGAACGCACTTTGCGCATAAAGTACCCCCACGTGCAGGGCGACGTACGCTCCGTCCAGGAGTGTGTGACCGCTCATATACCAGTGTACTATGTATTTTTGCAAAATTGTAAAAAAATTTATACTTTAAGATTTGTGTGTAACTTGGTGCCTATAAAGTCCATAAGAGTTCACTTACCAATTTTGCTATACTATTTTATCCCCAAGGTCAGCTACCTTGTACTTCTAAGAGTTCACTTACCAATTTTGCCATTCAATTAGGGATGTGGCACCATTTTAACTGTTTTCATCCACAGTACCACCCTGTGAGGATGCCTATATCTTCTATTGAGAAAATAGTATACATTTGACCCTGTACATGGCTCTGCCTTTTTATTTTATTTTATTTAGCAAGTAGATATTTTCCCCATACCCCATTAGCCCATAGTGTCAAATAGGCTAGGTATTCCATTGGCCGCAAGTAGCCCGTAAGTAGGCATCTGGATTTTTTTTAGCTCAAAATAAACTAGGAGACTTAAGTGGGAAACTGTGAAGTTTATATTTTAACGTGAACCTGCCCTTTGAATAATTCTTCCACATTGTCTTAAAAAACACTTCCATTTATAGCCAAGCAGACATGCCTGAAAATAGAGAGTGACAAATAATGTCTGTTTGTCAAAGATAAGATGCCCTTTTCCTGGTGCTGGAGAACCAATCAGGGGGAAAAAATGGTAAGGGTCTAACAGACACTGAGGCAGAAGGCAGGGATATGACAAGTGACATGGAAAATCAAGTGATGCAAATACAATCTAATTACATTTAGAGAGAGAGAGGGGGGATCTAGTAGCAAACAGATGTCAGAGATCTATTAAAGCAAAAATAGTTAAATGGAATTTAGGTGCCATGGAGGGTGGGGGAAGGTAATAGGGATCTGTTGACATGTAGACCACTGATAAAGATTGAGTGAAAAAATTAGACAGGTAAACGTTTTTTGTACAGGTGAGGGTTATCCAAAGAGGGGAGAAGGGGATATATTGATGAAAGACAGGTAAATGGACACCTAGTCCTACAGAGAAGGTTGAAGGGGCTATCTAGTGTTCCAACGAGGGGGTAAGAGGGAGGATCTTGTTTTACTAAGACAGATACGAGAGGATCTAGCAACTCAGGTAAAGGGGAGAATCTGGTAACTCAGAGAAAGGTGATCTTGTCGCAAAAAGACAGGTGCAGGAGGATCTAGTGACCCAGGGAAGGGTAAAGTCGATTTTGTCTCGCAGAGGGAAGGAGGATCTAGTGACCCTGAGACTGGTAAAGGGGGAATGTAGTGATCCAGAGAAAAGTAAAGGAGATCCTGTCGCACAGACACAAGTGAAGGAGAAACTAATGAGAGAAAAAGGTGAAGGGGACCAAGTGGCAAAGGGACTGTGGAGGATAGATAGGTAGATAAGAGATAGAGTGGTTAGAAAAGGACAAATAAAGCAGACCTACAAACCATATAAAGAACAGAAGATAGGGAAGTAATAGGAGGTAATACCAAAGGACTCCAGAAACCAAAGAGAATATGGACATTTTGGTGACATTGGGGTTCGCTCTACTCCTACACAGCTGCACAGAAGGTGAGATATGCAATGTCTTTGTTTGAAATTGTTCTGATTTGTGTTACATGCTAGGCCGGCGATATAACACTTGATTACTGATAGCAATGGGTTCTTAACATTCAGATGGTAAAGACACCAGCGGCTTTGAACTGACTGGTACATGTTATTAAAAGACGGCTACTAATTGATAGCATAACCCAAATACAGGAGATTTCTGCTAGATCAGGCACTATCATCCCCCATGTCTATGTAGACTAATGAAGATATTGCCAGGGACCAAACATCCAACTATAACTAATTGTCTATGGCTACCTACATTTTTTTTAATTAAATGAACACAATCAAACAACTTATTTAAGTAAATTATATTTATCTTTATTTTCTAAATTGGAAAAAAATAAGGCATAGACTTTGACTTCAGATGTTTGTTGAATCCAGCCAACAGTCTTTCTGTTTCAGCTTTAAGAATAGCATGATGGGGGTGGGATGGTGACTTTATTTTTTTACCTACCAGACCGAATACTGTTTTGTTATAAACGTCCTTGATTGTTGTGCATAGACATATACAGGGGGGGACTGACCATTCGGCCACTCGGGCACTTCCCGAGGGCCCCGGGCCACTAGGGGGACCCATCAGGGTTGCCAGCCTCAGTAAAACCAGGGACAGTATGTAAAAATCTGTGTTTTTTTTACATCTGTTTCTGAAATTTCCCTTACCGACATCCTTTTGGTCTAAAAAACCTGAGATTATAGCTGCCCCACCTCTCCAGTACCTTCTCAGCTAATATAAACATGTCTGTGTATACTGTGTGTACATGTATGTGTATACTGTGTGATTGTACACTGTGTGTGTGTATACTGTGTGGCCCCATAATCTCCGATTGCCTGGGGGCCCCATAATCTCCTATTGCCCGGGGGCCCCATGAGTTGTCAGTCCGCCCCTGGACGTATAACATTTTTCATTTGAAATACTGTCACATGCAGTGGCAGCACAGCAACAACATTCATATTTCGATTTTTTTACAGTTCATAAATATCGGTAACATGACATATATTATTGTATTTACTGTCACCTTTGCTGTTCCCCCCACAGGCTGCACAGAAGTCCCCTCTCTTTCCCTCTCACTGTTCATAGGCATCTCACAATTCAATCATAGTGCTTTGAGGTGCCACCTCTGTCTTGATTGGACGATTCACACCCCTCAAGAATATACCTTCACGTATTTTTTAAATGAACATATTGTACAGATAACCAAAAAACAAGACACAAAAGCACTGTACTATCTGTCCAATAAGAAGAATATCTATGGATCATGGGAATGCAAGGTTGAACAATATCCCAGCCTTCGTGCTGTGTACTACATAGGACCACAGACATCTGCCCCGCCAGCCTCAGAAGACAGCGCAAGTAAGTCTGTCCCTCCTCCTGCAGGGTGACGCAGATAGAATGAATCTATTATGCCCCGTACACACGATCGGACATTCTGACAACAAAACCGTGGATTTTTTTTCCGAAACGGATGTTGGCTCAAACTTGTCTTGCATACACGCGGTCACACAAATGTTGTCGGAAATTCCGAACGTCAAGAACGCGGTGACGTACAACAAGTATGAGGAGCTGAGAAAAATCAAGTTCAATAACCAGTGCGGCTCTTCTGCTTGATTCCAAGCATACGTGGACTTTTGTGCGTCTCACTTATGTACACATGATCGGAATTTCTGACAACAAAACTTGTTGTCGGAAAATTTGAGAACATGCTCTCAAACATTTGTTGGCGGAAATTCCGACAACAAATGTTCTATGGGGCATACACAAGCTCACATTCAACATTTGTTGTCGGAAAATCCTATTATGTGTACAGGGCATAAGTCTGTCCTTCTCCTCCAGGGTGAGACAGACAGAAGGGATCTCTACACCGATCAGCCATAACATTATTACCACTGACAGGTAAAATTAATACTGTTGATTATTTTGTTACAATGACATCTGAAAGTGGGTATGATATATTAGGCAGCAAGTGAACATATCCCTGAAGTTGATGTGTTGAAAGCAGGAAAAGATGGCAAGTGTAACGATATGAGCAACTTTGACAAGGGCCAAAATGTAATGGCCAGACAAGTGGGTCAGAGCAACTCCAAAACTGCAGCTCTTGTAGGATATTCCTGGTCTGCAGTGATCAGGACCTACAAAAAGTGGTCCAAGGAAGGAAAACTAGCAACAGGGTCATGGGGGGGCCCAAGTCTCACTGGTGCATTTGGTGGGGGGGGGGAGTCTGGCCCACGTAGATCCAATAGAAAAGCTACTGTAGTTTAAAAGTTGTTGAAAAAAGTTAATGCTGGTTCTGATAGAAACGTGTCAGAACACACAAAGCATTGCAGTTTGATGCGTATGGAGCTGCGTAACTATAGACAGGTGGTCAAGGTGACCCGTATCCACAGCCAAAAGTGGCTACAATGGGCAGGTGAGTATCAGAACTGGACCACGGAGCAATGGAAGAAGGTGGCCTGGTTTGAGTTTGAGTTGTTACTTGACTTAAAAGAACTTACAGGTCAGGATCTGCTATTGATGGCTTGGTGCCAGCTACCACAGTGAAGTACATGCCTTAAAGGGTTATAGTGGGTGGTCATAATGTTATGGCTGATCGGTCTAAGCATGCCCCCGCCCCTGCAGGGTGACACAGACAGATAGGAGCTATCAGTCTGGTTATCCTCTTGCAGGGTGACACAGACAGAAGGGAGACACGGGTATGTCCCTCCTCCCAAGGGGGTGACAAAATGAGAGATGAATGTTTGTTCCTCATGCAAAGTGACCATTTTTTTTTACAGATTTCAGCCTCATACTTTAAATGCAATTCATTTCCAGGCAAAGAGGAAACATCTGTTCCAGCTTTTATAGTTCCTTCACGACTTATCATTACCATTGTGACTGCAATCCTATTACTGATCAGCCTCATCATACTGACAGCCATTTCATCCAGCTGCTGCCTATTGAGAATCTGCAGGTAGGAGTCTATGTCATCTGAACCACTATAAATGGATTTGTGTCCATTTGTTATATAATAAGAATTTACAATTAATCATCCAATTGTTAATTTGCCATTTGTCTTAATGGAAACCCTACAGAATAGAAATATTGGAGATGCTGCCGTGATTCACTTTTAAAGGCATGAATGAGTACCACTTAACCCTATTACTACTTTCTAGATATGGAATCACTGACCTCCACAGGCATGCAACCTTAAAGTAGTATAACATCATCAGCATGTTTTAGCTGAACACATGAACACAATAAAATAAACATTCCCCAATTCAATGCTGCTGGCTTTTGCTTTCTCAGTGCTGCACAGGAAAGAGTTAACAGTGGGCAGTACAGTCTCCAGTCAATATGTTGGCTTTGAGAAGGGAGAGAGGGAAAAGAGGAGCAGGGGAGTGCCTTGTCATCCTAGACTATAAGGCTGTGTGCTTCTATTGATATACACAGCATAAGGAGACACAACTCTAGTCTCTGCAGGGCCGGTGCAAGGATTTTCGACTACATAGGCGAAGATGCATTTTGCCCCCCGAAACCATCCACCCATCCTCCCATCCTCTTGCTACTCTCTGTCTAAAACCAAGCTGATACCTCTTTTACATTGCGCCTTTAATGTGATGGGGCACAACGTGAAGAACGTCACAAACCATTGAAAATGGAACTGTGCTGGACTTCCACTAAACGGCAAAGTGTAATGAGGGGGTGGGGTTATGCATTCCTCGCTTCCCCTCACTGGCCACAGGCAGCTTAGGCCAACTAAAACTTCCAATGGCTCGGTTCCCCCCATAAGCAAACTCCCAGATCACACCCCCCAGATACTCCCACTTTGATCACACCTCCCTAGATTCCCCCACCCTTATTATACCCCCCATATATCCCCACCCTGATCTCACCTCCCCAGATAACCCTACCCTGATTACACCCCCAGATACCCCCCACTCTGATCACTTTCCTAGATAACCCCCTCACCCTGCTCACACCTCCCCAGATACCTGTACCCTGATAACACCCCCATATACCCCCCACTCTGATCACACCCCTAGATAACTCACTCCACCCTGATCACACCTCCCCAGATGCCCCAACACTGATAACACCCCCAGCTACCCCCAACGCTGATCACAGCCCTAGATAACCCAACCCACCCCGATCACAGCTCCCCAGATGCCTCTACCCTGATTACACCCCCCAGATACCCCCACTCTGATCACACCCCTAAATAACCCACCAGATCACACCTCCCCAGATACCCCTAACCTGATTACACCCCCAGATACCCCCCACTCTGATCACACACCTAGAAAATGCACCCCACCCTGATCACACCTCCCCAGATACCCCTACACTGATTACAACCCCAGATATCACCCTACCCTGATCACACTCCTAGATAACCCACCCACCCAAATCACACTTCCCCAGATACCCTCCACTCTGATTACAACTCCCCAGATACCCCTACACTGATTCTACCCATCAGATATCCCCTACTCTGATTACACACCCCCAGATACCCCTACACTGATTACACCCCCAGATACCCCCACTCTGATCACACTCCTAGATAACCCAACTCACCCTGATCACACCTCCCCAGGTACCAATACCCTGATTACACCCCTAGATACCCTTCTACACACTGCAGAGCACTCCATCTCTACGAGAGAGAGAGGGTGACTGAGAGAGAGATGGGTGGCTAACAGAGGGGTGGTTGAGAGAGAGAGAGAGGGGGGCTGACAGAGGGGGGCTGACAGAGGAGAGAGAGGGGGCTGAGAGAGAGGGGGCTGAGAGAGAGAGAGGGGGCTGAGCAGCGAGAGAGGGGGGCTGAGCGAGAGAGAGAGAGAGGGGGCTGAGCGAGAGAGAGAGAGAGGGGGCTGAGAGAGAGATGGGGGTCTAAGAGAGATACAGGGGCTCAGAGAGAGGGTGGTGGGAGAGAGGGGGGCTGAGAGATAAAGAGGGTGTTTGAGAGAGAGAGAGAATCGGCTGAGAAAGAGAGGGTGGTTGAGAGAAAGGGGGGCAGAGAGAGAGAGGTAGGGGGCTGAGAGAGAGAGGGTGACAGAGAGAGGGTGGTTGAGAGAGAGAGGGGGACTGACAGATAGAAGGGACTGGCAGAGGCTGAGAGAGAGGGGGGCTGAGAGAGAGAGGGGGGGGGGCTGACAGAGGGTGGCAGACAGAGAGGGGGGGGCTAAGAGAGAGGGTGGGGACTGACAGAGAGAGGGGGTATAAGAGAGAGAGAGACCCCTAGTCCTGTGCCTATCCGCAGTCCCTCCTCTGCCTCCTATTCCAGTATGTAGCTGCAGGTAGGTCTGTGTCAGCGTATGATGCCCAGTATCTTCCTGATCCGGGAGGTGCTCTGCTGCTCCTTCCAGCAGCTCCCTGGCAGCTTGAGTCTCCCATTCGTCCTTGTCCTCTGCGCCTCACTGCTGATGCTGGAGCGGAGAGGAGGTTGCAGGAGACAGAGTCAAGGTTGTGGGACTCTGGGGATGCTTCTGTGCGTCTCTTCATGGGTCAAGGAGGCTGTGAAAGTCTCCTCTTTCCTGGACTTCCAGCTGTCCTCTGTGTTCACCTTCCACATGAGCGTGGCCTCCTTCGGCGGGGCCACCCACTCACCATGTGGGGATAGATGCCCACACCCTGATGACACCGCAGCAACACGCTCCCGCTGCCACACACCTTAAACTACAACCAGGGGCAGCTGCTGCGGGCCGCACTATACTGACTGGGCTCGAGGCAGCACGCTCGGGACTGGCGGTACCCTTCTAAATTTTCTCACAATTTGAATGAGAATTACTCAGTCATGCAACACTGTACCCAAATGACATTTTTATTATTTTTTTCACCCAAATAGAGCTTTTTTTTTGTGGTATTTAATCACCGCTGGGGTTTTAATTTTTTTGCACTACAAATGAAAAAAGACCGAAAATTTTTAAAAAATATTTGTTTTTCTTAGTTTCTGTTATACGATTTTGCAAATGAGTCATTTTTCTTCATAAATGTTGACTAAAATTTATACTTCTACATTTCTTTGGTAAAAATAACCAAAATCAGTGTATATTATTTGATCTGTGTGAAAGTTATAGAGTCTACAAGCTACGGTACCGATTGTTGAATATTGATCATACCTGATGTACTGATGGCTTATCTCGTTTCTTGAGGCCCTAACATGCCAAGACAGTACAAATCCCCCCCAAATTACCCCTTTTTGGAAAGTAGACAGTCCAAGGTATTTAGTAAGAGGTAAGGTGAGTTTTTTGAAGTTGTAACAATTCTTTGGAAAATGAAGAAATTAAAAAAATAAATGTTATCACAAAAATTTCATATTAACCTCCCTGGCGGTATGATTATGTCCGATTTTTGATGCTGAAAGCGGTACAATTATTTTGCATGGAAATTTGGTGTTTTATATTGTAGGTCTGTAATTCTTATGCCGCGTACACACGTTCGGACTTTTACCGCCGGACCTAGTCCAGCGGACAATCCGCCGGACTTTCCAGCGGGGCTTCGCCGGACTTTCCGAGCGTGTGACTTGCCCACACACGCCCGGACTTCTCCGGCGGACAATCCGCGGGAAAAAGTTTTGAAAATGAACGGACTTGCCCACACACGGAGCAGTCCGTTCATTTAGAACGTAACTTCAGGTACGTAGCTAGCGTAGGCAGTAAATGCCGGCGCGCTAGCTCCGTCACCTGGCATGGATTTAAAGGGACTCCCCACGCCGAAAAACGGCGTGGGGGTCCCCCCCAAATCCATCTCAGACCCTTATCCGAGCACGTAGCCCGGCAGGCCAGGAAAGGGGTGGGGACGAGCGAGCCCCCCCCCCCTCCTGAGCCGTACCAGGCCGCGTGCCCTCAACATGGGGTGTGCCCTGGGGAAAAGGGGACTGTGCGGCCCCCCCACCCCAAAGCACCTTGTCCCCATGTTGAGGAGGACAAGGGCCTCTTCCCGACAACCCTGGCCATTGGTTGTCGGGGTCTGCGGGCAGGGGGCTTATCGGAATCTGGGAGCCCCCTTTTATAAGGGGGCCCCCAGATCCCGGCCCCCCACCCTATGTGAATGAGTATGGGGTACGATGTACCCCTACCCATTCACCTAAGGTGTAAAATGTAAAATAAAAAAACACACTTTTGAAAAAATATTTTATTGCACTGCTCCGGGGGTCTTCTTCCGTCTTGGGGGTCTTCTCGCCGGACTCCTCTGCCATTTACCTAGCTCTTTTACTGAGCGGAGAAGTCCGGCTACCTTCTTCGTCGTCGCCGCCGTCGTCTGGGGGTCTCGATCCGCCTTTGGGGGTCTTCCGGGGTCTCTTCTGTTCTTGCCGCTGTCGTCGCTTTCTGCGCCGCCTTCTTCTTCTTCTTCCGCCTTCTTCTTCTTCTTCTTCCGATGTTGACACGTCGCTCTCTCTGGCCGGAATGCCAGAGCCGCGCTGTGCTGGGACTTATATAGGGACAAGGGGACAGGGTCACATGCTCATGTCACATGGTGACCCCGCCCCCTTGTGATGTCACAGTCCCGGAGGATGCTGGGACTGTGACATCACAGGGGGCGGGGTCACCATGTCCATGTCCATGTGACGTTCCCCCCTGCACGTCTATTTACCCTCTGCACCCCCCTGCACGTCTGTTCCCCCCCAACACATATATCTGTTTCCCCTCTGTACCCCACTACATGTCTGTCCCCCCACACACATACAGTGGGGGTCGAAAGTTTGGGCACCCCAGGTAAAAATGTGTATTAATGTGCATAACGAAGCCAAGGAAAGATGGAAAAATCTCCAAATGGCATCAAATTACAGATTAGACATTCTTATAATATGTCAAAAAAAGTTAGATTTTATTTCCATCATTTACACTTTCAAAAAATGGCGTCTGCAAAAGTTTGGGCACCCTGCAGAGTTAATATCTTGTACTGCCCCCTTTGGCAAGTATCAGAGCTTGTAAATGCTTTTTGTAGCCAGCCAAGAGTCTTTCAATTCTTGTTTGAGGTATCTTTGCCCATTCTTCCTTACAAAAGTCTTCCAGTTCTTTGAGATTTCTGAGCTGTCTGTCACGCACTGCTCTTTTAAGGTCTATCCATAGATTTTCAATAATGTTGAGGTCAGGAGATTGTGAAGGCCATGGCAAAACCTTCGGTTTACGCCTCTTGAGGTAATCCACCGTGGATTTTGAGGTGTGTTTAGCATCATTATCCATTTGTAGAAGCCATCCTCTCTTTAACTTCGGCTTTTTCACAGATGGCATCAAGCTACCATCCAAAATTTGCTGAAATTTTATCCATTTTTACTTCTACTCCTGAAATGTTCCGTGTGCCACTGGCTGCAATACAAACACAAAGCATGATTGATCCACCCCCATGCTTAACAGTTGGACAGAGGTTCTTTTCATTAAATTCTGTGCCCGCCCTTTCTTCTCCAAACGTACCTTTGCTCATTCCAGACAAAAAGTTATATTTTAACCTCATCTGTCCACAGAACTTGTTTCCAAAATGTCTCAGGCTTGTCTATATGTTCATTTACAAAGTTCAAACGCTGATTTTTGTGGTGAGGACGTAGAAGAGGTTTTCTTCTAATGACTCTTCCATGAAGACCATATTTGTACAAGTATCTCTTTATAGTGGAATAGTGTACCACAACTCCAGTGTCTGCCAGATCTTTCTGGAGGGATCGTGCAGTCAAACGTAGGTTTTGAATTGCTTTTCTCACAATCCTGCAAGCTGTTCTGTCTGATATTTTTCTTGGTCTTCCAGATCTTGCTTTAACTTCCACTGTTCCTGATGACTGCCATTTCTTAATTACATTCCGAACAGAAGATATTGACATCTGAATGCGCTTTGCTATCTTCTTATAGTCTTCTCCAGCTTTGTAAGCGTCAACTATTTTCAGTTTCAGTTTTCTAGACAACTGCTTAGAAGATCCCATGGTGCTGATTGTTGGGGCAAGGTCAGATGAGTCTGGCCATTTAAAAACTTTGAGATTGACATCACCTGGTCTTCCCAGACAATGATTGAGAACTATCCATGACACTGGCAGGTCTCAGCTTTGCAAAGGGGGCAGTGCATGCTATAAATTCTGCAGGGTGCCCAAACTTTTGCAGACGCCATTTTTTTGTTTTCTGTAATTTTGAAAGTGTAAATGATGGAAATAAAATCTAACTTTTTTTGACATATTATAAGAATGTCTAATCTGTAATTTTATGCCATTTGGAGATTTTTCCATCTTTCCTTGGCTTTGTTATGCACATTAATACACATTTTTACCTGGGGTGCCCAAACTTTCGATCCCCACTGTATATCTGTTCCCCCTCTTTACCCCAATAATTGAATTTGCAAAAACCTGTGAAAATTCCACCACCATAAAGCCCCCACTGTAATATCCACGTCATCTCCCCAACTGTAATATTGGCTGAGTATGGATGGGTATGGCTGAGCATGGCTGGGTACGGCTGGGTATCGCCGAGCATGGCTGGGTATTACCATGTATTGCAGAGTATGGCTGGGTATTACCGAGTATTGCAGAGTATGGCTGGGTATTACGGAGTATGGCAGAGTATGGCAGAGTATGGCTGGGTATGGCTGGGTATGGCAGAGTATTGGCAGGGTGTTGCAGAGTATTGGCAGCGTGCTGCAGAGTATTGGCAGGGTACTGGCTGGGTATTGGCAGGGTATTGCAGAGTATTGTCAGGGTATTGGCAGGGTACTGGCTGGGTATTGGCAGGGTATTGCAGAGTATTTGCAGGGTATTGCAGGGTGTTGCAGAGTATTGGCAGGGTATTGCAGAGTATTGGCAGGGTATTGGCAGGGTATTACAGGGTGTTGCAGAGTATTGGCAAGGTATTGCAGAGTATTGTCAGGGTATTGGCTGGGTATTGCAGAGTATTGTCAGGGTATGTGCTGGCATCCGATTTCTCCCCTCCACTGTACAGATCTGTACACGGAGAGGAGAGAGGAACCGGCATCATTTTGGTTTGTTTACAAGTGATCGCTCCGTCATTTGACGGAGCAATCACATTGTAAACGGCCGACGGGTGCACCAAGATGGCCGCCGCTCCGGAGCTGCAGCCGACGGGTGTACCAAGATGGCCGCCTGGGGACAAATGTGGAAAAGGCATTCGATCTGGTATACTGGTCTTTTATGTTCTCGGTCCTACAGCATGTGGGATTGGGACGTAATATGCTCAACTGGATATCTTCCATTTACTCTAACCCGACAGCCAGGGTCAGAGCTAATGGAGTTCTATCTAATCCCTTTGTGATCACTAACGGGACAAGACAGGGTTGTCCTCTGTCGCCTCTCCTTTTTGCCCTGATCCTGGAACCTTTCCTCAGTCATGTGCGTCTGAATCCTGATGTCACTGGAATCGATGTGGGGGACTCCCAACAAAAAGTATCTGCATACGCAAACGATATGATGTTCTCACTTACAAACCCCCTAATTTCTCTCCCCAATCTGCTGCATGAATTTGAAAGCCACGTAAATTCATTTGCATAGGTTGAACTGGCGCACCTCTCAACTTGACTTTTTTTTTACGCTTGTTCACTTCTATGGGTTTTTTTTATGGCTATTTGCACACAGGTCATGTTAGCATTAAGAAAAAAAAAATGAATAAAAAAAAATTCCATTACCAGACCCTTCAGGTCTGGTATGGATATTAAGAGGAACCGCGCGCAAAAAAAAAAGAGTGGCGGTCCACCTCAAAATCCATACCAGGCCCTTCAGGTCTGGTATGGATTTTAAGGGGAACCCCGTGCCAAAAAAAAAATGGCATGGGGGTCCCCCTCAAAATCCATACCAGACCCTTATCCGAGCATGCAACCTGGCAGGCCGCAGGAAAAGAGGGGGAGGGCGAGAGAGCGCCCCCCCCACTCCTGAACCGTACCAGGCCAAATGCCCTCAAAATTGGGAGGGTGCTTTGGGGTCCCCCCCAAAGCACCTTGTCCTCATGTTGATGAGAACAAGGGCCTCTTCCCCACAACCCTGGCCGGTGGTTGTGGGGGGTCTGCGGGCGGGGGGCTTATTTTGAATCTGGAAGCCCCCTTTAACAAGGGGACCCCCAGATCCCGGCCCCCCCTGTGTGAAATGGTAATGGGGTACAAAAGTACCCCTACCATTTCACCAAAAAAGGTGACAAAAGTGTTAAAAATGACAAGAGACAGTTTTTGACAATTCCTTTATTAAAGTCTTCTTCTTTCCATCTTCTTTCCTCCATCCTACGGTTTCTTCCTCCATCTTCTTCTTTCTCCAATACTCTGCTTCCCTGCTCCGGTGTTCTCATCCGGCATCTTCCTCCATGGCGTCTCTTCTTCCCCGCTTCGTTCTTGGGCCGCTCCGCGCAATGGGAGGCTCCCGCTGTGTGACGCTTCTCTTCTTATGACAGTTCTTATATAACGGAACTGGGCTTCAGAGGGGGGCGGGGTCACCGGGTGGCCCCGCCCTCCGTTATATAAGAACTGTCATAAGAAGAGAAGCATCACACAGCGGGAGCCTCCCATTGGGCGGAGCGGCCCGAGAACGAATCGGGGAAGAAGAGACGCCATGGAGGAAGATGCCGGATGAGAACACAGGAGCAAGAAGCAGAGGATCGGAGGAAGAAGAAGATGGGAGCGTTCCAGATTCAGATAAGCCCCCTGCCCGCAGACCCCCACAACCACCAGGCAGGGTTGTGGGGATGATGCCCTTGTCCTCATCAACATGGGTGCAAGATGCTTTGGGGGGACCCCAAAGCACCCTCCCAATGTTGAGGGCATGTGGCCTGGTACGGTTCAGGAGGGGGGGCGCTCTCTCGTCCCCCCCTCTTTTCCTGCAGCCTGCCAGGTTGCGTGCTCAAGTTAGGGTCTGGTATGGATTTTGAGGGGGGCCCCGCGCTTTTTTTTTTTGCCGCGGGGTTCCCCTTAATATCCATACCAGACCTGAAGTGCCTGGTATGCTCTTGGAACCCATACCGTTTTTTTTTTTTTTTTAATTAAAGTCGCCTGGCCTGGGGGCGACTTAAAGTCGTGTTGTAAAGTCGCCCCAAGTCGCGCTAGAAGTTGTGTTGCCCCCGTGTGAATGGACTGTTAATGATAACAACGTGTGCTATTATCAATGGCATATTATTATCGTGGTGCACCGGCATATTATGTGTTGCGCTTATTCGTGCGCCGGTTCATACGCTCAATTAATAATTTATCTGGCGCACCAATTAAGGTCTGAACCGGCGCAGCGCATTCATCTTAGTAAATGACCCCCATAGTGTTGGTCTATCACATAAAATCCCAATAAAATACATTTACGTTTTTGGTTGTAACATGACAAAATGTGGAAAATTTCAAGGCACTGTATGTTCATTCCCCCATGTTTATTTATTTGTGATTTCAACGGGTGTGCATAACAATAAGCCTTTGCAATAATATCCTGTATTTAAAGTATGTTGATGTAAGTGAATATGTTCGTAAATAGATAGTCTTGAAAACTCTAGCTGGTTGTAGAACAATGATTACTTTATGAATTATGATATAAAACATAGGAAATGCATTGCAAGAGATTGGGCTCCTCTTCTTCAGACACAGATAATACACAACTAAAGCCCTGCAGAAGGAGGAGACTCAATGTGCTAAAATGTGTTTGTAGGCAGGTGCAGTCTATTTTCTCCACAGCGGGTGGCACTCCGCTGTAGTGATACTGTTGCTGGTCACTGGGGAAGCTATCCTATTGGATGCTGCCGCCCCATGTGACTCAAGCAGTCATCTTGGGTCAGGCAGAGGCTATTTAAGGCCCTGGCTCCCAGGTTTTAGCATGCTTTGGTTAATGGACAGAGTAGGGAGAGGTACCCCATATGTAAAAGGAACAGTAACCATGCTAGGGAAATGTTCCTGACGAGGAGGGTAAGCATAGGGCCTCACCTCTTCTGACTGATTCCCAATCGGGACCAGATGGCCAGGCCGCAATCGTTGCCTTCAGTTGCTATCATTCCGACTGCAATCTACCCTGTCACGCTACTGAATTGCTAGTGTGCCCAGCTGGGTGGGTGGCTTACTGGGCTTGTTGTGAACTGTTGTTGCATCCCTTCAATACAAGTTCTATTGGACCTGCCTGTGGGAATTATTGTCTCTGCACCACTCTGTGTCCCACCTACATGGTGGCTATGCTTTATGGCATACATCAATAAAATGACCATGGTTTTCCAACCAGCTGAAGCTTCTACAACTCTCTATTCCTGCACAGCCTTCCTCACTTACATCCATAATATTCTCGTGCTTGAAGAGACCCATTCTGAGGACCCTCCATGAGCGTTATCCACCACCAATAAGCCCTAGCGCTACCTCACACATTGACTGCAGAGCCTGCATTTGAATCAGATACTTAATTGTTGTTTTTCTGTTCTTTTTCTTCTTCTGTTTAGGAAAACATCCAACTTACATCACCGTCCCAGAGGTAAGAATTTTGGATGATGCATGGCCTAAAACTTTCTAAAAATGAAAAAGTGGAATATCTGTTAAAAGAGTATCTCTTTTTTAAAAAAAAAAAAGGCTTTTTAAATATTTAATAACAGTATTCTCTTGTATGTAGTTGGCTTAAAGCCAAGTATCACATTTTTTGTGAAATACAGGCATACCCCACTTTTAGGTACACAATGGGGTAGTCTTTTACAGACCTTCTTTCCTTTAGTGTAACTAAGGCAGCCTTCAGAAATGTTGGGGTCCCTTACACAACTTTAGGCCTGGGCCCCCAGGCCTGACCGCCAACATTCCCCACGGTCCGCCCGCTGAATCCCCTGTGAATGGAGAGGAATACAATTTTCAGTGCAAATATTAACAATATAATGGAACAAATGAAAGCAGTGTTAAACCCAAAACCAAAAATGTAATATATTACAGCTTACCAATACTTAGATGTGGTGGCTGCATTCATTTTCTTTTTTTTTAGGCTTTTTATTTTCTGTTTTCCCCTGGTGATCTGTTCAGTAACACACCTCTTGTATTAGAGTGCCCCCACTCTGGATAAAAGAGCAACAGAGACACCTTTGAACAGCAGTGGTGGGGTGTTAGATGTTTGCTTTAGGTACACAAACATTTTTTTTTTTTCCTTTTGGGATAAATGTTTTCCATAAATAAATGCAAACCAATCATTGTAAGCAACTCTGTCAGTATTAATCTAGGAACTGGTAAGCTGCAATATAATAAATGTTTGCTTTCATGGTTTTAGGCTAGGTTCACACCAGTCCGGTGCGAATTGCAGCTCCAGTTTGTCTGCGAAGAGAAAAATCAGTTGTTCAACAGTTCCTCTCCATTGTAGCTGCGGATCAACTGACCAGGGAGAGGGGGAGGTGGAGTGAGGAGGGGAGAGAATTTGTGTTCAGAACGGATTATGTGCCTGCAATTTGCACCGCAATGCCCAGAAAACACACACATTTTCTGGGAAATGGACAGTGCAAATGCAACACACATATGTGAACCAGACTCATTGAAACAAATAGATTTTAAAATGTTCTGCAAATTGGATGCGGTGTAACCCAGCCTAAAAGTGGTATTAGGCTGGGTTCACACCTATGCGAATTGGATGCTGCTCATTGCACATCCAATTCGCAGAACATTTTTAAATCTATTAGTTTCACTGAGTCTGGTTCACATATGTGCGTTGCATTCGCACTCCGCATTGCACAAAAAACGTGTGTTTTTTTCTGGGCATTGCAGTGCGAATTGCAGGCACATAATCTTCTATGGGAACGCATCTGATTCGCAGATACAGTCCGTTCTGAACACAAATTCTCTCCCCCACTTCACTACACCTCCCCCTGGTCAGCTGATCCGCAGCTACAACGGAGAGGAACAAAAGCTACAACAGAGCCAGCCACTCCCTCCAAAGCCCAGCGATCCACTGAGCGTGTGCGGGGGGGGGGGCAGTGTAGAGTGCTGGGAGAGCCAAGCAATATGCAGTGTTCAATCGCTAGGGTTTTCAGTGTTAGGGGTGTCGGGGGACCAATGCTGTATTCACTTAGGCAAGTATGATCCTTAAAAAAAACAAAAACAAACCCCATACTTCTCTTTTAATAAAGTCATTCTGTTATACATCACATCGGGAAAGGGAGGGTAATGGCAGAGAGAGAAAGGGGGGCAAGGACAGTGAGAGAGGGGGGCAAGGACAGTGAGAGAGGGGGGGCAAAGTCTGGTGACAGTGCTCACTCACTTGGATGGTCCCTGGGGGCTCTCTGTTTTAGTGTGGCTGTCAGCTGCCTGTTTAATCTTCCTGCCTCCACATCCCCTTCACAGATGCAGAACATGGACAGGGAGAGAGGGGTGGGTGTGTGTGTGTGTGTGTGTGTGAAGCTCTTGCATCTTGAATGGAGCAGTGTGGGGATCCCCCCCCCCCTTCCAGGACAGCTGCACCTTCCGAGCTGGCTGTCACCGCACACTGAGACCAGGGATGATCAGGAGGAGGGAGCAGCCATCAAAAGGAGGGTGAGGAGAGAAGCAGGTGGATGGAGCCATGGTTTTCTAGGGTGGAAGAGCACTCATTTCTATGCCCCACAAACACCCCAGCTGCCCCCCTATGCTACACCACTGGCTGGGAGTCTGGAGCCAGTGCAGCGGGTGGGCCTCCTACATCTGCATGGGCTGTACCCCCTTGATGATGGCCCCGAGTATAACCACTAGTGTGATATACCTAAAAGGTAAGCTGTCCTTTAAAAGTTATTTAAAGTAAAGCTATAATCGTTTGAAACTGTTGCACCTAGTCATTGCCTGTCTCTTCTGCAATAAAGAGCCTGTCTGTTTGCAATTTTTTTCTGAAAATTAGTTCCACTTTAGGCAGTAGACAAGGCAGAAACTGTCAGACCTCAGGAGGCCTCTCGGTTCTCAGGGTCATCCTTTAGTAAATCTAAATAAATATTATGACAATTACACTCTTACGCTGGGCAGAGATATTGCAGCTCATGTGACAATCAGCAAAATCACTGCTACACCCAGACAGGAGTGTAACAGTGTTTACATTATGGAAGCTTCTTCAAGGGGGCAAAGTTGTTAAAGCGGAACTTTTCTCATAACAGTTTAACAATTAATGTTCTTTAACAAAAGAGCATACATTCCACATTATTAATTATGCTATTAAAATATATGTGTGCTGTAATTTGCCTGTTACTTCTTGCTGGGGGCTGTCATTTTGTTGAAAACGAGACCAGTCACTTGCTTTCGGAAAAGTCTCCCCCTCCTCTTGGTCACTTTCTTCAATTGAAATACTGTATGTACATTTCAAGCTGTGATTGTATGTCTTGGTGAAGTTATAGACAGGGAGGCTGACAGAAGATTTACAGTGCTGTCCACAAGGGAGAAACGAGACAATTTTAGGGGGAAATAAATTAAGACACTATCCTTGTGCGTTTAACTCCTTTGTGTCTCTCTGGCATTAGTGTTTGTCTTGTCACCTCTCCTTTTCTTTTCCCCCCTCCCTAAACGATGTTCTCTCAGCACAGTCTGTTGCTTTAGTCCCCCCTTCAGCAATAGTAAATCTTAAAAATTGGACTTTAGTGGCTTTAATTTCAGGCAAAGTGTTGAGAATAAAGAGCAAGTGAGCATGTGCAGAGCAGGATAAAACAGTGCATTACTGGATTTTTAATGAATGAATAATTTGTATAGCGCTACAATGCGAACTGAATCGCCTCAAGGCATAGGCACTTCCTTTTAAGGTTTTACATAGCTATACCTTCAAAAGAGGCCAGCCAGAAGTGATCTATCAGGACGAGGGATGAGCCGAACACCCCCCGGTTCGGTTCGCACCAGAACCTTCGAACAGACCGAAAATTTGCACAAACTTTAGAACCCCATTAAAGTCTATGGCACTCGAACATTCGAAATCAAAAGTGCTAATTTTAAAGGCTAATATGCAAGATATTGTCCTAAAAAGGGTTTGGGGACCCGGCTCCTGCCCCAGGGGACATGGATCAATGAAAAAAATTTTTTTTTAAATAAATCAGTGAAATAAACCTAGCAGCCACTTTAAATGTGTAAACTGAATTGTATCTAGATTAAACTCAAACGTGTAATGTAATAAAGTGTTTGAAAATAATCAAGTAGCGCTATAAACTATATGTGAAATAAAGTGTTGCAAAATTATCATAAAACAACAGCATATAACACCACGTGAAAAAATGTTAAGTGAAAAAAAATCCTTTTGATGACTGTAGTGAAAAATAAAAAACAATATATGACAAGATATGTCCAATTAAGGTCAATCTTCAAAATGTTCTTTTATAAACTTCCACCACACCGACGTGTCTCGTGATCCCTCTCCCAATAAGACCGCACTCACCAGATAATGTTGCCTCCCACTTTCGTGGTTGGCAAAGGAGCTGTTTAACCACACCTGGGTTAGATAAACGATCAATCCAAAGAATATACCTCCATATGTGAAAATAAAACATAAAAAGTGCTCCACATAGCGTGATTCTGTTTGCAAAACGATTTATTCAAACATATCATCCACACACCCTTCAATGGTTAAACTCACATGTTCAAAGTAAAAAAACAGCAAAACACAGCAAAATGTTCCACAGCACACTGCAACAGAGGATAACTTGGCGGTACGCACAAATGGTCACAAGGGATACCAAACTATGCTACTTCAGGTCTCACCCACTCCTCTAGACGCTGCCCAAGGTGCACCCAGTGATGAATGAACTCTGAATGGCGAATATGTAGAGCGGTGAGTGGAGCCGATCTCTGAGAACTAAGGATGAGCCCGGTGTTCGATTCGAACCCATGTTCGAATCGAGCACCGGGTGTTCGCTCGCTCGGCGAGCCCAGAACTATTGGGGCCGCTCGCATCAAATTCGTGTGATGCGAGCGGCCCCGCAATGCATTGCGGCCCGCGCAGTGCAATGCTGGCTGATGATTGGCCAAGCATGCACTGTGACCCCGCATGCTTGGCCAATCACAGCGCCGGCAGCGAGGAGAGCCATAATTGGCTACAGGCAGGATGCGGCGGCGGCCTCGCATATTATGTTTCACTCACAGTGTCAGCGTGTCAGTGTGCTGCTGACTGCTGACAACAATATGTGCTTTATTTCTGGGGATATGTGTGTGCATGCTGTTAGAACAGCATTGCAGTATCACATCTGGGGGGTGTCTATAGGTAGCCTGTGAAGGAGGGCAGGTTTCCTGTGCTTAGAACTTTCCCTGCAAAAAAGTGTCATTTTTGCAGGAAGAAAGCTATTTAAATCACTCGCGGCTAATGAATTGATGGCTCCTGTAACACAGAGAGCTGTCATTCATTAATAAAAAACAAAAAAAAAAGCGTAGGGGTCCCCCCAAATTCAATAACCAGGCCCTTCAGGTCTGGGATGGATATTAAGGGGGATCCCAGCCAAAAAAAAAAAAAAAATGGCGTAGGGTCCCCCTCAAAATCCATACCAGACCCTTGAGGTCTGGTATGGATTTTAAGGGGAACCCTAGCCAAAAAAAATGGCGTAGGGTCCCCCTCAAAATCCATACCAGACCCTTGAGGTCTGGTATGGATTTTAAGGGGAACCCTAGCCAAAAAAAATGGCGTGGGGTCCCCCTCAAAATCCATACCAGACCCTTATCCGAGCACGCAACCTGGCAGGTCGCAGGAAAAGAGGGGGGGACGAGAGCGGCCCCCCCTCTCGCCTGAACCGTACCAGGCCACATGCCCTCAACATTGGGAGGATGCTTTGGGGGTCTAAGACCCCTAAAGCACCTTGTCCCCATGTTGATTAGGACAAGGGCCTCTTCCCCACAACCCTGGCCGGTGGTTGTGGGGGTCTGCGGGCGGGGGGCTTATCGGAATCTGGAAGCCCCCTTTAACAAGGGGACCCCCAGATCCCGGCCCCCCCCTGTGTAAAATGGTAAGGGGGTACAAAAGTACCCCTACCATTTCACCAAAAAAGTGGCAAAAATGGTAAAAATGACAGGAGACAGTCTTTGACAATTCCTTTATTAAAATCTTCTTTCTTCTTTCTTCATCCTTCGGATTCTTCATCTTCTCCTTCCTTCATCTTCTTCCATCTTCTTCTTCCATTTTCTTCTTCCTCCGATCCGCTTCTTCTTGCGCTGGTCTTCTCGTCCTTCTCGTCCGGCATCTTCTTCCGTCGGCGTCGGCGTCTCTGTCTCTTCTTGGGCCGCTCCGCGCAATGGGAGGCTCCCGCTGTGTGAGGCTCCGCTCCGTCTGACAGGTCTTTTATAATGGAGGGCACCTGGTGACCCCGCCCCCTCTGACGCACAGGGACGTCATGGGGAATTCCATGATGGCTTTCCCCATGACGTCAGAGGGGGGCGGGGTCACCAGGTGCCCTCCGTTTTAAAAGACCTGTCAGATGGAGCGGAGCCTCACACAGCGGGAGCCTCCCATTGCGCGGAGCGGCCCAAGAAGACACCGACGCCGACGGAAGAAGATGCCGGACGAGAAGGACGAGAAGACCAGCGCAAGAAGAAGCGGATCGGAGGAAGAAGAAAATGGAAGAAGAAGATGGAAGAAGATGAAGGAAGGAGAAGATGAAGAATCCGAAGGATGAAGAAAGAAGAAAGAAGATTTTAATAAAGGAATTGTCAAAGACTGTCTCCTGTCATTTTTACCATTTTTACCACTTTTGTACCCCCTTACCATTTCACACAGGGGGGGGGCCGGGATCTGGGGGTCCCCTTGTTAAAGGGGGCTTCCAGATTCCGATAAGCCCCCCGCCCGCAGACCCCCACAACCACCGGCCAGGGTTGTGGGGAAGAGGCCCTTGTCCTAATCAACATGGGGACAAGGTGCTTTAGGGGTCTTAGACCCCCAAAGCATCCTCCCAATGTTGAGGGCATGTGGCCTGGTACGGTTCAGGCGAGAGGGGGGGCGCTCTCGTCCCCCCCTCTTTTCCTGCGGCCTGCCAGGTTGCGTGCTCGGATAAGGGTCTGGTATGGATTTTGAGGGGGACCCTACGCCATTTTTTTTGGCTAGGGTTCCCCTTAAAATCCATACCAGACCTCAAGGGTCTGGTATGGATTTTGAGGGGGACCCTACGCCATTTTTTTTTTTTTTTTTTTGGCTGGGATCCCCCTTAATATCCATCCCAGACCTGAAGGGCCTGGTTATTGAATTTGGGGGGACCCCTACGCTTTTTTTTTTTCATTTTTTTTTTTTTTTATCAATGACTTTTTTTTATGAATGAGTTTCAATGAATCACTGTTCTCTGTGTTACGGGAGCCGTGAATTAACATTAGCCGCGAGTGATTTTAAATAGCTTTTTTACTTTCAAAAATGACACTTTGCGCAGAGACAGTTCTAAACACGGGAAACATGCGCCCCTTTACAGGCATACTATAGACACCCCCCAGGTACGAAATTTAAAGGAATATTACACTTTTATTGTTTCAATTTAAGCATTATTAAAATCACTGCTCCTGAAAAAACGGCCGTTTTTAAAAAAAATTTTTGCATTGATACATGTCCCCTGGGGCAGGACCCAGGTCCCCAAACACTTTTTATGACATTAACATGCATATTAGCCTTTAAAATGAGCACTTTTAATTTCGAACGTTCGCATCCATTATAACTAATAGGGTTCTAAAGCTCGCACGGACTTTAGGTCCGTTCGCGGGTTTCTGGTGCGAGCCGAACGGGGGGGGTGTTCGGCTCATCCCTACTGAGAACACCAAACTGTCAAAAGAGGAATTTCAAAGTCCGTGTGGCCGGTCTTATTGGGAGAGGGATCACGAGACACGTCGGTATGGTGGAAGTTTATAAAAGAATAATTTTGAAGATTGACCTTCATTGGACATATCTTGTCATATATTGTTTTTTATTTTATTTTTCACTACAGTCATCAAAAGGATTTTTTTCACTTAACATTTTTTCACGTGGTGTTATATGCTGTTGTTTTATGATAATTTTGCAACACTTTATTTCACATATAGTTTATAGCGCTACTTGATTATTTTCAAACACTTTATTACATTACACGTTTGAGTTTAATCCAGATACAATTTGGTGTCTATAGTATGCCTGTGAAGTGGCACGTGTTTCCCGTGTTTAGAACAGTCCCTGCACAAAATGAGATTTAACGGAAAAAAAAGTAATTTAAAACTGCTTGCGGTTTTAATGTAATGTCCGGTTCCGGCAATATGGATGAAAATCATTGAGAAAAATTTAATGGGTAGCTCCCCCTGCCCATTACCAGCCCCTTTGGGTCTTGTACGGATATTAGGGGAACCCCGTACCCAAATTAAAAAAAGGAAAGGCATGGGGCCCTCAGGCCCTATATACTCAGAACAGCAGTATACAGGTGGCGCAAAGAAGACAGGGACTGTGTAGGTTTGTTGTGTTAAGTAGAATCTGTTTGTAATTTTGAACTGGTACATTTTTAAAGTGTAGCTCCAGTCAAAAAATCTATTTTTAAGCTTTTTGGAAAACATAGGGAAGGGTTATCACCCCTGTATAATCTTTTTTCATCTCACTTCCTGTTGTCTCCTTCCGTTTGCAAGTAGGAGGCGTTTTTAAGTTGGATGTTTGAAAGTAGGGGCCTGCCCTATATGCTCTGCAGAAATTTGGCCTTAAGGTGTTGGTGTTGCCACAAGTTAACACTGTAAGCCCTCAAAGTGACTCTTGGTGGGCGCTGGAGCGCCCTGCTGTGAACTATTATATCAAGAATTGTAATTACATGCCATTGTTGAACAGTGGTAGAAAAATTGGGCCTGTGGTGGTGATAGTGGTGCCACAACACTAAGTCCCCACAGTTACTCTCGGTGGGCGCTGAAACGGGCCCTGCTTTGAAATATTATATCAAGAATTGTAAGTACATGCACCTGTTAAACAAACAGGGGCTGAAAAATTGGGCCTTAGGCACTGGTGCCACAACACTGCAACCCCTCACAGATACTCTAGTTGGAGTGCAGGAATGAGCCCTGCTGCAAAGCATTGCATCAAAAATGTTAATTACATGCCCCTGTTAAACAGGGGCTGAAAAATTGGGCCTTAGCCACTGGTGGTGGCACCAGGAACCAAAAATGTTCTTCCATGCCATCAGTAGGATCATTGAGGAGGAAGAGGATAGTCAGTCAACATAACAGGACAGTCACTCAGCATCAGCATTAGGCAGTCTTGAAGGGATGTGTCATTTCAAAAAAAATTATTCGGTTACATCAGCTTCAGGTGCTTGGTAGCTGGTGGTGATCCAAGACTGATTCATCTTTATGAAGGTCAGTCGATCAACCGAGTCGGTGGACAGGCGCACACTGTGATCGGTAACAAAGCCTCCAGCAGCACTGAATGTGCGTTCCGAAAGAACGCTGGATGCAGGACAGGCCAGTAGCTTAATTGCATACTGTGCAAGCTCTGGCCAGTGATCCATCCTCAAGACCCAGTAAGCCAGAGGATTTTCGGTGGGAAAGGTGTCCAAGTCTGACATAGCCCCTAGGTATTCCTGCACCATGTAAATCAGACGCTGGCGACGGTTGCTGGAACCGATCATACCTTGGGGCTGCGGACTAAAAAATTGGCTGAATGCATCGGTCAGACAGTCACCTTCTCCACCGCTCCTTCTGTTACTGACCGAAGCCTCAGCAACTCGTTGTCCAGGACCAGGAGTTTGTAACCTCCCACTCGCTGGGAACACGTTGCACAGACCTTTCTGCAAGGCCTCCCGGAGATGTCTCATCCTCTGCTCCCTCTGCGATGGCAAGATAAGGTCTGCAACCTTACCCTTGTACTGTAGATCAAGGAGAGTGGCCAGCCAGTAATCGTCCCTCTCCTTGATCCAAAGAATACCAGGATCCTTCCGCAGCCTTTGCAGGATCAGGGAGGCCATGCAGCGTAGGTTAGCTGAGGCATTGGGGCAGGAGTCCTCTGGGTCACTAAGGACGTCATGATCTGCAGCCACCTCCTCCGAGCCACGTATAAGTCCACCGGTTTCTTGGGACTGTAAATCATCCCTAAAAGACTGCTGCTGCTGATGCTGAGTGCTGAGTGCCGAGTGCCAGGCTCCACCTCCATGCTGACACAATCCTCCTCCTCCTCCTATTCCTCCTCTTCCTGTGTGATGTGTGGGACAGAACACTGTTTGGATAAAGAGGGTCTTGAGAGGCAAGGAAGTCCTCCTCTTCCTGCCTCAGGTGCCCTGTCCATTATTCCACGCAGCGTATGCTCCAACAGGTGGACAAGAGGTGCAGTGTTACTGATGCATGCACCGTCACTGCTCACCATCCTCGTGGCCTCCTCAAAATGGTGACAGACAGTGCATGCATCCCTGATCATGCCCCACTGGCGTGGTGAAAAAAAAACGAGCTCCCCTGACCCTGTCCTGGTACCGTAGTCGCACAGGTACTCATTGATGGCCCTCTGCTGCATGTGCAGCCGCTGCAGCATGGCCAGCATTGAGTTCCACCTGGTGGGCATGTCACATATAAGGCGGTTCTTGGGCAGGTTCAACTCCTTTTGCAGCTCAGCCAGCCGAGCACTGGCATTATATGATCGGCGGAAATGCACAGACTTTCCTGGCCTGTATCAGGACATCCTGTAAGCCCAGGTACTTGCCCAAGAACCGCTGCACCACCAGGTTAAGGACGTGAGCCACACAGGGCACATGGGTCAGTTGTCCCTGTCAGAGGGCAGAGAGGAGGTTGGTGCCATTGTTGCAAACCACCATTCTTGGCTTAAGCTGGCGTGGTGTCAACCACCTCTGCAGAGCTGACAGAACCTCTGCCCCAGTGTGGCTCCTGTCCCCCAAACACACCAGCGCAAGCACGGCATGGCATCTTTTTGCCTGCGTACTTGCGTAGCCCCTTGAATGCCTACGGAGCACCGCTGGTACCGAGTACAAAGCACCGGAAGAGGCCATGGAGGAAGAAGAAAAGGAGGGGGAGGAGAGAGGTGCGTCACAACCAGTAGTAGCATTTTCGAGGCGTGGTGGCTGAACAACCTCCAACACTACTGCACCTTGTCATGCATCCTTCCCAGCTGCCAAAAGAGTGACCCAATGGGCCGTGAAAGATAGGCAACGTCCCTGTCCATGCCTGCTGGACCATGAGTCAGTGGTAATGTGCACCTTACCACTGACCGCCCTGTCCAGCGAGGCATGGACTTTGCCTTCCACATGCCGGTAGAGAGCCAGAATCGCATTCCGTGAGTAAAAGTGGCGTTTGGGAACCTGCCACGGAGAAACCGCACATGGCACAAACTCACGGGGGGGCCAAGTCTACCAACTGAAAAGGCAGCAGTTGAAGTGCTAGCAATTTAGCCAAGCTAGCATTCAACCGCTGGGCATGTGGATGGCTGGGAGTGAACTTCTTTCGACGGTCCAGCAGCTGGGGCAGGGAAATTTGCCTGCTACAATCGGACGTCGGTGTACTGCTAACAGAGTGCCCGCAAGTACTTGGCTGTGACACACCTAATTCTACACCTTCATTCCTCTCAGTGCAGCTTTCAGAGAGGACTGAAGGTATAGTGGGGTTGGAGATCCTAGCTGATGAGGAGCAAGGAGAGGTCCGCTTTGTTCTTTGGTGTGGGTCTTTAAGGTACGCTTGCCAACGAGCTGCATGGCAGGTCAACATATGTCTGGTCAAGCATGTGGTGCCCAAGTGGCTGATGTTTTGGCCACGCAAGATACACTTGAGACATATGTTGCAAATAGCAACGGTGCGATCTGCTGCACTCGTCTCAAAAAAGGCCCACACCAAAGAACTTTTGGAATAATGGTCTGAGGTTTGATTCAGTCGGTGTGCTGCCCTTAAACTGGCCCCCGGAGGGCATCCTGCCTCGTTGGAGATGTGCCGCCTCCTCCTCCTCTCTCCGATCAGGCACCCACGTGGAGTCAGTGACCTCATCATCCCCTCCCTCTTCATCACTGGAGCAAACCTGGCAGTATGCTGCAGCTGGTGGAACATGACTGCCAGATTGCTGTCCTTGAGCATCCCCTCTCTCTGCGCTCACGCTACTGCCTTCCTCTAGCTGGGTATCATCATCAGAGCCATCAAAAACGCTGGGCATCCTCCTTGAGCATGTACCCAACACTGTGGTCAAACAGTTCGGGGACTCCTCAGGAGGACATGGTGGGTCTAGGGAAGGAGTGACTGATGACATTGAGACAAGGGAAGAGGACGCATTGCGGCTGCTTTGTCAGTACCCTGAGCCTGGGTGAGAGAGGATGAGGAGGATGAAGAGGATGAGGAGGGCTTGGTCATCCACTCTACCAAGTCTTCAGAATGATGTTGCTCAACGCGTCGAGCTCGCGAAAATATGGACAAGCGTGTCCCATGGCCACCTGCTGATGACGATGCACCGCGTCCAAGACCAGCACTGTTGCCTCTAGACACAGAGCCTGCTTGCCCTCTTTTATTGGCTCGTGACTGTCTGCCTCTCCTTGTTGGCCTTCCAGACATACTAATGGCCTGCAGGGAGATGGGAAAACCAGCAATAAGGGGTAGCTTCAGGTGTATACTGTGCAGGAGGCACACTACACCCACTGTAACAGCGCTAGGTTAACAAGCAAAGCTGACACTGTCCCTGCCTATCCTGCTCTCTCCCTGCACGCCAACACACTACACAAGGCCGCCGAGCTGGCGGCCTTATATAGTGTGGGGCATGTACTAAACCACCCTGAGCTATAATTATGACTCTCCTCGCTGCCAGCGCTGTGATTGGCCAAGCATGCGTGGTCACAGTGCATGCTTGGCCAATCATCAGCCAGCAATGCACTGCGATGGCGCAGTGCATTGTAAGCCGTTTGTGCCACACAAATGGTGCGAACGGCCCACAAAGTTCTGGGTTCGAACAGGCGAACGGCCGATGTTCGAGTCGGACTTTTAATTTTCTGACTTAAGTTCCAGTTTATTTCTAGGTAAAACATACAGCGTTTCAGCTCTAAAATTTTATTTTTCACATTTTTAAAGGAAAAAAATTAAAATAAAACACTGTTTTGTAATATAATTTGAGTAAATATTTACAGCAGACAAAAGCGCCAGTGACATAAAAGGGTTTTAAACATGAAAAAAAACATTAAGTGGAGTTTGCCTGATTTTCAGTACAATTGCAGGAGTAAGTCCAGTGGTGGCTGGCGGCCCGTCCATAGGGGTGGAGCCCCCCAGGCAGTCAAAAAAAAATTAAAAAATAAATATATACATTTTATTTGGACATGTCCCTTTAAATAGAAATAAAAAGGTTGCGCCACAGCTTCCGGCACGATAGACTGGCCGGGCGAGTGCAGCGCATAGACTTAGATGCATTGAGCAGCACTACCGACGTCACTCAAAGAAGTGATGGTGGCACTCGTCTGCTCAGTCCAGCGTGAGAGGAAGCTGAGCTGAGCCGATGTTCGGCGGATGAACTGATGCACAGATAGGGCGATGGAAAGTTAATGTCTGGCTGTAAATAACATTGATACTACTATTGCTATTGATACTACTACTACCATCGATACTACTACTATTGATATTGATACTACTATGAAAATATATATGAATAATATGAAATACATGGGTTATATATATATATATATATGGTTGGTTGGGGCTTAGCCGCCACTGAGTAAGTCCAATCTGATATTTGCAAGTCATTGGTCCTCATACTGCAAATGTTGCTTGGTATTCCTTGATAGTTGCAATGGCTGACAAGGGCTAATACAACAGCATTTTTATTTTTTTTTCAACTTGGAGATGGTGTGGCAGTGCTAACCACCACCTAAAAAAAAAAGGTCTGAGGGTGTGCTGGAGTGTTTTATAAGGTTTCATTGAACACCTTCCTATTGCCTTCTCTCGTGGGTACATCTATATATTTCTATACAACAAGGTTTCACAAGCTGTAGACCAGCATATTATTTATTTATTATATATTTATTTAGCAGAACGCAATTACAAACTGCTAGATACCAAACATGATAAAGAAAAGATGTCCAGTAGATTTCTCTTAGGAGATCTTATTAGCCTTCTGGGCCTTGTCATTTTTTAGGCATATTTTGGTGTCTAACAGATTGATATCTTCTTATACATTAGCCACTTTTTAGGAAGCTAACAGCATCACCATAGGAGTTATGGAATATGAATTAAAGATGACAGCTTGAGACATATGAAAGTTCAGCTCTTGGTCAATATACCAGACTTATAGATATTAATTCATTGAGCTTCTCTCCAGGCTGTTTTTGAGTTGACCATTTAAAACAGGTTCTCATCAGAATTCTTTTGAAGACCTGCGCTGATGAAAATTTATGATGCCTTCTAACTTGTCTGCTTCCTATCAAATATGACCTAAACTGGAATGTGGTTTGTCAAAGATGTCTACTTCCCTGGCTGCCGAACATAGACAGAAGATTTAAATCTGACTGTTTTTGTAATAGACTTGCAAATTCTGGGGAAAACAAGGGTGACATGGTGCTCAGTACTACGTTGCTTCCACTCCTGAAGGCACTAAATGTTGTAATACTTGATAACTCCAATACGTTGTTATGAAAAAGTTGTTAAATTTACTTTATACATATACCGTATTTATCGGCGTATAACACGCACCCCAAGTTTAGGAGAGAAGTTTAGGGAAAAAAAAAATAAATAAATAAAAAAAACTTACGTTTAAGCATCATTTGCAGCTTGCCCAGCGTCATTTGCAGCTTGCCCAGCGTCATTTGCAGCCTTTCCCAGCGTCATTTGCAGCCTTTCCCAGCGTCATTTGCAACCTGCCCAACGTCATTTGTAGCTTGCCCAGCGTCATTTGTAGCTTGCCCAGCGTCATTTGTAGCTTGCCCAGCGTCATTTGTAGCTTGCCCAGTGTCATTTGCAGCTTGCTAGTGTCATTTGCAGTTTGCCCACGTTTAAATTTCCCGCCGCGTGACAAACCGCGCATGCGCGGCCGAAAAAGACCGAACCGCGGCCGAAAAAGACCGAGCCGACTGTTCAGCTCCGCTCGGAGTCCCGCCTCCCTGCTGTTTCGGGAGCGAGCGCAGGGAGGCGGGACTACGAGCGGAGCTGAACAGCCGATTTTTGTCATTTTTTTTTTTTGGGTATCGGCGTATAACACGCACCCACGACTTTCCCCGATTTTAAGGGGGGAAAAGTGCGTGTCATACGCCGATAAATACGGTATGTATAATGTTGAAAAGCCCAATGAAAAAATAAAAAAAAAAAAAAAAAACAACATTTATAAATACTTCATAGGTAAGCCTGCATAGTTGTAATAACGTAAATATTCAGATTCTTCCAGAAATCCAATCATTGGCAGGACCATTATATCACTAAATCAATACAAAATGTATTATTAATGACTTAAATCCCACTTGATTGTGCACCATTTCTGTGTGGGTTAATGGAATACAATATTTATATTGCAGAAAGACAAAGATCAGATAACTTTCCCCTTACTGAGAATTTAAACCGAGGCACAACTGATCTAATAAACATAGACACGGTAGGTTTAAGAAAGATCTGTGGCTTCCTCTGCTGGCAGCATTAGGCATTACATATTAATATTTTTTTTTTTCCCCCCCCCAGAGTACAGAAGTGTCTTACGTGGAGCTGGAAATCAGTCAGAAGCCACCCTCCCAAAAAATGCTGAATCCTCGTTCTACAGTCTATGCAACCATAATGTGATTTTATTTAAAGAACCTAAAAGGGCTCATGCACGCAGCGCTTAAGAAAATGCCATTGTTACAGGCATTAAATGCACCTTTATGTAAGCTTATATGTCTATTATAGGCGTATTAGAAGAGGAACGTTTACAGCCAGAAAAAATAAATAAAATAAAAACACCCCCATAGAAAAATGCACGTTCAGGAGAGGAGCTGAAGAGCAGATAAAAGTGTAATGTGCCTAAACCTACATAAATGCTAGACATGTCTATCATTTGAGTATTAAAGTATAATGAAGGCCAAAACTTTTTTCTTTTTAGTTTTGGATAGAGCAAAGAGGGATTAGATGGTCAAATTTTTATTGCGGTCTTTCTCCCCAGTAGGGTGATTCACCCTCTCAATCTGTTCACCATGAAGATTGCAACTAAAAGAAAATCACAAATTTTGGGGTGTCCCCAGAAAAGTAATTGAAGAGAAATCTTACAAGGGGGACACTAGTTCTGGTGATCTGGAGGTCCCCAATGTATACTAATTTGGAGGGATGTCCTCTCACTTCCTGTTTGGCCATGGGACAGAAAGTAAAGGGAAATCTCCAAAATTGAACAAAGGGGGCACAAAAAAATTTGCCTATAGTTCTACTTTAATGTATTCCAGTGGCTAGAATTAATATTCTGGCCAATAGAATGCATTAACGCTTAAACGCTAGATGCACTTAACTGCATATGCATTAAGCATGCAGCTTTTACCTCAGGCATTCAGAGGGGCTTAAACAGACGCCCTGTGTGCATGAGGCCTAAAGAAGCAGGGCTCAATGAAAAAGGTGTGATTTTGGTGGACAAAATGCTTCACTACTTATTGAATCATTGACCTAGAACACCCATGTTTGACATGCCCACGTTTATTCCAGGTGAGTTATTCATGAAAATAACAAAAAAGGAAGGATCCCAAGATACAGCTACACATAATTTGATCGTACACAATTTTTTTTATCTGCAACTATGTAGTGCAAGGGTTTAGCGAAAAGAAGATTAACTAAAATTATTTATTTAGGTAGACCCCCTCACTGCAAAGCTCTTACTAAATCAATAGACTGAACAGAAATTATCCCACAAGACTATAAAATGCAAACCATGTATTGGCAAGCTGAATCAATCAAACTTGGGTAGAACCAGCCTGTCAGATTTTACATGCAATCATTGCTAGTGGCTGTTATAGCCTGTAGCAATAATCACTGTGTTCTTCCTGACAGGAGGGATTCCCCCCATCAACCCATGGTTGCAGGAAAGAAATTCACTCAGTCTATTGCCAGCCTCACACTTTGGACTAGTTTACATGGGCAGCTGGGGGTGGTAAAGATAGCTTAGCCTCAATTGTACAGAACAATTCTCTCCCCTTCCCTTCCCTTCCCTTCCCTTCCCCACTGGCACCAGCCATGTTAGTAGACACTGCCACAGTCAGGATGCAGCAACAAACAAAAAATATTATTAATATATATATATATATATATATATATATATATATATATATATATATATATATATATATATACATACACACACATACACATACACACATATACATATACATATACATACACACACACACACACACACACCACAGACCATGTTTGGCTGTCTGGCAGTACCGCGGCCAATGAGGTCGCAGTGCAGAGATGCAGGCTTTCAAGGGTTAAAACCGACGGTTAATTACCAATAACAATGTTTCTACAAAACCTTACAGGACGGCAACCAATGAGAGATGATAGGCTCCTCCCTACAGGAACGACAATCAAATCACAGCCGTTGGCCCCACCTTACCCCTTGTCCCTCAGTAGTTGTAAAGTAATACTCCCAACCGATTCACAAGGGTTTTTCCAACATTTAGGCACTTACCACCTAGTGTGTACATACGCCTCCACCCACAACAGGGCGGGAAGTAGGCCTGCCGTCCTGAAAGGTTTTGTAGAAACACTGTTATCTGTAAGTAACAGTCGGTTTTCTCACCTTCCAGGACTGCAACACATGAGAGGATAATAAAGAAATCCACAGGCCTACCTTAGGGTGGGACCACTGCCTGTAACACTTTTTGACCAAAGGCAAGGTCTTGCTGTGATAGGACCTCCACTCGGTAGTGCTTCATGAAGGTGTCTTGACTGGACTGGACCAGGTGCAAGGGCTCGCCTCTAGTTGAGTGTGCTTTCAACTTTTCTGGTGCCTGAGCTCACGTAAGCTATAGTAATACCTTGCCTTATCTACCTACAGACTTAAGATTTTGAGGCTTGGAGTCCCTCTCTAGGTCCAGAGAAGAGGATTAGATCTCCTAAATTATTTTAACCTCTGTAGATAAGTAAGAAGGCATCTCCTGACATCTAAACAATGACATTTATTTTCCCCTTCATTCTTAGGTCCCTTTCACAGGGGACGGATCCGTATTGATCCACCCCGTGAAGATCCGCTACTCAGCGGGGATCGCTCAGCTGATCCCCGCTGAACTGGCTGATGACAGGGCGGTCCCTGCACACTGTGCAGGGACCGCCCTGTCAGTTCTCCGCTCTCCTCTATGGGGGAATCGGATGAACACGGACCGCCGTGTTCATCCAATCCGCTCTGCAGATGGATGGATAAATAGGGTTTTCCTCCGTCTGCAGAATCGGACAATAGCGGGTGTCAGCAGATGCTCATCCGCTGACACCCGCTATCCCATAGGGGTGCATGTACGTCCGTTTTTCATCCAAAAACGGATGGATGAAAAACGGACATACGGTCCGCAGCTATGAAAGGGGCCTTAGGGTTCTCGCAAAAGGATGGTAAGGTTATTACCCGAGTCCTATGGAAGGTTGAAGACACCTTTGGCAGATGGCATCATCCTCAAGCCAGATCCATTATATCTGGTAGGATCAGCAAAAAAGGGTTCTTTAAAGCGGTTCGGCACCCATTTCATTTAGTAAATCTCTTTGCCTTCCAAATCAGGCAAAGAGTACTAAATGAAATGTTTTTTTTTTTTTTTTTTTTTTACTTACCTTGTAATTGAAGACTTCCGGTCTTCTCTCTCTGCGGCGGCGGGCGGGGTCTCTGCGTCGATCGTCGTCACGCCGCACTGTCTCCTGGGATCTGGTGTCATTGATCCCAGGAGTCAGTGCGGGCATCTTCCGAAATCTCGCGAGATTTCGGCCACATCTTCCGAAATCTCGCGAGATTTCGGCCACATCTGCCGAAATCTCGTGAGATGTCGGCAGATGTGCCGTTACTGCGCACGCGCGAGTAACGGCGGTGCATGCTGGGCCATCAACAGTGCCTGTGGGGTTTCACATGCCCACAGGCAAGATGGACCCCAGCAGACAAGAAGAAGACAAGAAGAAGATGAAGATGAAAACCGGCAGCGATCGAGATGGAACATGGAACAGGTAAGTCCCCCAATTGAGCTATATGCCCTTGGCATATAGCCCAAAAAAAAAAAAAAAGTGTGCAGAGTGCAGAACCGCTTTAATGGAAAGACCCTGCAAGTCCCCTACCCTCCTAGCAGTAGTAATTGCTAGGAGAAAGGCTAGTTTTAATGGTCAAAAACTTAAATGAAATCTTCTAAAAGGTTCAAAAGAGTGTCTAGCTAATTATTCTAGAACCCTCGTTAGGTCCCAAGGTGGAAACCCATCCTTCTTGACAGGGGTAGCCCTATCCCTGGCTACCAGAAATCTTTTAATTAAAAGGTTCCTTCGCTACTCTAGCATCGATAGAGTAACGATAGAGCTGCCACTTGTACTCGGAGTGTTGACAGCCATACCCTTCTCTACCCCATCCTGAAGAAATTCTAGCATTACTGGAATAGAAGTGGAAACTATTTGTTTTAGTTTACACCAAGATCGAAAAACTTTCCAAACCTTAAAAGTAAATATTTCTTGTCATCGGCTTTCTGCTTAAGAGGAGTGTGTCCATCATTCTGTCTGAGCAAACTTTGCTGTTAAGGATCTGGTGCTCACTAACCAGGTCGTCAGATGAAAGAATCCCAGTCTGGGGTGCAGCACTGGACTCTGCGAGAGAAGGTCCGAAATGTCTGGGAGCTTCCAGGGAGGCACTACCGAAAGTGCCTTCAAGGTCACAAACCAAGCCCTTCTTGGCCACCATGGGGCCACTAGGAGGACATGGCCTGAAACCTGGCTGAGTTTCTGAATGACTTGTGGAATCAGTGCAAGAGGGGGGGAAGGCGTAAGCCAACTGGAAGGTCCAGTTTTGCGCTAGAGCATCCAAACCCTCTGACTCTTGAGAGAGAGAGAATAACTTCTTTACCTTCCTGTTCTTTTGATTGGCAAAGAGGTCTCTCTCTGGGCAGCTAAACTTTTGAACAAGTACTCAAAACATTTTTGGGTTCAGTTCCCATTCTCCATGTCTGACAGGTTGGCGCCTGAGGAAGTCTGCTTCCTGGTTGTCTGTGTCGCTTATGTGGACCGCTGACAAGAAGGAGACTACCCTGTGCTCGGCCCAGGTCAGGATCTCCTTCGCTAAGGCTAGAAGGGTTTGGGACCTGGTCCCCCCTGATGGATCAGATAAGCTACGGTCGCAGCATTGTCTGAACAGACCAGGACTTCTTTTCCTGTCACCATCTTTTCGAAGGCTTTTAGGGCTTTGCCCACCGCTCTGAGTTCCAAGATTGGAAGCAAATTGGGCTACTTCCCTCTGCCAAGAGCACTGAGCTTTGGCTTTCCCTAGGTGAGCTCCCCATCCCCAGGCACTTGCATCTGTGGTGACCTTTAGTGGATCCCACTGTCCCCAGGATCTGCCTTTTTCCAAATTGCCTGGGACTGACCAGGGAGGATTTTACCTGATGTCTAGGGATTCGTTCTTTTTGTCCCAAGAGGAAAAATTGAAGGATTGCAGATCCCTTAAGTGCAGTTGTGCCCAGACGACTGCTGGAATGCAAGCTGACATGAGACCCAGGACCCTGAGGATCTCCCTCCTGGAGCACACAGGGGTTCCTATCAGCTTTTGAGGACCTTTTCCCTTGGTAGGAAAAGCTTTTGAGCCAGAGAGTCCACTTGAAAACCCTGAGCTGGTTCCAGGGAGGATTTTTCCAAAGTTTACAAGCAAGCCCAGTCTTTTCAGGACAGAGCAGTGGCGGAATTATAGGGGTCGCTGCGATCGCCGTGGCGACCGGGCCCCTTGCTACAGGGGGGCCCTCGGGGCCCCCCTGTACTCTACACTAGGAGGGGCGGCTGAGAGGAGCTCCCCGATCGCCGATTCCAAACTGTAATCAGCGCTGTACAGGGAGCTCCTCACATTAGGCTAAAGTGAAAGCACAGTGTGTGCTGTGCTCTTGGTCTCCCCCTACAGTGCAGTACCCGGCAGGAAGAGACAAGGTAACAGGACTGCCGTTTTTTTTTTTTTTTTTTTATATAAGACTATCTACTGTATGTGTGTGTGCATGATGTATGTGTGTGTCTGTGCATGCATGTATGTGTGTGCAATGCATGATGCATGTATGTCTGTGTGCGCATGATGCATGCGTGTGTGCATGATGTATGTGTGTGTCTGTGCATGCATGTATGCGTGTGCGATGCATGATGCATGCATGTGTGTGTGTGCGCATGATGCGTGTGTGTGTGTGCATGATGCGTGTGTGTGTGTGTGTGTGTGTGCGCATGCACGTATGTATGTGTGTGTGTGCATGTATGTGAGAGTGCATGTATGTATGTATGTATGTATGTGAATGTGCATGTGTTTATCAGTGGCGGTGCGTCCAAAAGGGCACACAGGTGCCACCCCCTCTCTCCAGCCACTCCCGCTATGACAAATGGATAGATTCATGCATAGCATGATTCTATCCATGGCCCCTGCTGTCACCCCCATATTTAGGTGTCCGGTCCCTTTTGGGGCGCTGGGCACCTGAATTACAGTGGCAGGGGGTGTTTTTGAAGCACCTGATTAGAACCATAGGCTCTAATAGGCTTCATAATAGGTGAATTGCGAGCGCCATGCTTGACGCTCACAGTCCACCCAGGTGTGTTAGAAAAGCAACACTGGGCACAGTGGCGGCATTTGGTGGCACAGTGGCAGAGCTTGATGGGCACAGTGGCGGCATTTGATATGCACTTTATATGCAGCCACCCACTTGTGACAGGGCCCTGGTGTTCTGCCATCGGGCTCGGAGAAAAGAGCTTTGTCCGGAGGCCAGGGGGCCCTCCATGGTTTCTTGCATCGGGGCCCTGAGCATTCTAGTTACGTCACTGGGACAGAGATAAACTTCTGGGTATCCGTTTCCACCCGAGCGGCTGATGGACCAGAAATGAGCAAGTCGTCCAGGTAGAGTATTACTGCTATCCCCTGGAGGTGGAGATGGGCCACCGCCTCTACTAGAAACTTTGTGAAGATTCTTGGACTTGGACCGCTAGCTCAAAAGGAAGTGCCTTGAACTGCCAGTGGAAAACTCCTTCCTGGGTTACTACTGAAAATCTCAGGAAACATGATGTTCCGGGGGAAAAAAAAAAAAAAAAAAAAAAAAAAACTGTAGATAGGCATCCCTGATATCCAGGGTGGTCATAAAGACATCCTTCAGTAGGTTTTTCTGCACTGAGTAAATACTCTCCATGGAAAACCTTTTGTATTCTAGGAATTTAAATTCCTGAGATTTATAATACGGTGATACTTGTACCCAGGCCCTGAAGGCTTGGGTACTACAAAAATGTGGGAGTAAAAGCCTTGGTAAAGCAGGCTTTTTGGGAGTGGAATTACCACCTGTTCTACTAGTTTCTGAATCCCATCTAAGAGGGCTTTCTTTTTTAATGCATCCTTGGGAAGATGCATTAATGTGATCATAGGTGGGGGCTCGGATGAGAATTCTAGGCGGTAGCCTTCCCTGAGGAAAAGAGCAAATTACCTTTTTGCCTGCCTCTACCATAACCCCACCTTCTGCTGAGTTCCTTCTTGGACCTTTGTTGATTGTCTCGAGGGGCCTTTCGACGCAATTTCTTGTACTTTTCCCCGTTTGGGTTTGATAGGAAATGTCTTCCCTTTTTCTGAGGACCTAGACAAAAGCATCATCAAGGCCTGAGCCAAACAAAGATCCTTCGAAGGGCAAGCTACAGAGTTTGGCCTTAGAGGCAAGATCACCTTCCCAGGCTTTAACCCAAACTCCTGGCCGAGTTAATCAGTGCTCCTGTTTTTGCAGAGGCCTTAACGGAATCCACCACCGCGTCAGCCAGGAATGCAACAGCCTTCTCCATCATTAAAAGGAAATCTAGGATAGCCCAAGACTTATTTCCTTGGGAGAAGAATCTACTAAGCTTCTCTATCCAGAAGTCTGCATTTCTGACAACGCAGGTTGCTGCTAATGCAGGGGCCATAGCCAAGGAATTGGCCTCCCAGGCTTTTTTCAGCAGGGACTCTGACTTTTGGTCTATTGCATTCTGGATGTTCCTAGAGTCCTAAAAGGAGAGGTCAGACTGTCACCTGGGAGAGGGCAGCATCCAACTTGTGGACCTTTAAAAAATAAAATAAAAATAAAAATGTCCGCTTCCTCCTCGAGGGGAACCTTCTCTTCCAGGTTCTCGGATTGACTAAACTCCTTTCAGGAAATTTCCACTCCAGAAGAACCACATATTTTAGAGACTGGTGTAGGGGGAAATACCCTAGCCTGGCTTTTAACCAACCCCCTGTACATCTTATCCTGTGCAGAGGTTTCCTTAATTGGTTCAGGGATTTCTTCAGTGGCATAGATGATTGGAGGAGTCCCTCCCATCCTCTAAGCCGAAGAGGTGACTACTTAACTTGATGTCTTCTACATCACTATCCGGACCCAAGCCGGCCTTTCCATCTGAAGAGAATTAGCCTGGCTCTCCATCTCCTCTATCTCATCCTCTTCCCTGAGCTGAGCCATGGAAGCCCCTGAGAGAAAAGGTAAAGAGATACTTGGTCCTGGCTTGGATAGTAAACTCTCCTGTGATGGACCCTCTTTAGGGGTGGGTTCCTCTGAACCTACTACTAGGGGTGTGTGAGTAGAGGTGCATAAAGATTGTATAATGGTCAACATTTCCTTTTGCACAGACTTGAGAAAATCTGTCATTAATCCTGAGGCCTCTTTCCTAGACAGTTTGGTAATACACCTATAATAAGAAGGCTTGGTGTGGGATTTTGACAATCTTTTCCCGCAATTACTGCACTTTTTACTGGCACTGGTGCTAGCCAATGAGAAAGGTGGTTTGTCAGAGACCTCCTGTGCTCCGCCTGGGGAATCAGCAAGAAAAGAGGGAATGAGTCATAGTCACTCTTCCTGCCCCCTGTATCATGGCTGCAGGCCCCTTTGCCCCGGAGGAGAAGGCATGGGGGATTACCAGGGATCATCTAATCTGGTGTCAAAAGCCCCCCCAAGTAGGTAAGAAAACAGCACTTGCCCAGTCCCGGCTTGCTCTTGCCTGCAGCCACCTGTGCAGTCTTTCCATCCTTGTCCATGAGGTGAGCTCAGACTTTTAGCTCTTTACAGCTCATTGAGCCCTGCTGTGAGCAGGAATGCTTCAGTCTCTGCAGCCACGTGGGTCCGGCGTCTCCTCCACGATTTAAACCCACTTCCTGGGTCGCGTTTTGGCTTGCTCCACCTCTTCATGCTGCAACAGGAAGTTTCAGCCTGAGAGTGAGGCTTGGAGCACGCAGAGTCCTCCCCTTGATGCTTAGATCGTTTGGACTCTGGAAAAATGGCACCCACTGCACCAGGAGGAGACCCGAGCTGCATGCAATGGCAGGGGATTGAGACAGCCGGACCGCCTGCACAAATTACGTTTGGGGGGGGGGGGTCTGTGAGAAGCTCTGAGGCAGCAGGTAAGTGCAGCCCTCACCGGCATTCCTACACCTGGGTCACACTTTTTTTAGAATTAATACCAACACGCCAAAATATCAAACCCCAGAATAAGGATACATCAATCTAGCCTCATTTGGCTTTATTTTCCGAAACATGTTGGATTCCATTGTTACTCACACCTACATCCGACCTTTGTCTGATTATTAGTGCGTTTCAATCAATATTTTCTCTGGTAGTTGGTATAGTATGCTTTTTTGTTTATGTGCTCATTTTTTGTAGATATGTACAAAAATTTAATTTTGTGTATTTAATAAAACTTTTGTACTTTACACACACACACTAATATATATATATATATATTACACACATATATATACACACACTAGTTTTAGATATGTACAAATTTAATTTTGTGTATTTAATAATAAAACTTTTGTACTTTTTACATACATACATACATACACACAAAGTTTTGATACATTGTTTTTCTCTTCTCCAACACTTTTTTCTCTCTACCCACACTATCCCTTGGGGCCATTCACAGTCGTTTTTCAAACTTTATCGGTATGTGGTAGAATAGTGTCAGGATTATTTTCTTAGTTTGGTTTTTTTCTACTTTCTTAGTTTTCCTTGTTCACAGGGGTACCATCCTCTTTAGTCTTGTGGTCAAAGAAAAAAAAAAAAAAAACACCACACACACACACACACACACACACACGTTTCGCTATGGGAGAAACACTCAATACTGAGGGATAAGGTGGGGCATTATAAACAGCTGTGATTTGATTAAGTTTCCTGTAGGGAGGAGCCTATCATCTCATGTGTTGCCGTCCTGGAAGGTGAGGTGAAAAAAACAGGCAGGCATTGGAGGAGGCAACATATCGCCACTGAGCTTTCCATCAAATACCTCTGAAAAGCAATGCATTATGGTAAAAAATAAAAATAAAAAGAAAGAAGAATCACTTATCGCGTGAATGAGCCCTTCTAGTTAAAACCTGCACTGGTATTTTTGATTTAGCGCTAAAAGCTTGTAAATGGCCATCCAATGGTAGACATATCCACTTCTGTTCATGAACATTTGACTTTTAGTGGGAAATGCAGCCCCTCTCAGATGACTTCCTCTGGCTGTGGATTCCATCCAACCACTAGATGTTTCACACAATTCAGGTGTAGCCAGCAGCATTAAAAACTGGCACCCACCTGTTTGGAAGGTCGTTCACAAGGCCAATTAGAGCCATGGGGCAGCAAGTATCAAGCGTACACCCATGGTGTGTGTGTGTGGTCAGCCAGGGCCAGGAAGGTTGTACAATGACAGTGGCACAGATTTTTGCAGTTAACTACACATTGCGATTATATGGAATAAGGGACAGATGAGCGACCCTGAACTCAGACTGTGTCCCTAACTGCATATAAGTGTGGTTACCTGCAAACTGTCAGCGATTTGTACAAGCTTACTGGCCGCAGCTGATCATACACACATTGTACATGCCACACGACAGCCATAATTGGCCTAACTCTGTAATTTGAGTATCTAATCAGAATTTTAGGCTTTCATTATTTTTTGCATATGATGAAGTTGACAGAATAAAGAACTCAAAATTTTCCTTGAAGCAGTTTATTTATAAATTCAAAAGGGTTATAAAACAAAACCTGGTTTCCAGCATATAATAGATGAGACAGCATAAGGGGGGGGGGGGGTGAGATTTACAGATGCCCTAATGCTCAGGAAGGAAGTTGGGGGCATGGATATCAAAAGTGTAGTCAGTAGGTTTTACCAGATTAAAAAAAAAAAAAAAAAAGCACGGAAGGCGTTTTGAAATAACAGCTGCTAGCACATTGCAAGCAGGAAGCGTCATGGACAATCATAATTGCTACATTCAGGACTACGCAAGAGGTGACTGAGTGGTACAAATAGGACATTTGTGAAAGAATAGTGTGGGGTAACTTATCAAAATGTCTGATGGAAGACTGGGCTGAGTTTGAAGATCATAGCTAGAGAACACTTCCATTTATTCTCCCATATTGCACCAGGACAAAAAGGAGATTTCAGTTGCTGTAGAAAATACAAAATCACTTCTACTTGGATCAGTAAGACATGGATTGCCCAGAGCAGGCAAGTTTAACACAGGCTCATTATTTTACATTGGTGGTGTTTGGAATCCATTGCTGAGCATATACCTGTGGCAAGCCTCAGATGGAGGCAGTCTCTCTCCCTTTCCCAAACCTTTGTAATAGTTAAGGCCCGTACACACGATCAGACTTTGACAACCAACATGCAAATTAGCTGTTTTGGACCAACCGTGTGTACGCTCCATCGGACCAACATTTTCCAGGTTTCATCGGACTTTTGTTGGCTGTGCGAACGGACCAACTTTCTGCCAACAAGAGCCCGATGGACCAAAGTCCGACCGTGTGTACACAAAACCAACGGACTTTTGTACAAACCAATGCAGAACCAATGCAAAAGATCAGACAACAATACAGAAGTTGACCAAAGGTGGCGGTAAAGAGCAAAAAAACCAAGTGATTTGGTGAAAGTTGGCTGAAAAAGTCCTGCCGTGTGTATGCAATACCAACTTGGGGCCAACGCCCTTTGGACAAAAATCCACGGGAAAGTTGGTCCACGGTCCGATCGTGTGTATGAGGCTTTACTGTGCAGGGACCGTTTGAGAACCTGAATGGATTCCTTAGAAGGCAAAGAAGGATCCAGAGATCAGAAGTTAAGGTTTTGCAGACAGACATTTCCATATGTCCAAAGCTTGAGTTAACACCTACTTAAAAAGGCAGTTCAGAGAAAAACTAACAATTTTTCTAGTTTTTAGCAACCATGGAATACATTCATTCTTAAAAAAAGGATAGAACGAAGGAGGAAGAGTTTAGTTGTGTGCCAGGACCAGGCATCTGACAGACACTTTGATAAATGAGGCCCTTCTCTACCACACGGCAAGGCCCAAATAAGAAGACCATGTTAAAGTCTGTCCTGTCCCTTCAGATTAGAGGAAGTAATAAAAGAGGTGGACAAGGAAGGTCTAAAAAAAAAAAAAAAAAAAAAAAAAGAAGGTAATCCTACATAGAAGTGGTGGAGGTAGAGCAAGGGAATGAGGTAGAGAAAAGAAAAAAGGTTTATAGTCTACTTGGGAGAGGCTTAAAAAGGTAAATGAATCGCATATACCATGTATGCTGCCATTTTGTGAGGTAGAGCAATAATTATGCCTATGAGCCCACCGCAGGCCCCGATATAAATTTAGTACGGCTTCAGTCTCGCAGCCATAAAAAGGTTACTGATGTACGATTTCTAGGAGTAAAGTTCCTGCGTAATCATTCATGCGTAGATGTACATAATTTGTTTTTATGATACCCCCCCCCCCCCCTCCTTTGTTTAGGCTTAAACTAGGAGATTACAAAATGTGTACGCATGCATACGCACATGTTCTTAGACACAGATCTGAAAGCATCTTATGTTTAGGCACTTGTGCAAATGGTTCCCTTGAAAACAATGCAGCTGCATTCAGATCTGAAATTAAAAAAAATGCTTGTATATACAGTACTTTATGGCCATGTGAATGAGGACTTAATGTGACGATATATCCAAGGGATGAGATGTTGCTCCAGCTCATAACCACCTGCTACTAATACATGCTTAAAAACACTTTGTTCTACTCTACACTGTCCTTTGAGGCGAATGCCACCCAAAACTGATTTTACATGCGTGAGGGCATCGGCAGGCTTCATGCATGCCTTGCATACTTAGTATGCAGTTTGTTGGCTTCTGAAAATGGGAACGTTATTTCTGGGAAGGCTCCACTGGTGACACTTTCCTGCAGCACTTTGCATCACCGCCTGTTCTAATATGGCTAGGATTACAGCACAATCAATGCTGAAACCAAACAAAAAATTTTGTTGAATCTACATTAAAATTCCACCACACCGCGAGACACAGCACTTGTCTTGGAGATGGCCCATGCATTCAGGCAGACCCGGCAATTCATTTGGAGAGATCTGGGCACTATCGTCCCTGAGAGACAGAAGTAATCAACATTTCCTTTAACGGGTACCTGTCATTCAATTTAAAGCATCCAAATAATTATAGCAGGCTACCATCATTAATATAAAAAACAGAACAAACAGTGCCCTTAACTTCCAGGTGTCCAGAATTTTACAGACCCCCCCCCCACCCCCCCCCCCCCCCCCCCATTACTTAAGCAATCAAAAAGCTCTTAAATGGAGAGCAGGATACTTGAGGGATGGGTGGCTAAAGATATCAGGATTCAGAAAAGTCCTGGTTCAAAAGATCCCAGCCCACAAGCTGAATTCTCAGTAAATGTACAAATGATAATAGTATAGTGCCAATTTTCAATGCTGAAATCAGTTTGGCTACTAAAAGTTCATGACTGGTTCAACCATCAATCAAGGGTGGAGTTTCCCCATTAAAACAGAAAATTGTTCCAAGTTTGACATTTTAAAACACTGAGTGGTAAACAGGCTACTTGATAAATAATGGTTACTATGTTATATTATGTCTGCATAGACTTTAAGTATGAATGCAAGCCAGACATTTTCAATTCATGCTTATTAATAGACATGGGAATCTTTCCATACAGAGTTGTCTACAGATGGACTGCACAGCACATCTCTCCCCTCCATCTACATTACAAGCATACCTTGAGTATTTCCTACGGTGCACATTTTATGCTGGAACCCTTACTATGGATATAGCATAGCAAAAAAACATTTCAGGAGGCGACCCCTTTGCTGCATTTTAATGAACAGGAAAAAATTGCTGCAACGCTAAGTGCAGCAAATTTGTTTTTCTTTAAAACATTTTGTCCATTCAGGGCAGTTTTTAGACTTTTTTTAATACCAGAAAAAGCTTCCATAGAGCAGTGGTTCGCAACCTCAATCCTCCAGTACCCCTCAGCGGCCCGTGTTTTCCTTTACTTTGCACAGTCGCTTTAAAATCAATGACATGGTATTGATAAGAGCTATTTTTTCTAAGGGAAGTTCCCAAAACATGGCCCGTTGGGGGTACTTGAGGACCAAGGTTGAGAACCTCTGCCATAGAAAGCTCATTTGTTCCGTTTTATTTTTTTTATATGGCACCAGTCTCAAGTGTAGGTTTTCTTCAACTGGAATTTGAGAACCAAGGCCTCAGCTGTGTTTTTGGCCCCGAATGATACTTTACGAATGAACCTGAAAAAAGTCGTATTAAAAAAAAAAAAAAAAAAAAAAAAAAAAAAAGAAGGAAGTAGTATTGTTTCTGCTGTGCCCTACAATATCAAATTTAGTAAAGTGAGTGAAGATGGAGGAGGCCATGTGGGTGCGGGAATGCAAAGACAGACAAAAAGGATATAATAGCACCAGAAAGATTTGCAGTCCAGAATCATTATTTGTTCCTCTTAAATAGAACATATGGTTAGCAAGACAAGTCTGTACCACTGTGCTGAAGAAACCGTAGAAAGATATGAAAACCAGACAGATAAAAATGACAATATATTGCATCTTCTAGTAAATGGTATGTGTGTGCACCATCTAGTGGCCATATTGTACACAACATTAGATAAGCTGATTATGTCAAACTTCCTAACTAAAACTTCCCTTCTGTGCAAGTCACAGCTCAAGCTGTCCCCAAGTTATAGGACAACGAAGTGGCAATGGGTGTGCTGTGACATTACTGAAACTGTTCAAGCATTATTTTTTGTAAATGCAGATTGTATACAGCGCTTGATAACTGGATGCAGTTCTCAACCAAGCAAAAACCTGCATTGCTTCAACTACATTAAGAAAAAAAAAAAAATAATAATCCAGAACTACTTGAGTCCACTGGCAGCCAAAAGATATTTCAGAAAGGTCCTAGAGATATGTACATACAAACTGTCAGAAGAGCTAGCCAATCAAATAGGAACCAAGAGAAAAAAAAAAAAAAAAAAAAAAAAAAAAACACCCCTATAAGAACCAAAACCAATTTTCAGTTCTGTAAAAAAGAACAGCTGCAATAAATTGGCTGCTATTGAAAACACCTATTTTTCTATACCGCCATTGTTCTAGAAAACCTATGTGCTACAAGTGTGCATTAGTGTATGTTTATGATACAGGTAAAATCCTGTAGGCTGAAATGGATGCTGTAGAAAGTATGAGGATATGAAAGGGGCAGGCTGCCTCCAAGCCAACCACCTTGTGCCAGCGTTGGTGGTCAGGCATGGGGGGGCGGGGCTAGAAGTCAAATCTCCAGCTTGCGGTTTATCAGTATGGTGCAGGCGGTTAGGCAGCCTCCTAATTTAGACATCTCGGTGCAGGATGCTGGGACCAGGGTGTAATCAGTCAGCTTCTGAAAGACCTGGAGAAAACACATACAGAAATGTAATTCAAATTCATGACAGAAACCTTTGTACCTAAACCCCCCACACACCTGACCATCTTTCTGGAAATGCTAGCTGTCTAACACTGACCCTTTTCCTTCAATACTTTGAGCCACTGAACCAGAAAGATTGAAGATAACGACCTCTGACTTTTCCCCGATTATCTTGTCCGTTTCATTTAGGCACTCCTGTGCCTACAGCCTCAAAACTTACATCTGCCGCACACTGCATCAAATTGGTCTGCATGGCCGTCATCCCAGAAGGAAGCCTCTTCTAAAGATGACAAGCAGATTAAGGACATGGATTACTGGAACCATGTCCTGTGATCTGATGAGACCAAGATAAATTATTTGGTTCAGATGGAGTCAAGTGTGTGTGTGGTGGCAACCAGGTGAGGCGTACAAAGACAAGCGTCTTGCCTACAGTGAGGCATGGTGGTGGGAGTGCCATGGTCTGGGGCTGCATGAGTGCTGCCGGCACTGGGGAGCTACAGTTCATTGAGGAAACCATGAATGCCAACATGTACTGTGACATACTGAAGCAGAGCATGATCCTCTCCCTTCGGAGACTGGGTCGCAGGGTAGTATTGCAACATGTCCCCAAACACCTCCAAGACGACCACTGCCTTGCTAAAGTAGCTGAGGGTAAAGGTGATGGACTGGCCAAGCATGTCTCCAGACCTAAAACCCTATTGAGCATCTGTGGGACATCCTCAAAACGGAAGGTGGAGGAGCGCAAGGTCTCTAACATCCACCAGCTCTGTGATGTCGTCATGGAGTGGAAGAGGATTCCAGAGACAACTTGTGAAGCTCTGGTAAACTCCATGCCTAAGAGGGTTAAGGCAGTGCTGGAAAGTGGGTGGCCACACAAAATGTTGACACTTTGGGCCCAATTTGACATTTTCACTTAGGGGTGTACTCACTTTTGTTGCCAGCGGTTTAGACATTAATGGCTGTGTGTCGAGTTATTTTGGAGAGTAAAGCAAATTTACACTGTTATACAAGCTGTACACTCACTACTTTACATTGTAACAAAGTGTCATTTCTTTAGTGTTGTCACATGAAAATATTTACAAAAATGTGAGGGGTGTACTCACTTGTGACCTACTGTACATAGGTTAAATGAGTTAAACTAAAAGATATTATTTGTTCAGTCATTGGATTCTGAGGTCTTTGGATATTCTAGGTCAGCAACAGATGTATAAATTAGTAAACATGTCTCACCTGGACACTGTTGGGATATTCCTCTGCACTACGGTGCACCAATATGTTGGATTTAGGTCCCACGCGGGCATAGATGCAGTTGGCAGCGGGATCATCAGGCACAGTCAATGTTTCATAATGATGATCTGTAAGCTGCTCCATCATCTGAAACAAACATTTTAAAACACTGGAGTAAAGTTTTCTTTTTTTTTTTTTTTTTTTTTTTTTACTTCTTGGAATAAGCTTGGTTAATATGAAAATCCACAATTGTATGAAAAATTCCACACAAGGACTTTGAAAATCTAAAATTCTTTAAAATTTTAATATCTAAACTTGGAATGACTGAAATCTGGATTGGTGGACGGCAGACTTGAACTGATAAAGAAACAGCAAAAAGCACAAAAGCAGTGCTGTACCCCCAAGCAAAAAAATAAATAAAAAATTGTGCTGCAATAAGCTGTATATATTTGGCACAGCAAGATTTTTTTCCCCCCATGCATAGATGAAAGAAGAGAAAGGTCTGTAGGATTTAAACAACTGAAGGTGTTTTAAAAGAATTATAGTATATCAGAAAAGACGAAGACCCACTGGCATGTTGCTGTCACTTTTTGCCTAAAATGGCAGCCATCTCCGGCCAATAAGCATCCACATAAAAAAAATAAAAAAAAATAAAAAAAAAAATAAATAAATAAAAAGTCAAAAATATTCCACTTTGGGCATTTTTATTCACATTGATTTTGTGAATGTCTGAGGCCCTTTGCACCGCATAAAAGTTTAACTTTTGCAGCTACAATGGCACTTTGAGTTTTGCAACAGTAACAATTACACTTACTCAGAGTGGGACTGGTTGAAGAGTAGTGGACTTTAGCTCATTAAAAACGTCTACAGGAGAGCTGCTTGAACTCAGACCACTTTCAAGGATTTGCCAAACATATCCTGGTAATTATGGAAAGTTCTGCCATAGATGCCCATTTAGTAATGTGTGGGCCTATGGCAGCACCATCCCTAACAATTACTCTCTTAATGGCAATGGGCCCTCACTCTTAACAGGTATCCTATTTATATATATATATAAATATTTTTTTTTAACACACACACACACCTCTTACAATTAGCAGATGAAGGCTATAAATCTCTGACCAGCCACCCCTCCTTTCCTGTGCTATGCTCAGTTTTTTTACCTTAAGGGCTTTCTTTGCACAGTCGCTGCTTCCAATAACCAAGGTATCTGGACCACACATGCTGCAGAAACTTTTTAGATGCAAATCTCCAGAGACTGGGACAGTAGAAACGGCATAATCCTAGGGAAAACACATTACACATTTATAGGAAAGATCTGTAGACAGTTACAAGGTCATAGAAGGTTCTCTAACCACACCACTGTGTCCAAACTGCACTTTAAAGCAGAACTCCAGGTAAACCACTAAATACACAGTTAACACACCTAAAAGAATTAGCAATTATAGGTGGTTACTCTTAGAATTAAGAGCTTCTGTAGATGGGCGATGTTTTATTGCATTTGAAGCATAGCACACACACACTATACTTGCATTTGCAACAGCACAGCAAAAATGGTCATCCTTTATTCGCACCTGAGCAAAGCTGTTTTTTTTTTTTACAAGTGTTTTTGCATGTGTACCAAACTTCGGAAGTTTGTTTCCTGGGCAAGGGTTGAAGAGCAGTTCTTCAGGCATAAAAACACATTACAGGCAATCAAGCCTAGGCCTGTACCAGTCGACATTCAGCCTGTGTGTACGGCAGCCTGTCTGAGGGCACTGAGATAGTGTGTGAGATATATATATATATATATATATATTATACACACACACGCTTACCTGTAGGTCCAATAAATAATATCTCCTAAACCTATATGGTTTAGGAGATATTTAGAAAACAAGGAATGCGCCATAGACAGCGGCGCGCAGGCGCACTGCGCATGCCGAGTTCACGGCAATATGCCGCTTTCCTGCGCATGCACGGGAGTGACGTCATTGCCACTCCAGCGAATCACAGCGCTGGAGCGGCGAGACCCGGAAGTCACTCCGGTATCGATGGCGCCGGAGAAGGTCATGGATGAGGACCTCAGGTAAGTTACTCATAATGAGCTAGTATGCTATGCATTAGCTCATTATGCCTTTGCCTTGCAGGTACTTTTTTTTTTTTTTTGTGAGGAGGCTTTACTTCCTCTTTAAATTGTGACAGCTAGCAAGGGAGGGAGAAGAACGTCACTGTGACAACTAGATCGGGAGGGGGGGGGGGGGGGGTCGTTCCATAAAATGTTCCACCCTGAATACACAATACAGATTAAAAAATTAGCTGGAGTTAAACCTGATGCATACAGGTGTATTTTATTTTTTGTTCAACCCAGGAGTTCGCTGTACTAACTATGTAAAATTAGTACAGCAATCTCCCCGCTGAGCTATTGTGTTCTGACAGGGGGCCTGCCCCGTCCCAGCCAGAACACATTGGCTGCAAGTGCTGATTGGATGCCAGTCATTGATATCCATTTGACTGGCTTGGCCCGTGTGTACCAGCCTTTAGGTTTTTTAAGTCACTTATAGTATGTAAATGTCCATCAAAACACCACACCAGCTGACAATGCTGGCTATATTGCTCCACTATGGATACAGTGGAGGTGTGAGCAGAACAAAGCTAAGTTACTGGCAGGATCACCAAGGAAAAAAATAAAATAAAATAATGAAAAATTACATTAATGTAGCCAGCACATCTATGACTGGCAAGATGCAATATATTCAGTCTTTGGGTTTAGATACATTTTAAGGCTGCTTGGCTCACCCCCCTGCTCACTGGATAGGAGAGATGTGGATATATTGTCCAGTAAACAGGGAACTTGCCTTGCCACACAGTCCTATTCTAGTTGGGGAGCCAATCAGGCCTTATAGTAAAGATTGCCTGTCAGCTAGTTTGAGTTATCAACCACAATTAAAAAAAATATTCAGAATACCTGGTATGTCTTTGCCACCATCTCTGCTCCTCGAAGATTCGTCCATTTGGACAAGCCTACAAAGATCTCTGAACCTGGAATGAAGCAAACATAGTGGGTGACATTGTAAAAGGGTTATACAAAAAGTTTAACAGGCTAGGAACAAATATGAACACTGATTAAAAGAATTCCTGGTGACAATCATGTACACGGATTTAGTAACCTAGTTTTTAAATAATTACTTCATTTACACTATACACTACAAAATAAGGGGAAGGGAGTACACTGCAGATAACTGCAATGTAAGGTCTGTCACTATAAACTGACTGACTTTCTCCATTCTGGTGCATTGAGCATTAATGACTCAATGAGTGATTTACTAAAGGCAAGGTGACACAAAATAAGATGGCTTCACTGCGTGCTAGCAGCTGGCAGGCCCTATATATGTATTCAGCGATATTACTTTTAAAAGTGGCGTTCCACCCAAAAATGCAACTTCCTCTTTAAAAAAGGGGAAGGTGACCCCCTGACATAAGAGAAAAAAACAAAGAAAGAAACTGCGCTAAGGCTCTAACTGGATGGATGTATCCCCACCAGATACAGTAAGATCACTCAAGACCAATAAGGTAGCAGCAACTAAAACGGTTATACAACAGCAACAAACGTGAAAGAGAAACAAAAAAGCTGCGCTTAACCAATACAGTGAATGGAGGATGGCAAACTAAACCGAGCAGCAATGAAAGCTCAGGCTAATTGGCCCATCCAACCAACATAAGTGAGAGGAGAATATATCCTTAGTGATGGGTGAAATCAAAAATTAAACAATATAACTATGAACGAAACATAAACAGAATAAAGTCCATAGGATTAATGCTTGAATGTAAAAAACAACCGTGAGCTATGAGTGACTCATGTAGTCAACAATGTGTGCAAGTCCATTAAATGTTGGTTGATAGTTGAAAATTCAAATCAAATTCAAAATTGTGTGAAGCATCTGGACCACCACCACAATAAGTGAAATGTCTGCTTACCACAAAACTATGATCCCCCGTCACAGAGGATCATAGAAGGCATAGGTATCATTACTGAAATGAGGCCTCCAATGGTGCTGCAATCTGGACATCCAGTAAACGATGCAGGATTGATGTTCCTCCCAACTCCAAAAAGATCCAGTATACTATACAGGCTAGATAATCCTCCACAGACACCCAAAGGTGTCTAATGGTGTGTATCCAATTACCTGCAGGCTGCGGCTTCAAGTAAAAATCTTCCCTTCAAGCCACCGGATACCACCCAGAGCTAAAATTTTCCGATGCTGCACAAGTTACAGTGACAATTCCCTGCTCTTCTACAATGATCAGATTTGTCCTGACACTGCCCACCCGCACAGCCATTTGCTTGGAAGATCAGTGTGCTGCTGTTTGTCCTCCTCCAGCTCTCTGAGCTCCTTCTGCAGCAGGTGACCACTATATACATAACAATCTGATCAAAAGACTCTTCACAGAATCGTACACTGTGATCGCTTCTGTGAAGTGCCAATTTGTGTGAATCACTTGTAAAATTATGTTGCACTTTTTCTAGGCAGGGCCTGTCAAATCTTAATAAATGAACATTGTCTCAGTTCTACACGTGTCAGACATCATAGATTTATAATATGCCTTTCAAAGACCCCCTGACATGCCACATTTGGCATGTCATTTTTTTTTTTTTTTTTTGAGGGGGAGGGGGGAGCAGAAAGAGGGTTCCAGCTCCCACTTCCTCCCGGGGCAAAGTTCTCCTCTCCCCCTCCCTCTCGGCAATCATATGGGACATGTCACAGGTCCCAGATGATTGCCCGGCCAATCACAGTGTGCCACACGGCTCGCGCAGTACGTGCCCGGCTGTGAAGCCACAGCCGGGCGCCCACAGTGACAATGCCGGCACCGCAAAGAGGGGGATGAGCAGGGCTTCATTCCCCCGCATCGCTGGACCCTGGGACAGGTAAGTGTCCGATTATTAAAAGTCGGCAGCTGCAGTATTTGTAGCTGCGGACTTAATTTTCTTTTTTTTTTTTTTTTTTTCGGAACTCCGCTTTAACTAAACATACCAAATAAATACATTTTACCAATAAAGCCAACATGTCTATACAGGAAGAATGCTTGAGGCATCGAATTAGAGAATCTTTAATAAAAAACACTTGCACAACTTCCTATAAGGGAGAGCATTTATCAATTTATCATACATACATATTGCATAGCCCAGTTGACACCAGAGGTGCGATTTCTGTTCTGCTCCCCCAGACGACTTTAAGAGAACCTGTCACCAAGGAACAGTATTCTAGTTTAAAGCACAGAATGATTCACTCAAATACATGTAGAGCTTTCCCTTTGGCGATTCTTTCTTTGGCTGGAAGTGTGGCTTTGAATTTGATCACTTCAGGAAGGCTTTATTTCCTAGAACACCTATCTCTTTCCTGTGAGGTCCCAGCAGCCTCCAGCATGGCCCCCCGTGAGCGCCAGTGTGGGAGAGGGCATACAGAGAGAAAGCCACCCGCTCCTTCACTATAAGCACGGCTTTTTTCAACTGCTTGAGGCGTCATGTACCAACTCCTCAGTCACACAAATGACTAGACCAGTGGTGTTGCAATGAAACACTTGCTCCACCATCTAAGACCCCATACACACCATTAGATTTTCTGCAGATTTTGGTCTCCAGATTTACCAAAACCATATAATGTGAGGTCAAACCTTAAAGTGGACGTAAACCCTTTACAATCACTTTTTTCTACAGGCAAGCCTATAATTAGGCTTACCTCTAGCTTCATTGGATATCTCCTAAACCTGCACGGTTTAGGAGATATCCCCTGTATTTGCCGACATCATCGCTGCACTTAAGCAAACTGAAGCAATGGTACGTACATGCCATTGCTTCAGTTAGACTGTGCCATTACCGGCGGCTCCCGCACGCATGCACAAAAGTGAAGTCATCGCCGCTCCGGCCAAATCACAGCTTCGGAGCCACGATACCTGGAAGTAACCCCCGGAGCGGTGAACGAGGACCACTGCGGGGGCTTCGATCTCAGGTAAGTAATGCATAATAAGCTAGTATGCTATGCATATAGCTCATTATGCCTTTGTCTTGCAGTTTTTTTTTTTTTTTTTTTTTAGCCCCATACACACGGTCGGACTTTTTCATGGATTCTGTCCGATCGGACAATGTTGTTGAAAAATCAGACCGTGTGTATGCACCATCGGACAGTGTACGTCGGATTGTCCGACGGACAAAGTCTTATCTCCTGCTGGAAAGATTTGCCGACAACACGGTCCGATCACACCAAATCCGATCGTGTGTACGGTTGTCCGACCGGACAAAGTGCTACGCATGCTCAGATCACATTACAAGACCAAAGCTATTGGCTACTAGCCTCTACGTAGTCCCGTCGTAGGCAACAAACGTCACCACGTTCAGAATGATCGGATTTTCCGACAACTTTGTCCGACCGTGTGTACGCAAAACCAACATCAGACAAAGTATGACGGACAGGATCCGACCGACCTGGTCCGCGGATTGTCCGACCGTGTGTATGGGGCTTAAGAGTGTCGATTTGTATGCAATCAGGCAGGCCCTTGCACTACATGTTTTGGTAAATCTGAAGACAAATCTGCAGAAAATCTAATAGCGTGTATGGGGCCATAAAACTTGAAGTGAAGGGAAGTCTCCTTAATGGCAGACAGGTGGGGAAAAATAAATAAATAAAATACATACAAAGTCACGGACGGGTTTTAATACTTAAAAAAAAAAAAAAAAAAAAGAAGGATTGAAGGCTTTAGATACTTTAAAGGACTCTTGCTTTCTTGGGCATTCACCCACCTGTGAAAAGGATGTCGCTGGCATCCAGTGTGGCTTTCTCATCTGTAAGTTCACAGACTCTGAATTTCAGCTCCTCAAATAACTTCTGCAGGCCTTCTGTCTGAGAGGGAAAGAAGGGAGAGCAAAGTGAGGAGGAATCAGGAGGAGAGGAAGACAAAAAAAAAAACCCACCACACATGGCAGATTAGGAAGCCACCCCCGCTGAATACAAAAATATAGGGTCTTGTGGGAAAAAAAAAAAATAAAAAAAAAAAAAAAGGAAGAAGAACCCACACGCCAAACATGTGCAAGCAGCCTACATCTGCCCATAGACCAGATTGAAAATTGGACGATTCCTGCTGAAATTTGAACCGTAGGTGGCCTGGCCCTGCAAGCAAAAAGCTGACAAGCTGGGATGGAAAATTGAATCGGCCAAAAAGTGACTGCATCCCATCAGATGCAGTACCAATGTATTCAGGCAGCCGTGGGAGCCACGGTTGCTGAATACAATAGCCAGCAGTGCAGTTTCCTCCACCCCTGCAACCTGGATAAGGGCGAGAGCCCTGCAGTCTGAAAGAGAAAATCTGCCATTGTACAAATACCTTTAGTGCATATTCCTTTCCGTCCCCCAAAACCCTCCCCAGCATATTCATAAATTAATACACTCGTCTACAACCCTGCTCGGAAATTTGGTGCACACTGGACAGTCCATACAATAAACTATGTCCTGAATTGTTCAGAATCTTGTAGAGAAATACCTACAAACATGTACACTGTGGCTGCAATCAACCACATTAGGTAAAGCTCTACTGAACTAATGTTCTGCAGTATTTCGGGGACGTCAAGCACAGGTGGGTGGATTTGCAGTGAAGGTCTTAAAAAAGAAGGCAGTTGTAGTATGGAGGACTTCTGTCCAACTAGTGATCAGTGGTGTATTTTGGTTTTGTGCTGCCCTAGGCAAGACTACAATCTCAGGCTCTTTGGGGTGCGATTTGGTGATGTCACTACTGTGCTGCTCACTGTTCTCCTTGCTGGAGAAGAAGCTGTATTTCTTGCTGCTTCATTCACTCTGTGGGTATGCGCTTTCGTTGCCTCTTCTTGAATACTAACCCACCAGTCAGAAGATCACCTGTCATCCAGAGGACAGCTCTGACATAATGAGCCAAAGCCCTGCCCTTGTGCCTCTGTGTGGAGGTAAAAGGCAAGACAAGGCATGGCATATCAATGCAGGGAGTCTATAGGCAATACTGATGACTATTCCTTGGTTCTCTCCCTGCCATTTTGGACCACAGCTATGGTTTTTCAAGGGCCAATCTTCATTGAAGTGTTAAAAAAAAAAAATCCTACAAGCATTTTGAAGTGTAGTTTTGCATGAGACTTCCTTGTCATGTAACCAAAACCTACAGTACATATGCAGGCAAAACAATGCACATGCATGCAGTACCACTGATCTCAGTAGAGAGGTACACACACACAGAGAACATTTGGCTTAAGATATACTGTGTTGACAGGCTTTTGTTTGCATCAAAAAATTTTCTTTTCCTTATTTCTTTAGAAATGCAACGTATGGACCAGTAGGAATCCATAGCCCAATTGGAAAAGGTGATATTTAGATCAGAAGAAGGAAAATCGCCTGCAGCTTAAAAATGTACCCATCAATGAATTCTGAATGATTTCAGAAGCATCTTAGCACAACTAAACCCTCCACCCTCCATGGTTTTCAGCCAAGGACGCTGCCATCTTGGCCTCTATTTGATCTTCAACTTCCATGGTGCTGCACATGTGATAAGTTATGACACCAGCCATTGGATGGTTTGACAATTTGGTTGAGATCACAACCAATGCAACAGTTACATTACTGTCACGGGAATTGAAGAAAACTGATGCTGTGGACACAAGCCCTTAGGAAGCAGGAGTCCAAGCATGTCCGCTCTATGCATAACAGAACGCTTTAGGTTTAGGGGCTCTGAAAATAAAGGCCTGGAGATGCTCGCTGTACAATCAGCAGCGTCAAGAGATTCTAACCATTCCCCACTCTTTAAAATTTGTGCATGTCTGTGTCCCCGTTGGAGATGTTCCATCATGCAAATTAAAAAAAAAAAAAAAAAAAAAAAAAAAAAAGAAGAAGAAGGACAGCCATTACAACCATCCTCCTAAATGATCTTTGAAAATGTAAAGAAAGGCCACCAAATCTTTAGTGTCCTGTAATTCTAATAGTGCCACAAAGTTCAGTCATGTGACCACTGGCATTACATTTGTCAGCAAGGTCTTTTCAATACGACCACTCTTCAGGTAGCACTAGTGAGGTATTGGCTCTTCTTGAGCAGAGATCCTCTATATCCGAGTTCACGTGACCAATGCCTTGGGATACAGCCTGACCATCATAGCACACCCATAAAGAGAAAGGTATGCGATCATTGGTGGCTGCAATCTGGAAATTCTAGCTGCCTGGCAGTGTCTTAATCCAATACTCATACGGTCATATACCCAGAACAAGCATGGAACAAATAAATAAGTCAAAGAAAAGCAAGGAGGTCAGTCTGGGTCAGTGACTTAGCAAATATTGAAGTCAAAGCATCAGCAACCAAGATCATGGACGAAGAGGTCAGCAATGGCAGCCTTCTTGTTTTGCAGACAGGTTTCTTTTAAAAAGGAGGGGGGATAGGATTTGTTTGGGGCCCTTTAAATTATGGGTCTGCTTTGACAGCCCATTTAATGTGGTAATGCACATCAAGGCACATTTGCCATGCATTGTGGCACTTACCTGCTCTATGAGCAGTGCATTGTACAGTAGAGCCCATCCCAGTGCACGGCAATGCAAATGATATACTGTTCATTGTGGGGTAAAGGAAAGAAAAATAAATTCATGCATGTTTTTGCATCAACTTTGGTGCTTTGGCATGTATTAAAAACGCACCACAAACACTTAAAAGTGGAAGCTTAGGCAAAGAAAAAAAAATAAAATAAAATCCTACTCTCTGCCACATCCTAAAACGAATCTAGTCATGTAAAGCAAAAATTGCTGTACTTACCTGCTCAGCAGCCGATCCAGGTGCAAATGCTGTGTCCAGGAGAGAACCGACAACGGCTGGGAAGTGACGTCACCCATAGAATTACTATGAGGCTGTCATTGGTCGGCTGCCTCTTCTTGCACACCTATATAGTGAAGCCACTGCTGACAGCTCAGCATGGGACTGGACCAGCTGCAGAACAGGCAAGCACAGTGATTTTATTTGGGTAGTGGCGCACGACTGCGCAATTGTCAGTTAAAGTAACGCAGTGCCCCATCGCAAAAAAAATGGCCTGGTCATGAAAGGGGGTAAATCTTTTGGAGCTGAAGTGGTTAAACCCAGTTTTTAAAGCACCTTCAGCAGCTGATTTAAGGTATAACTAAAAGGCAAAAAGGTTTTTGTTTTGGATGAGTGAAGAGGGATTAGATTTTAGTGCCGTCTGTGCCCATTAAGGAGGTTTACCAAAAAAAAAAAAAAAAAATAAAAAAAAAAAAACTGTACTGATGAGCACTTTTTCCAACGGAACCAATTCCTATCGTGAAAACCGCTCGTCTGTATGCTGTTCCGATGGACCAAAAACGACGCATGCTCTGAAGCAAGTACGAGATGGCAGCTATTGGCTACTGGCTATTGAACTTCCTTTTTCTAGTCCCGTCGTACGTGTTGTACGTCACCGCGTTCTTGAAGGTCGGACTTGTGTGATCGTGTGTACGCAAGACAGTTCCAGCGGAACTCCGTCGGAAAAACCTTGAGAGGATGGGAAAACCGGTCGTGTGTACGCGGCATTACTCTATAGATTTTTCCAAGTGACTGACAGATATAGTAAATGGTAGATCCCCTGCAACAGAAGGGGTTATTATACTCACCTGTGTGGTGATCTGAGTGGTCTGTCTCATTCCTTCACTCTTCAGCCTCTTAAACTGCCCATACACTATGAAGTTCCTGATGAACTGGCTGAAGACAAGTGTTGGCCCTGTTGACCACTTTCCGCATGGCATCTCTGTTGAAAAATGGAGCCAGGTGGAAAGTTGTCAGCTGAACAGTGGCTGCATCCAATGAGTTGCAACCACTTTTAGGGTGTTCTGACAGCTGGTGGGGCTCACTGTCAAAATATATAAGCTGCAGCAGGTAGTTTATCCATCTACTCTCGCATTGATAAAGAAATCGGTTAGTGTTTTTTCTACTAAAAAGGGGGGGGGGTGTTTGAGGGGGTCACTTAGTGAATTGGCACATCGGCACAGGGTCCCTTGAACCTGTTGGCTACCATGCACACGATCCCTTGAACCACAGACATGCATGATCAGAGGCGGATCTTACCTCTTTCCTCCTGGCGGGGATGGCTGGACGGGTGATCAAAGCCGTATCCGCTATCACTACTGCTGTGTCACCAATCAGTTGCCCTCGTGGAAGGTCTTCGCTGGCGGGCAACTCCATCACTTGGAGGCCAAGTTTCTGCCTGAGGATGCCAGAGTACACACCACTCTCACGTTGAGCCCTTGCAAGGTCCACTTGCCCATCAGCTTCTTGCGCCAGGGAGGCAGGGACCCCTCTTACAACTGCGTGGGTGTATCTACCACTCATGTTTAAAGCAGAAGGCTAGGAAGTACAAGGCAACTTATTGGGAGAAGTGTCACTTGTGGCCAGCAGATGGTGTCCTGGTGGGGCCTCCTGCCTCTGTTACTGTCCTGCCCCGTCAAGCGGTCCGATTTAGTCTTCTCCAGTCTGGATGGATTCCTCTTTCCCGCTTCCTTCCTGGCTTCACATCCTGCAAGAGAAGGAATGACAAGTATCCTCACAACATACATATTTAATGTAAACACTCAGCAATGACAAAATTAACAGTTTCATGGGAAAAGAACAGATTTCACAAGTGGCTTTATATTTTTTTGCTGTTGCTTTGACCCTTCAGTGCAAGAAAAATTAGTTTGCAGTGATGAGATTTAAAGTGGACTTGTCACCACAGGGTCAAATGTATTAAATACTACTAAATTTTATTATCAAACATTTAAGAAAAAAAAAAAAAAAAAAAAGTGAATAGTCTTTCCTTTCTAGCAGCCAGCGCCTTCTAATGCCACCTCTTTACTGCTCCCCAATTGCTTTAGGGAGTGGACTTCTAGAGCAAGCTGTGGTTCATCCCGCTGGCTCATAGTCCTGCAGCAATGAGAGACCCAACAAGAGACACCACAGCGTGAGAAAGAAAGAGAAAAAAGAAAGAGGAAAAAGAAAAAAGAACTTTAAATTCCTAGCAGTTTATCGATTGGTTGGGCTGATCGCGCCTCTCCCTAAATTGTTATTTTATATAGTTTTCATAGGTTATGAAAATTAAAGTAGAATGGGTTATCAATTGGACAACAATGCACTATTTTCATACAGCTCCCAGCAGTCATTTCTAGAGAAAAAATAAATAAAATGTTTACTCTTCAACTCTTAAATATGAGGCCCCTTGTGCATAGCTCCCAACCGTCCCCGATTTTGAGGGACTGTCCCCGATTTGTCCCTCTCTCCCCCTCATTTTGATCTGATCTATATAGTTGTATATAAAATGCACTTTTTATCTTTCAAAAAGTGTTTCTCAGTGCTAAACCTTTCCTCCAATTTCTAAAATTGCTGCATTTGTAAATTTTAAAAGCCAATATAAAAAAGGAATAGTAGTGGTAAAAAATAAAAAAATAAAATAAAAAATAAAAGCCCTTGTGGATTTAATAAAAATGTTTTGGGTTAATTATCCTTTAAGGGGGTGTGACAGGGGTAGTGTCCTCTGCCTACATACGTTTGCTAGTAGGTGTCCCTCATCCCCATCTGAAAATGTTGGGCGGTATGCTTGTGTGGTCATATGGGAAGTGTTAGCAATTATCAAGACATCATTCCTGGACATCTGGCCACCCCATATGATGCAGCAGATGAATGTTTGGTCCTAAAAGCAAGTACAGTCCCCAGAGGGGTTACCAAAGTAAACAGCATTAGAGAAAATCGAATGGAGAGTCTGATTAGTCCGTTAATGCATCATTTTAATAGTAGGGATGGCGTTGTGATGGTTTTACAGTAGAAAACATAATGAAGGACACGGATTTCCTGTCTGAGAATCCTAAATACATATTAGTGGTTTTAAAGTACTTTGTATGCTTAAATCCTTTTCTTGACCCTGAAGACCTTATAACTGAAAAATAAAAGCTGCATGACCGACAGGAAACAGCTTTCCGTGTCATCACTCCCTGTACTGGACATTCTATCACAGTTTAGTTTTCCTGCATATGGGTGGGCAGGCAGCTCAGCCAGAGAACCTGCAGGGAAGGGTTAGAGCCTCTGTCAAGACTTGATTCTCCCTAATAGGGACAGCAATTATCTTCTCTTCTTGTCAGGAAAAGAAATGAGGAAATTCTGCAACGTAGACCCCGACCAAAACGTTTTATTATGGAGGAGAACGTTCCAAATTATTGTGGTTTGTGCCTTCGCATTCACAAAATTTCCCCTCTATTAGGCTACTTTCACACGAGGCGCTGGCGGTAAAGCGGCGCTATATTTAGCGCTGCTTTACCATCGTTTTAGCGGCGCATTTCGGCCACTAGCGGGCGGTTTTACCCCCCGCGAGAGTCCGAAAAAGGGTTAATACCGCCCGCAAAGCGCTGCCCCATTGTTTTCAATGGGAGGGGGCGCTTTAGGAGCGGGCTTTCACACTGGAGACATTTTTCAGCGTCCTGCAAGCGCACCGCTCCAGCCCTCGGGCTTTCACACTGGAGACACAGCAACGGCTGTTTGAAGGCGCCATTTTTAGAACTTTAGCGCCTCAGTGTGAAAAGGGGCCTTACTTTTCTGAGGACAACCCCAAAAACATGGGATTTTCTTTTATGTTCAGTAATGGTAAACAGGATAAATAGAGTTTAAATCTCCTGTACAGGAGCACAGACAGCCAGTGGCATCGCTAGGGGGTGGCTTTTGGGGCTATAACACCAAATCTGGGGCCCATAGCCCTGAGTCTCTGCAAGGGTTCCCAAGGGGAGGGGAGGCTCTCTGGGAATATATACACACACACACACACACACACACACACACACACACACACACACACACACGTGTATGCCCGCCGAAGCATATAACTTTTATTACGTTGCTATGGGCTCTAGCCCCAGATCTTTTGTAGACCTAGCAATGCCCCTGCAGACAGCAATAAAACTGACAGGCTGACAGTTTTGTGGTTCAACTCTTCTCTGCGGTCAAAAAAAAAAAAAAAAAAAAAAAAAAAAAAAGAGAAGAAAGTTTTGCCTTTAAAGTACAACTAAAGGGGTATTCAACACAAAAATATATTGCAGCTTACTAATCAGTCAGTCAATGTGGTGGGTGCATTCGTTTTCTTTAGGCTCCCCCCCCCCCCCCCCCATTTTCACCTGGTAATCTGACTAGTAGCATCTCCTGTATTAGAGTGCCCCCACTCTGGATGAAGGAGCACCTTTGGACAGACGCATTGTTAAACGATTGTTGTAAGCCCCCGTCAGTAGTAAATGGTTGGTCTGATCCCTGTAAATTGGTACATTTGAGAAAGAGAGCTTGCTGGGTTGAAAAACACATAAAAGTGTGAGAGATTATACATGCATACATACATACATACCACATGGTAAGCTGCAATGTAATGTTTGCTTTAGGATTTAATACCACATGTGTGTACAAACCAAAGACACACACACACACACACACACACACACACACTTTTCACCAGTTAATCCATGCCACTCCAAGGTCCCAGTTTAGCCCTGGTGCATACCTCCCAACATTCCGAGATGGGAATGGGGGACACCTACTAAACATACACATGCAGGCATAGGACACGCCCCCTGCCACACCCTCTTACAGGAGAAAAAAAAAAAAAAAGGATAATACACAAGGGATTTTTTTTTTTTATATCAATACTATTCCTATATATTGGCTTTTAAAATGTACAAATGCAGCAATTTAGAAATTGGAAGAAAGGTTTAGCGCTGGGAAACACTTGATGAAAGATAAAAAGTGTATTTTATATTCAACTATATAGATCAGACCAAAATGAGGGACAAATGAGGAGGAATGAGGGACAGAGGGACATTGTTTAAAATCAGAGACAGTCACTCAAAAATCAGGGACAGTTGGGAGCTATGCTGGTGCATGGGGTTTCGTTTCACTATGGGCACAGGACATGGGCGCACTATCCAGCCCCGCTGTTGGAGGCCTGTCAAGCTCTATGAGAGTGTGACAGCTGATGTGGCTATGGTACTTACATTTCTATCAGTATAAGCACCCAGGAACCAACGCCCAGAATTAATCCCTGGGTGCAGCTAGCCCAGGCTGGGGAAAGGGTTAAACATTTTCAGCTCTGATCCCGTGCTTTTGGTTCTTGAGGACCATTTAAAAAAAAAAAAAAAAAATATACAAAAAAAAAAAAAAAAAAAAAAAAAAAAAAAAAAAAAAAGGGGAGCAGCTGAAGATCAGAACATGGGTAGACCCACCTGTGAACGCAAGGGCGGCGCTGAAGATACCAGGAGTCATGAACAGCTTCCAAGTCATGGACCTTGCCTATAGGGACTCACTGTATTGCACTAAGGGGTATGAGTAAAACTGCTATAAAAGGTCAACTCAGTAAGACAAGGAAGGGGAATGTAGTTGCTATGGATAACCGAGTGAAGGAACAAGCTACAAGCAACCAGTCGGTAGGCATGGTGCCCGGTAGGACGTCAGGTCCTCCGGTAGTTTTAGGTGTTCTGGCTTCCTCCTTAACAGTCCAATTCCCATAAAAACCGAGAGCAGCCTAATGCCTCGTACACGCGCTTGGACTTTCCCGTGGGAATGTCCGCCGGACCTTCCGAGCGTGTGGACTTGCCCACACACGCCCAGACTTCTCCAGCGGAAAATCCACGGGACTTTTGAAAATGAACGGACTTGCCCACACACAGAGCAGTCCGTTCATTTAGAACGTAACTGCAGGTAGACGGGGCTAGCGAAGGCAATGAATGCCGCCGCGCTAGCTCCGTCACCTGCCATGGATTTAAAGGGAATCCCCACGCCGAAAAAACGGCATGGGGGTGCCCCCCAAATCCATCTCAGACCCTTATCCGAGCACGCAGCCGGCCGGCCAGGAAAGGGGTGGGGACGAGCGAGCGCCCCCCTCCTGAGCCGTACCAGGCCGCGTGCCCTCAACATGGGGGGTGCCCTGGTGAAAGGGGGGCCATGTGGCCCCACCCCAAAGCACCTTGTCCCCTGTTGATGAGGACAAGGGCCTCTTCCCGACAACCCTGGCCGTTGGGGTCTGCGGGCTTATCGGAATCCAGGAGCCCCCTTTAATAATCCTCTGGGAAAGAAAGAAAGAAAGAAAGAAAGAAAGAAAGAAAGAAAGAAAGAAAGAAAGAAAAAAAGAAAGAAAGAAAGAAAGAAAGAAAGAAAGAAAGAAAGAAAGAAAGAAAGAAAGAAAGAAAGAAAGAAAGAAAGAAAGAAAGAAAGAAAGAAAGAAAGAAAGAAAGAAAGAAAGAAAGAAAGAAAGAAAGAAAGAAAGAAAGAAAGAAAGAAAGAAAGAGGGTCCGAGATGGATTTGGGGGGGACTCCCACGCCGTTTTTTTCGGCGTGGGGATTCCCTTTAAATTCATGCCAGGTGACGGGGCTAGCGCGGAGGCATTCACTGCCTTCGCTAGCCAAGTCTACCTGAAGTCACGTGCTAAATGAACGGACTTTCCGATGATTGGCAAGTCCGTTCATTTCCAAAAGTCCGGCGGACTAGCATACTAACCGCGGGATTGTCCGCCGGACTGCCGAGTTCAGCGGACAATTTTAAAACAAAAAAACTTAAAACCTAGTCCGCTGGACTTTTGGCGCCAAAAAGTCCGCCGGCGCCCACACACAGGGGGGGGGGGGGGGGGGGGGGGATTGTCTGGCGGACTTCAGTCCGGCGGACATTTCCGTGGGAAAGTCCGCTCGTGTGTATGAGGCACAACTCCTACAGATGTCCTGGTCACGTGGTATGGGAAAAAAAAAAAAAAGTGTTAAGCGAGAGCACGCATGAGGTCAACGCCGGGCGCTCTATGGGGCCTCATTGTGTTACTGGGGGTGAGGTAGCGGAGGTCTGCTGGACTGGTGGAGTGAGCACAGGCTCAGCACGTCCTTCCTAATGAAAGATAAAAGTTAGTGTGTAGTGACATGGGACAAGTTGCTTTTCAGAGGAACTCTGCACTTTATTACTGCACACACGGCTCGTCTCCAAGTCAGGGAACTAAATGTTTGATTGTTTACATGACCGTAGTCTTTGCCCGGTGCCGGGCATTGAGAGTTACCCCACGTGCACAGAGGACCCCGCCCACATACTGCCCAAAAAAGATACATACTCCATTAGGTGCACAGTCCAGCCACAACAGATGTCAGTTTGACAGGCTGCCAGCGCACCAGTGCCCTTTATCTGCAGCTAAACACCAGAACTCCATGCACTGGGGCTAAATGCCAAGTGTGTATGGACCCGAAGGCTTCCTTCACTCTGGCACTCCATTTAGCTTTGATAAAAACGCAGAAGTCATCTGGCCAGTACAAACAACTTTTTTTGCCTCCCAGATCACTTTTTCCTGCATTCAGATGTTCCAGCTTTAGCTGCATATAAATGTGTTTAGAGTATCTAATCAGATCCTGGAAGCACAGAATTCCATTTTCTCCCCCGATACAGCTAATCTGACCGCACTTAAAACAGAGTGTGTATAGCACCACTGAAAAAAATCATTACATGCATTGAGAAAGGTCTTCTAAAAACGCAGGTTTAACCGTGAATGAGGCTCAAGACAGGGAATGCAAGGACAACTTCTTTCCCTTTTATCTAACATAGTTGGGAGGTGTTCTGTAGTTCACAGAAAAAAAAAATTTCAGGTAGGGGGGCGATAAAAATTCAGAGCACAATTGTCAGCACACTACAGGAAGCTGCACTCACTGAATTTCTGGCAGGGTCAACTTTTCCTATGCACTTATTGAACAGATAACAAAATACTTGCAATGATACATTTACCAAACAATAAAAAGGAAGCAAATACAGTGAAAGATTCATTTTTGAGGCTTACATACACTTGAATGCATTAGCTTTCAGAATGGTAATTGTTTGCATTTTATCATTTTTGTTGACAAATAAAAGCATTTGCATGTGTTGAAAATTTATAATATTTATAATGAGACACTGCAAAGAATTTTTTGCTCAACCCTTCTAAATCACAATGTGAACAAAATTTCTGCATGCCATTGCCTAGACTTCTGCTACCTGAAGACCCAGCCAGACATGCTGAGACTTGTAGTTCAGATATTTGCAGCCATATATTTGCAGCCAGTCTTGTAGTTCTTAAAAGCTGAAGCAGATTTTGCTTGACATTTGTTTCAACTGTTTTATATCTTGCATTATGTCACGCCGTTATTTTGTTGAGACTCTATTTTGAATGGAAAAATAATAAAAATTCATTGGAAAAAAAAAAAAAAAGCTGAAGCACCAGGATTGTAATAGGATTTTCCTGGTGCAGACGGGGTTAACCCATTATCCTAACCCCAGGCTTTAGGCTTATAGAGCTGCACTACATTAGATTGCTTTGTATATGACAGCCATGGGAAGCTAGCCAAGCTAGCAAGAGTCTGGGCAGAAAAGCTTGCAGTCTGCAGGCAGGGCCCCATAGGTTCCCAGGGTGATCAGGCCTGGTGTACAGGAGGGACAGAGGAGGAAGGGACTTGAGATGGGGGGACCCTGGGGGTCCTACGGTGACACAGGGACAGACAGGAGATGACACAATGATACCAATGTGCAGGCAGGCTGGAGGAGCACACATTCTGACAGGAGGAATGTGACAGACAGGGTGAGGCTGAGGAGCAGGGCCCAGACCCAGGGAAACACAATCCACTCACCACACAGGGAGGAGAGGCTCCAGGCACGTGATAAGTCCTTGTCCCTTGTCCCCAAACCGCAGAACACTGGGGGTCATCCAGCCCAGACCGTCCCTGCTGCCTCCCCCCCTATCCCTCCCCTCTCTCCACATCTCCCCCCATTATCTCTCCTCCCTCCCCATCCCTCCCTCCTTTCCAGCAGCTCCATGCTCTCCTCCTACAGGATCTACAAATCCACACAGCAGGCTCCTCAGCCAATCCTAGGACTTGGGATGCTCGCCTCCTTATACACAGGATGAAGGGTCCCCACACCTCATACAATGGATGAAGGCTCCTCAGCCAAATCCTAGAACTTGGGATGCTTATACAAAGGATGAAGGGTCCTGAGCCAATCCTAGGACTTGGGATGCTTATCTCCTTATACACAGGATGAAGGGTCCCGAGCCAATCCTAGGACTTGGGATGCTTATCTCCTTATACACAGGATGAAGGGTCCTGAGCCAATCCTAGGACTTGGGATGCTTATCTCCATATACACAGGATGAAGTGTCCTGACTCCTGAGCCAATCCTAGGACTTGGGATGCTCGCCTCCTTATACACAGGAGGAAGGGTCCCCACACCTTATACACAGGATGGAGGGTCCTGGGCCAATCCTAGAACAGGACACAAGATGCAAAACACAGGATGGAGGACATGGGATGCTTGACTCCTAAAACACAGGTCAGAAAGTCCCCATACCCTCCAATACACAGAATGAGGGTCCTTCGCCAAACCTAGGACATGGGATGCACACTTCCTAATACACAGGTCAGATGGCCCCCATACCCCCCCCTAATACACAGGATGGGGGTCCTCAGCCAATCCTAGGACATGGGGTGCTTGCTTTCCAATACACAGCTCAGAGGGTCCCCCCCCCCCCAATACACAAGATTAGGGACCTCAGCTAATCCTATGATATGGGATGCAGGACACGGGATGCTGACTTCCTAATACACAGGTCAGAGGGTCTCCATCCCCCCTAATACACAGGATGAGGGTCTTCAGCTAATCCTAGGACATTGGATGCTCACCTCCTTATACACAGGATGAAGGGTCCCTACACCTCATTCAAATTGATGAAGGCTCCTCAGCCAATCCTAGGACACGGGATGCAAGCCATGGGATGTTCACCTCAAAATGCACAAGATGCGGGTCCTCAGCCAATTCTATGACATGGGATGCTTGCTAACTAATACACAGGGCATAGGGTCACCATACCCCAAATACACAGGAGGAGGGTAATCAGCCAATCCTAAAACATGGGATGCTCACTTCCTAATACACAGGTCAGAAGGTACCGTACCCCATAATACAGAAGGTAGAGGGTCCACAAACAATCCTACGACATGACATTAAGGACTTGGGAAGCTTGTCTCCTAATACACAGGATGGAGGGTCCTCATCCAATCCTAGGACATGGGATGTTTGCCTCCTTATAGACAGGGCAGAGGGTCCTCACACTTCACCCAAAGGCCTGGGATAGAGGACATAGGATGCTCACCTGATAGAGTGTCCCCACATCTTTTCATACACAGGAGAGAAGGTCCCTGCACCTCCCAATACACAGGATGGAGGGTCCCTGCACCTCCCAATACACAGGATGGAGGGTCCCTGCACCTCCCAATACACAGGATGGAGGGTCCTCGGCCAATCCTGAAACCTAGGATGCTTGTCTCCTCATACACAGGACAGAGGGTCCTTATACCTTCTAATGCAAAGGCTGGGAGGGTTTACAGACAATTCTAAAATACGGTATGCTCGCCTCCTGGTACACAGGACAGAGGGTCACCAAAAGACATGGGATGCAGTACCTGCCATGCTTGCCTTATATACAGGGCAATGGGTCCCTCACCTCCTAATACACAGGATGGAATGTCTGCAGCAAATCCTAGAACATGGAATGTTTGCCATCTAATACACAGGACAGAGGGTCCCCACACCTCCAAATGCACAGGGTGGATGAAGGGTCCGCAGCCAATTCTAGGACGTGGTATGCTCACCACCTAATACAGGGACTGCAGTAAATTCTATGACATGGGACACTTGCCTCCATCTACATACAACAGAGGGTCTGCACACTTCCTAATACACAGGATGGAGGACACAGCCAATCCCAAGACATGGGATGCAAGCCATAAATGCTTGACTCTTCATACACAGGACAGAGTCCACACACACCTCCTTATACACAGCATAGAGAGTCTGCAGTCAATCTTAGGACACAGGATATGGGATGTTCTTCTCCTTATACAAAAGGGCAGAGGACCCATGTGCCCCCTAATACACAGGGCAGAAGGTCCCATGTATGCCTCTAAATACAAAGGGCAGAAAATGAGGTCCCCCTTCTGAGGACAGGGTCTCCTCCCAATATACAGGACAGGGGGACCAGGTCTCCTAATACAAAGGAAAGGGAGATCATGTCCTCTAATACACAGAACAGGGACACCACTCACCTTATACACATTACAGTGCTGCCACCAGCCTCCTAATACACAGATCACAGGGACCTGGTTTCAGCTCCCTCTAAATATTTTGTTCCACCCTTTCCTTCCACAGATGTACAAATCACACCTAGTTTTCCAAGCGGCGGGTCTCTCCTGCCAAAATGGGAGCAGTAGTAGTAGACAATCACCCTGTTTATACATGATTTGATCTGTTTTTCTACATGATCACATTGTATGAAGAATCTTCAGAAGAAGCCAGAAAGTTCCTGGCACCATATCACCATGTAATCACAGGGGAGTCCCTGCCAACCCGGTCAGGTGCTGCACTGACCATCCCATGTCCAGCAGGATTTGTGCCCATATGACCTTAGGGTCCTAGGAGAACAGGCAGATATGAATCAATCATTAATACATCATTGAATGCAATTTTCTTTTTATTCAAGAAGTGTAGGGATCGAAATTTGACTTGGCATTGACCCCTTGCAGTTCTTGTACAGCAGAGCTCAAACAAAAAAAATTAGAGTTACGCTTACCGGTAACGTCTTTTCCTGTAGTCTTTCAGGACAGCCACCATGAGAGATAGTCTCCTCCTCTTCCTCTAGGAAACACTGCGCCAGCCCATAAATTCTCACTTCCCCTGCCGGACCTCAGTTTTTTTTCGAGATAACCTCCGGCCAGCTGGGGAGACACAAGAACACATTAATAACATATTCAATTAACATTGTCAAGCTGCGTTCTGGTCTTACGTAAGACCCCCCCAAAAATTACTCGGGTGGGTAACCGTGGCTGTCCTGAAAGACTACAGGAAAAGACGTTACCGGTAAGCGTAACTCTAATTTTCCCTAGTCGTCATTCAGGACAGCCACCATGAGAGGATAAGCGAGCACTTACCAGTTAGGGTGGGACTACAGCTTGCAAAACCTTGCGTCCAAAGGCTTGCTCGCCTGCCGAAACCAGATCCACTCTATAATGTCTTATGAACGTGGAATAGCTGGACCATGTTGCAGCCCTGCATATCTGGTCTGGCGTAGCTCCAGCCCTTTCTGCTTGAGAAGTTGCCATAGCTCTTGTCGAGTGTGCCTTGATACCTGAAGGAATCTCTTTCCCTGATAAGGTATATGCTTGGCCAATTGTTGACCTGAGCCACCTGGCGATTGTGCGTCGGGACGCTCTGAAACCCTTTCTGGCCCCAGAAAATAAAATAAACAGTGAGTCTGACTTTCTTATTGATTTGGTCAGCTCAAGGTACTTTAGGATACTTCTCCTTACATCTAAAAAATGAAATTTCAGTTCCCCTTCACTTGTGGGGTTGGGACAGAACGAAGGTAAGACTACCTCCTGGCTTCGGTGGAAACCCGAAGCCACTTTCGGCAAAAAGGCCGGATCAGTTTTGAGCACTATCCGGTCTGGCAAAATTACACAAAACGGGGGTCTAATTGATAGAGCCTCAATTTCACTGACCCTCCTGGCAGTGGTTACCGCCACCAAAAAAACAGTTTTTAACGTGAGATCCCCTAGCAAACACCCGTCTAAGGGCTCAAAAGGAGGTCCTGTCAAACTTTGCAGGACTAGGGATAGATCCCACCCGGGGAAGGGTGGGCTCCTGACTGGTCTCTGCCTAGACAGAGCCTTAAAGAACCTGACCACCCAAGGATTGGAGGCCAGAGATTTCTCCAAATGAGCACGGAGTGCTGATACTTGACTTTTAAGAGTGGCTACGGATAACCCCTTGTCCGCCCCACACTGCAGGAATTCCAGCACAGCTATGGGACTCTGCACTGAAAAGGAACTTGCTACACACCAGTCATTGAAGCAGAGCCAGACCTTTCTATATACCCGACGCGTCTCCTTTTTCCTGCTACTGAGAAGAGTAGAGATTAACCTGTCTGAAAAACCTTTAGCTTTCAGAATGCCTTCCTCAGTAGCCAGGCTGCCAACTTCCATTGGTGAACCTGGGGACAAAGGACTGGGCCCTGCGAGAGGAGATCCTCCAGAACTGGGAGGAACATGGGGGGCTCCGCTGCCTGCCCACTGCACTGCTGGGAGGGCTGAGGTTAGAAGGCCTAGTGTTGACATCAGAGACCTCTTGGAGACCTGCTGACTGCACTGCAGAGCGGCCACCGCTCTGTTCAGCTTCGTGATCTTTTCCAAAGGCAGAAAGACCCTCAACTGCGTTGAGTCCAGCAGGTATCCCAGATACACAATGCGCTGTGTAGGAATGAGGTTGGACTTGTCTAAGTTCAACAACCACCCCAGACCTGTTAGGACCCTCTTTACTAGATCTAGGTCCCTGAGCAGCTGATCTGGGGATCCGGCAAACAGGAGTAGGTCGTCCAGATATGCTATGACCGACACCCCCTGTAACCGCAGGAAAGCCATCGCCTCCGCTAGGATCTTGGTAAAGATGCGGGGTGACGAGGATAGCCCGAAGGGCAGCGCTTGAAACTGGAGGTGCACTATTGTACCGTCTAGATCTATTGCCAATCGGAGAAATCTCTGAGAGGCTTCTGCGATGGGGACGTGTAGGTACGCGTCCCTCAGGTCCAACGAGACCATAAAGCAATCCTGCGGAAGCAGAGCCCTTACCGTGAAGATAGACTCCATGCGGAACCTCTTGTAGGTAATGGACCTGTTTAGGGGCTTTAAATTCAGGATCAACCTGAATTTTCCGGAAGGTTTCATTACCACAAATATGTGGGAATAGAATCCCTTCCCCTCTTCCCCCCTTGGTACTCTGCGCACTACTTCCTGTTGTTCTAGCTCCCTTAGAGCTTCCAACAACGCTTCGGCTTTTGTCCTGCAATTGGAAAGATGCGTGACAAGAAACCTTAGCGGAGGGGGACTTGTAAACTCCAGGTGGTACCCCCTTCTTATGACCCCGAGGATGAACTGGTTGGGGGAGATCATCTCCCACTGCGGAAGGAAAGCCCCCAGTCTTCCTCCCACCGGGCCTAGGGAGTCATTGATCTTTGCGGGCCTTTTCAGGAGGGCGAAAAATCGCCCCTCCTCGGCCCCTGCCTCCTTGGCCCCAAGCTTTCTTTTGCCCCTCTGGTTTAGGAGTAACCTTTCGTTTTTGCGGACGAAACCCCTTCTTCGTCTGCACTGGGGCCTTCCGTTTGAGAGGAAATGATTTCTTCCTATCCGCCGTTCTGTCTAAGACAGAGTCCAACCCGGGACCGAAGAGGAGGTCACCTGTCAGGGGTACCCCGCATAATTTAACCTTAGAGGCGCTATCGCCAGGCCAGGTTTTTAGCCAGAGAGCCCTTCTGGCAGAGTTTGCCAGGGCCGCTGATCTGGCTGACATGCGGACTGATTCCGCCGAGGCGTCTGCAATATATGCGACACCTCTTAGGATCGTGGGGAAAGAAGACAATATAGTTTCTTTGGCCGTACCAGACTCAATGTGCTGCTGAATCTGGGACAGCCAATGCTCCAGGTTGCGGGCTACCACCGTAACAGCCATTTCAGGCTTTAGGTTGCCTACAGTAGACTCCCACGTCTTTTTGAGTAAGGAGTCCATTCGCTTGTCCATGACATCGGACAAGGCACCCATATCCTCAAATGCCAGGTCCGTATGTCTAGACACCTGCGAGAAGGCGGCATCCAATTTGGGGATCTTATTCCAAATGGCCGTAGGGTCCTCTGAGAAGGGGAACCTTCTCTTTAGGGAGCCAGAGAAAAAGGGTCTCTTCTCAGGGTCCTGCCACTCCTTCTTAATGGTTTCTATCAGAACATCATGGACTGGGAAAACCTTTCTCTTCTGTTCCCCTAAGCCCCTGTACATTCTATCATGGAGGGATAGGGGTCTCCTCTCCTCCTGTATCCCGAGGGTTGTGTAAATGGCCCCTAGAAGGTCTTCGACTTCGTCTAGGGACAATTTATACCTAGAAGGCCTTCTGGATTCCCCATCCAGGCCCTCTCCCTCTGACTCCTCCTGAGAGTCAGAGGTGCCACTATCTGGCTGCCTAAGCTCCACCTCGGAAGGGCCTGAGATTTCCTCTGCCATAGCTGTGAGTACAGGTCTGGCAGGTGCAGAGCCCTGAGCTTGTGGCGGGGTTGTTTCCTGTGAACCAGGGTTGGTAGGGAGCTGAAACTTTTCAAACAGGGCCTTAAATGAAGAAAAGGTAGAAGAAAGCTCCTTAACCGAGGCTGCCAAACCAGACTCCTGCTCAGATTCCCTCTCTCTGACCAGGGAGTCTACACAGTCCCTGCAAATGACCTTAGTCCATGATTCCCCCAAAACTTCTCTGCAAGAGGCACACTTCCTCTTAGAGCTATGGGTAGACCTTGTCTTTTCCGTAGCTTTCTGAAATACATGCAGGAAGATAGGCAGAAAACATGTTAAAACAGAGAGAAACAAAAAAAAAAAAAAAGTTTTTTTTTTTTTTTTTTTTTTTACAGGAGGAAGTAGCAGGAAACAACCCTGGGAGTGCACTAGACCCGCTCTATACAACAGGGATCCGAGCCTCCCCCCCCCCCCGACCACCCAGGGGGTCTGCTCCCCCCCAAGACAGGAACCATATCCTGGAGGGGCAATCCTAGATAGAGAGGACCCTTCCCCAGGGAACTCTTACCTTAGGAAGGCTGGAGGTGGTGTCACTGTGTGCTGTAGCATCTGCCTCAGACATGACTGCAGGTGGTTGCTTCCCAGGGAGTCTCACGCAGCCTGTGGACTCTCTCCAGCCTGAGCCCGGCCCTTTATCAGCTCCGTGACCCGGAACCGGAAGTCACAGGTCAAAGGCAACAGGTCCGGTTTCCGCCGGAAATGACGTCACTCGTCGACCAGGCGCGCTGGTTCCAAAAAGAAAAAATGTGCAGCCTATACCCTTGCATAGGGAAACCGGACTGCTGCCTTGCTGCGCCCCTGTGGACGCGATAAGGGGCCCCCACGACCTGATGCCGCGCTCGACAAGGAAGGGGTGGCTGTATGTAAGGTAAGCAATGATAGTTTAGCCCCCTGGCAACACTTGCTTTCCTAAGGGATTAAAAAACAAGATTGGCCACAGTCTCCCTGACCGCTCTGGCCTGGTTCCTTGCACAGTGTCTCCCCACCGGAGGAAACACTAATAACTGAGGTCCGGCAGGGGAAGTGAGAATTTATGGGCTGGCGCAGTGTTTCCTAGAGGAAGAGGAGGAGACTATCTCTCATGGTGGCTGTCCTGAATGACGACTAGGGAAAAACAAAAGAAGAAGAAGGAGGTAGAAGTAGCACAAGCAGCCTTACAGCCATGATCATGCCTACATGGACCGTGCCAAGGAGGAGAAAGCAAAGTGAGGGAGATGAACTCATCAGGTCTGCTGCTTCTCCTTTCACTGTCCAGTCACAGGACGGAGGAAGGGATAAGACCTGCCAGTGTTACTGAACTGTAGCACGAAGAAAAATAAATAAAATCAGGTCATGCCTTGTCAGACAGAGCTGTATAAATATCAGGAATGCATGGTGACAAATGTCGAACCGGGTGGAAAATTATCCGCTGAACAGCGACGGCATACTTTTACCAAATGCTGGTAGGTTACTTGGCTCCAGTATGTAGGCATTAGAGGACCTTAGGATTGCAAGCTCCTTGAGGGCAGAAACTGATGTGAATGTACAAAACATGTAAAGCGCTATGTATATATTCCTGTAATAAATTAGCTGTGCAAACGTGACATCTCATGCCAATCAAGGTGGCTGAAGATCAGATCCCAGAAGAAGCAATGGAGAGGATAATGGCTTTAGCAAGGAACTTCAGGCATTCTAGTGTTGAAGCAAAAAAGGCAAGGATTAAATTCCACTTTAAGGAGGATGTTCTGTGTAAACTTCAAGGGTAAAAACTTTTCCTGCTCCATTTGACAGCAGTGAGGACCTTCATGGCCAGCGCCCAAGCCCCGGTGTTCTGTCAAAAAATGTCCGGCTATCGAAAAGTGTCCACCCCGTACTGCGCAGGCGCAGCGCTTGCGCAGTACGGAGGACAAGGAGATTCGGAAAATCTCCGAAGATAAACGGCGCCTGTGCCATGAGTCCAGGTGCAAGCCCCACCATCCAAGTGGACATAGGGCTACACAAAGTTAGAGGAACTGACATGCGGGAATAAAATCGTGCGCGTTCATTCCCACAGTCAGTGTGAACCTCGGCTAAAGGGCAGAAATGTAAAGTTTTTTTTTTTTGTCTCTCTAGTATTTGGCTCCCAGTCAACCACAATTTATTAATTGATCATTGTCAAGCAACAGTGATTACCCAGTTCAAAGTAAAGTATGTGTGAATGCGAAGTTAGGGACTTTAGATTGTAAGCTCCTTGAAGACAGGGGCTGATGTGAAGGTATATTATATTAATGTAAAGCACTGGGAAAAAAATGGTGTTAATAATGTTTGGCTTCCAGCCTCCTTTTGTTGTAACAATAAATACAGCTTGACGCAGAATACTTGCACAAAAAAAATAAAAATAAATAAAGAATTATATAATTTTGCCCGTAGAAGCCAATCAGAATGCAGACATTTTTACAGTGCAGATTAGACTGCGAAAAGTGATTTCTATGAGGCATGCCCGACCTTCTCCAGTTATAAACTTGATCAGACCTCTCTGATCACTCACATCACCCAGGCAGTTGTCCAGATAGAGGCGATGACATCATTACATTCCAGAATGAATTCTTTACTGGAGTGACATCACTAAATAGCAGTGACAACCTCTATTCCCTAAACAGAAGGGTGTTTACCTTTTGACAGGGAACTCACATGGCTAGAGCTACATACACTCACTATATTGCCAATAGCATTGGGACGCTTGTCTTTACACACACGAACTAGAATAGCATCCCAGTCTTAGGCCCCTTTCACAATTGTGCAACTTTTCCTGCGACTTGTTACTGCAACGTCACATGACAAGTCTGTCCCCATGATTTCCAATGATAACCATTCAGATCTGTGCGACTTCAAGGCTGTGCCAACTTCAAAGTAGTCCCTGTACTACTTTGGTCCAACTTTCATGCAAGTTGAGGTCCATAGACCTCAGGTTTACAGTTATTCCCAGAAATCGCATCAAAATCGCGACCGCAAAATCGCACAACTTTGAAGTCGCAGTAGTGTTAAAGGGGCCCAAGTCCGTAGGGTTCAATACAGGGGCAGATCCAGAGTCTAGTTTCGGGTGGGGCACTGCCAGAAAATACGTTTTTTTTTTGGGGGGGGGGGGTATTTATCAGGGAAATGGCTGTTGTTGATTCAATCATCTGGCTCGCAGTCAACGCTCCAATTCATCCCAAAGGTATTCTAATCGGGTTGAGGTCAGGACTCTGTGCAGGCCAGTCAAGTTCCTTCACCCCAAACTCGCTCATCCATGTCTTTATAGACCTTGCTTTGTGCACTGGTGTCATGTTGAAACAGGAAGGGGCTATCCCCAAACTGTTCCCACAAAGTTGGGAGCATGAAATTGTCCAAAATGTCTTGGTATGCTGATGCCTTAATGCCGTGTACACACGAGCGGACTTTGACGGACTCGGACCGACGGTCTTTCCGACTAACTTTTGGCGGAGTTCCGATGGACTTTTCGAATGAACGGACTTGGACTCACACACACTCTCACACACACACTCACACACACTCACACACACTCACACACACTCACACACACTCACACACACACTCACACACACTCACACACACTCACACACACTCACACACACTCACACACACACACTCACACACACTCACACACACTCACACACACTCACACACACTCACACACACTCACACACTCACTCAATTCTGACGGATTTGAACGTACGACCGGACTAGAATAAGGAAGTTCGTAGCCAGTAGCCAATAGCTGCCCTTGCGTCGTTGTTTGTCCGTCGGACTAGCATACAGACTAGCAGATTTTTCGATAGGAACTGGGTCCGGCGGAGGAAAAATTTGAAACATGTTCGATTTCTAATGTCTGTCAGAATTTGACAGCAAAAGTCAGATGGAGCCCACACACGATCGAATTGTCCGACGGATTCCCTTTGCTGCCGAAAAGTCCGCTCGTGTGTAAGCAGCATTAGAGTTTCTTTCACTAGAACCAAAGGGGCCAAGCGCAACTCCTGAAAAAAAAAAAAAAACCCCACACCATAATCCCCCCCTCCACCAAATGATTTGGACCAGTACACAAAGCAAGGTCCATAAAGACACGGATGAGTGAGTTTGGGGTGGAGAAACTTAACTGGCCTGCACAGAGTCCTGACCTCAACCCGATAGAACACCTTTGGGATGAACTAGAGCAAAGACTGCGAGCCAGGCCTTCTCATCCAACATTAGCACCTGACCTCCAAAATGTGCTCCTGGAAAAATGGTCAAACGTTCCCATAGACACACTCCTAAACCTTGTGGACAGCCTCCCCAGAAGAGTTGAAGCTGTTATAGCTGCATTGGATGGGCCAACTCAATATTGAACCCTACAGACTTAGACTGGCCACACACCATACAATTTTCTTATTTCATTTCCTTTAGATTTGCCGTCAACTATGTAGTGCAAGGGCTTGCCTGATTGCATACAAATTGAAAGGGCTTAGGTTTGACCTCATATTACCGTATATACTCGAGTATAAGCCGAGTTTTTTCAGCACATTTTTTTTTTTTGCTGAAAGTGCCCCCCTCGGCTTATACTCGAGTCAAGCACTTTTCTGCAGCAAAAAAAATAATTTCCGACCCGACTTTGAGGCCCCGTATCTCGGGGCCACTTGGGTATAGGTGTGCCAACCCAGTGGACCTAGCACTATAACATATCCAAATATGGGGTTCCTAGCACTAAGTGGCCCCGAGATACAGGGCCCCAAAGTCGGTTCGGAAAATGTCATTCTCTGCTGCAGAAAAGTGCTTGACATTTTCTGACCCGAATTTGGGGCCCCATATCTCGGGGACACTTGGTGCTAGGAACCCCAAACGTTGTATTCCAACCCAGTGGAATTAGCACTACAACATATCTAAAGATGGGGTTCCTAGCACTAAGTGACCCTGAGATACAGGGCCCCAAATCGGTCAACTGTGTCCATCTGCATGGGCACAGTGAGGCTGCAAATGGGGGATCGTTGACCCTCTTTTCCACTTACAGTAGCTGCGCATTTCTCACCCTAGGCTTATACTCGAGTCAATACGTTTTCCCAGTTGTTTGCGGTAAAATTAGGTGCCTCGGCTTATATTTGGGTCGGCCTATACTCGAGTATATACGGTATATGGTTTTGGCAAAGCTAAAAAAGGAAAGATGAAGAAAATTGTATAGTGTATGGCCAGCCTAAGACTGGGAGGCCATTAAAATTCATGTGTGTAAAGGCAGCCGTCCCAATACTGGAGATAATTTTTGCAAGCTCATTAATGCCAACATTATCATCATTTAATCAAAGTACCAGCTGTTTACTAGCACCCCATTAAGAATAGCAATCGGTCACTATGGTGTAACCAGCAGGATGCAGTAGTGATCAGTCGCATACAACTAGAGAAAAAAAAAAAAAAAAGAAGAATATAGTGATTCAATTCATACTACAGCAATTAAAGTGGAGGTTAACCATTTAGTTTGCCGAGGTGCTGTGAATAAAATAGCCCCGTGTCCCCCCCCCCCCCCCCCCATGCCGGCCTTTTTGCTTTTACTTTTTTCTTGCCATTGTTTCAGCTCAGTGTGTGGCTGATCTCCAGCAGCCTCTTTGCAGCCATTTCCTGTCTGCATGAGCTTTCGCAATGGTTGTAGGACATTCCTCAGGGCTGATTTCCTGATGGTGAACAATAAAGGACTGTTAAAACACTACACTACAGAAGTCCATGGTGTCACCCAGGAGCACAATTGGGAAATGGGGCCAGACCATTGTCACCATATAAACAGTATGTACCTGCACAAGGACCTTCATGGCAGCCACATCATGCAATTAATGTGATGAAATCCTAAGGGGGGGAGAGATTGTTACTTACCTTCAGTAGGATGTGTCCCTTGTGCTGCGGTGTCATTTATATGAAAATCTTCCTACTCTGATGCCCCCCCTTCCTGCCACCGTAATCTTCCAGTGCAGTGGGGGTTACTCTGATGCCCCCCCATCCTGCCAATGTAATCTTCCAGCGCAGTGGGGGGGGGGGGATACTCTGATGCGCCCCTCCTGCAACCATAATCTTCCAGTGCAGTGAGGGTTACTCTGATGCCCCCCCCCCCCCTCCTGCCAACGTAATCTTCCAGTGCAGTGGGGGGGGGGGGGAATACTCTGATGCGCCCCTCCTGCAACCATATTCTTCCAGTGAAGTGGGGGGGGGGGGGGGATACTCTGATGCACCCCTCCTGCAACCATATTCTTCCAGTGCAGTGGGGGTTATTCCGAAGCCCCCCCCCTTCCCGCCACCGTAAGCTTCCAGTGCAGTGGGGGATACTCTGATGCGCCCCTCCTGCAACCATAATCTTCCAGTGCAGTGGGGGGTTACTCTGATGCACCCCCCCTTTTCCTGCCACCATAATCTTCCAGTGAAGTGGGGGTTACTCTGATCCCCCCCCCCTTCCTGCCACCATAATCTTCCAGTGAAGTGGGGGTTACGCTGATGACCCCCCCCCCCCCCCTGCCACCATAATCGTCCAGTGCAGTGGGGGGTAAATACAGCTAAGAGGCCATCACAGGCTCTCAAGAGACCCCAACTATACCCGCCCTTGACTCCCAGCTGTTCCATTCATTGAAGCTGTACTACATCTATGAATGACCCAGGAGCGAAGAATGGAGGATGGGTGGGTGATGACAGGTCTGTCTCCTCCATTCATAGGAGGCTGTAGTACGGCTTATGAATAGAGCAGCTGGGTGGAATGGGGGGGGGGGTTCAAAGTCAGGGTCTCTTGAGGAAAGCCTGTGACTGACAGTTTTATTAACCCCTGCCGCACCAGAAGGCGGCAACAATGGCGGCAGGGAGGGGGAGGCTTTGTTGGAAGTTTTTATCTAAGGAAGACAGCACCACAAAGGACACAGCCTACTGAAAAGTAAGCAACATCCCTTGTGCAGTTATTTTTAGATACAACAATTGAAAATGACTTTTGAAAGTTTTTTGTTCAGGCACTTCTTGTGGGTGTAGGGGAGGCATTGCCTTCTCCCTGTCCGCTGTAACCCCCTTGGACTCCACACTAATCCAAGGCAACTGCATTCACTTGATAGGGTCACGATTGGTGGGCAACAGCACCCCCTGAAAGTGGCCAGGGGGGGGGGGGTAGAAGTCGTGTCGCGATTGCAGAGCATCACAGCATGTGTAACCCCTGGCCACTGCAGCTAAAAGGGGGGGGGGGGCGCTGGCTGGGAGCCAGTAAAACACTGCAGCTCAACTTTGGGATTTTACCGCCCTCCAACTTCATGCATTAATGAGCCCTAAATATTTTTGTAGCGCCGGCACTTTTTCAAAGTTCCCCCGCTATATGTAAAATTTAGTTTTTGCCCATAACTGTAATTGAGTTTTGGGGTTAAATTATTCTAGGTTATGCTTTGGCATCAGTTTGGCCGGGCTGTATTAAGGTTCTGCCTGGTCATAGGTGAGGTGAGCATCTGTGACAGGTCTTGGAACGCAGTCTGGTTGGACGCATTGGGTACCAGTCTGTCTCCGGAGCCAGTGGGCGTGTTTGCCACGTTGTGTATTCCGGGGAGGGGGTACTTAAGGTGCTGAGGTCACATGGTTCGGGGTGATGTGACGGGACCCGGCCTGGGTCTGTTCTGGTCCTGACCAGCCCCGTGAGGGATCTCGGTCCAGGAGTGTCTGCTGAATCCATGGTTCTGGTTCTCCTGACCAGCCCCAGAGGCCCTCATGGTCTGGGGTGGGGATCCATCTGTTTCCGAGCCTCGGAACTGGCTAGTTCGAGGCGCAGTAACTGAAGGATTCTGAGGTGTTCCGGTGCCGTCTCAGGATTGGAGAGGCCCAGCAACTCTACATGCGACCAGGGGAGGACTCGGAGGAGGGCCACGCATGAGGCTGGCTGCTCGGTAAGAGCCTGGAAGCTGAGATGTATGGACACTAGTTGAATCCGCATTTCTTACGGTATCGCCAGATTGCCTGAGAGATACTGGTACTGTAAGAGGAGTTCCTAACCCATCCTTCAGTTGCGTCTAAGTTCCTGTGAGAGACTTTTGTGTGTTCATCTAAAAGTTTCTCAACCAAGTCTGTGGCAGAGACTTTGCTAAGCTGAGATCACTTGTTGGCTGCTAGATCTACAAGCAAGGGTTTATCCAACAGTGAGTTATCCAGTTGTGAGTGGCTACTCCCTGGATCATCTAGAGAGACATTTAAAGTGTCAGCAAGTTCCAAGTGCCTGAGCTTCTATACCCTTGCCCTCTATTCCCAACTGAGAGACTGTTTTGTTCAACGTTTCATGCAAATAAAAATCCTGAAAAGGAGTGCAAGTGTCAGTCTCCACAGCTACTGGGTACTAACTAGGGTTGTCCCGATACCGATACTAGTATCGGTATCGGGACTGATACCGAGCATTTGTGCGAGTACTTGTACTCGCACAAATGCTCCCGATGCCTAATCCGATACCTGTAACCGGAAGTCGGCGGGCGGAGCGGAGATCGATCTGGCAGCAGTGGAACAGGGGGGTAAGCTGGCCGGGGCAGGGATGAAGGGTGCCGCCGCATATTGTGTTCAAAGCGGTGCCCGGAGCCGTCACATTCGGAACAGGAAGTGACGGCTCTGTGTCTCTGTCGGAGGATAAACATCACGGTGCCCATCTTGGTACACCTTTGTACTTGGCTGCAGTAAGCCAGCAGCGGACATCTTGTTACACCCAGCCCATATAGTTCGGGCTGGGTGTAACAAGATGTCTGCTGCTGGCTTACTGCAGCTGAGTGCAAGGTGTACCAAGATGGGCGTTGCAGCATACTAAATGTTAAATGACATGAATGATGAGAGGCAAGGAAGGATTTTGCAGAGCTATATGCCATATAGCATTGCAAAATCCTTCTTTGCCTCTCATCATTCATGTCATTTATTATGCAGTTGCAAATCAATGCTGCATTTTAGTGCCCATCAGTGCCTGCCCATAAGCAGAGCCCATAAGTGCCAACTACCAGTGCCAGTCACCTATCAGTGCCCATAAATGCCTATCAGTGCCATCTATCAGTGCCCAAAAGTTCTGCCTATCAGTGCCCATTAGTCAGTACCATCTATCAGTGCTCATCAGTCAGTGCCAGCCATCGGTGCTATCTATCAGTGCCCATAAGTGCTGCCTATCCATGCCATCTATCAGTGCCCATAAGAGCTGCCTATCAGTGCCATTTATCAGTCACCAGTCAGTGCCCATCAGTCAAACTGTCACATGACATTAAAAAAAGTATCGGTAATCGGTATCGGCGAGTACTTGAAAAAAAAGTATCGGTACTTGTACTCGGTCTTAAAAAAGTGGTATCGGGACAACCCTAGTACTAACCCTGGCAACCCCTAGACAAGAATGACAAGCTACAAGGCGGAGGAGGTAATCGGTAAGCCCAGAAAAACATAGCCGCCCCCAGGGGTTATGGCGGTTACATTTTATTGAAAAACGGAGTAGCGAATGGTTGAGGCTACACCATTTAAATCGGAATGGCGTTCAGTTAGGGTTTAATGTTACTTTAATACTTTGTTGGCTCTTTAATTGACCGGCTCATACACAGCTCAAGTTCAAGCGGTTCCTGTTTTCATCCAGCTTTCCTTCCTTTCCGAAAACTGCCTCTCCTAGGGCGAGGTCAGCCAGAGGATTTCTAGGCACGGAGATTTACTGAACTGAAAATTGTCAACATTTACATACAATAACATATGCATTCATTGGACATTTGTAATGGAATATAAATGCATTGAATGATTTTAAAATGGTAACACAAGCACACCCAAAATAGTTATTTTTTTCTTTTTTTTTACAACAAACTAGAAATTTGTGCGCCTGAGGCAGATTAGATACTCTGAACATGTCTAATTGCATGGAAACACATGACTTGGAGAGAAAAGTCTTGATGGAACATCTAAAACGCAAACTGATAAGTAAACACTATACGTCAGAGATGAAATAAATGCAGGAAGCAGTGGTGGCCCGTCCATTAGGGGCGCACGGGCACCGCCCCCCCCCCCCCCATGGGTCTGGCCCCCTGAACTACATATAGGGACGCCGGACCATGGATTCCAAGGGGGTGGGTTTTGAAGCACGCGATTAGAGCCAGAGGCTCTTATAGGCTTCAGGAAAGGGTGGGTTCGGGGCGCAGAGCACTGTGCTCCGAGCCCACCCAGTTGTGTTACAATAGCAAATTAATATTTGCTAGTGTAACACTGAATCTCCTCCTGTCCAATCAGGAAGCGGGTCATGAGACCCGTCACCCGAAAGGAGAGCCGATCGGGTTGGCCGGTGTCCTGTCATTGTGTCCCCCATCGGAAAGTGTCCGCTGTGTACAAGCAGATTCCGAAAATAGCCGAAGATCAACGGCGCCAGACAGAAAACAACGAGCTGCAAGGAGGAGGTAACCGGGAAGCCCAGAAAATTCCATAACCGCCCGCAGTAGGTATTTTGGCGCTACATATTATTCAGAATTTATATAGTGCCAACAGTTTGTACCATAAAACATAATCCCATTTGTGGCAATGCATCAGTGTGATGCAATGCCATCCATTATGAATGGCACCCCAAAGCACCTGCAATCAGACTTCGTTGCAACACACTAACATTCAATACAGTGCACTGTCAAAAAAAAAATAATAATTCTGCATGCACTGCAGAGCAAGTCAATCAGCAGGCATTTTGGGGGTGCCAGTTACCATGTAGGCTGCCAGAACACTTCAGAGCACCTAACATATGTAGTGTGGAATGCTGGCCATACACGGTTAGAAAACAGTTTGAAAAAAAAAAAAAAAAGTGGGGAGTTCTAAAGAGCTGTCGAAATGCACGTGATAACGCTATCATTGTATCAATAGATGCCACCCAATTATCGAGCGCTAACATATATGGTAGATTTTTAATCGATCGCACGATCGGGGGGGTTACATTATTTTTTTAATATTTTATTGATCAAGTTTTGTAACAACAAATACAGATAAAACAGTACAACAAAAGCCCAACCAGGCTACACACCATAAATACAACATACACTTCAGCATCGGAGTTACATTTTAACACGCGTGTGCACTATAGATTTATTTAAACTGCTTTCAAACAGATTCCACTACTAAAATCGTTCATTTCAGCGCAAAAAAAAAAAAAAAAACATGTTGGTTCCTTTTTTTTGCCAGAAAGATTTGCATTTCCAGAATCAACATTAGCCAATAACGTTTCGTAATGTCGTATGATCAAGCATATTAAATGCTTTTCACACAATTTTCTAACTGTGTATGGCCAGTGTAGCGACACATATGGTGACCCATCACATTTAGCTACCTGCTGGAGTGCGCATGCGTGACGCCGCCATATGCGCTCCAAAAGCTCACGGAAGTGACGTTACAGACAAGCTTTTCTTCTGTAGAATATTGATTGTAAGACACCACTTTGGAACAGGGCCAATCCCCACGCTTTGGGCACGGCCTTGCTTCGCTCGGCATAATTATATTCTAACTCTATGTCCACTTGGATGGTGGGGCTTGAACCTGGGCTTAGGGGTGGAGCCACATAATAACTGTCGTAAAAGTGTTGGACCGCATATGGCGGCGTCGCGCATGCACACTCCAGCGGATAGCCAAATGTATGTGATGGGTCGCCATTAGAGATGAGCTCAGGCGCGTTCGCATGGTCCACGGGCAGAGTCCACCAGGAAGTCGGTGCAGTGCTAATCACAGGCAGAGAGACATTGCCCGATCTCTGCAGCCACGCATCGGGACGTCTCACTGCCTGCGATTAGCGCAGCACTGCGCCGACTTCCTGGCGGGCTCTGCACTAGCGTTGCCACCTCATCCCTTTAAACCCGAACACATATTAATTACACAAGATCTGCGGCTGATTAAGGTGGTAATTAAACTCACTTGGTGCCTTATCTGCATTTAAATTAGCCTCAGAACCTGTGGAATTCAAAAGGTGTTCAGGTTTAAAGGGATGAGGTGGCAACTCTACTCTGTACGTGGACCATGCAAACACGCCTGAGCTCATCCCTAGTCGCCATATGTGAAGTTACATCAGCATTACTGTGTATTGGGGTGCACTACAACACAGATCCGTTGTCTTGGGGCACCATTCAAAAAAAATGACACCTCAATCCATCATCACGCGCACAATACTGCAGTACCGTGCATTGTGGTAATGTGATCATTATAACAAATGGCACACAATCACACCAATGCACTAAATGTGCGTTGCCACAAACAGGTATGCTTTTTTCCCCTGCAGTTCATTAAATTGGACAGCAGGTCATAGTTTAATAAATGTTTGCAAACAGAAGCATTTTTTTTTTTTGTTACAAACATTCAGGATTCCTTATAAAGGCCTCATCAGATAAGTTAGTGCTGCCTATTTATCACATTTTGTCATAGGATCAGCTAGCACGCCTTTTTTTTTTTCCTTTTAACTGAAACGAACCACAGAGTATATCATATGACTTGCAAACAGACATTATTTAGTATTTGTTGTATTCAGGATGAGCAGATAAAATCCATGCAGGGAAACACAGCAAAAAAAAAAAAAAAAAAAACATCAATGGCTAAAAGTACTCACACAACCAACACCATCACCTGCCTTCTAAACAGATCTGCCCAGGTAAAGATCAGATTGCTGATTTATCCCATAACCCCATTCCTGGGCTGTCATTAGGGAGGGGCCCCATACCTTAACCTATTCATTGCCAGCTCTCTGTCAGTCATATCCTATATACCTCTGAGATGACATTGAGATAGCACAAAGTATGTAGGTGGACATACTCCTACTATTGCCACAAAAAATTATTCCCTAAACTCACTAGTGCTTTTTTCACCACTACATGCAAGAGGTTGCAGGAAAGGTTTAATTCAGTATAAGACTTTTTGATAGTTAAAGAATATTGTAAACCCAACAATCATACCTCCCAACTGTCCTGATTTCGAGGGACTGTCCCTGATTTCGAGCAATGTCCCTCTGTCCCTCATTCCTCTTCATTTGTCCCTCATTTTGGTCTGATCTATATAGTTGTATATAAAATAGGGTGACCAGACATCCCCAGTTTCCGGGGACAGTCCCCAGATTGAGGACACTGTCCCTGGACCAAGTCTGTCCCCAGTTTTGTCCCCGGATTGTATTTGAACAGGGGCTGGGACAATTTCAAAGACAGTCATTGCAGAATTTAAAAAAAGAAAATTCTGAATTACACACCCCTGCTCTGACGCTCCTACTAGATTAGAGGGGGTGTATTTCTTTCCATTATCTGTGCCCCTTTCTGATGATCATGTGCTGGTCGGAGCGGAGGGAATATTTCTTCAGTTTCAGGTGCATGCCCATCCAGCTCCGCTCGCATGTTCTTCTACCTTGGCTCAAGTCCCGGCCAGCCACCTGCCTGCTTATCTCCTTGCCTTCCCTGGCGGAGTGATCTTCCTCCGCTCCGCACCCAGTAGTACCCGGGGCCCGAAGAGCAAGACTTGACAGGCTGTGAGGCGGGTGGCAAGCGCGATGGGCAGAGAGTCGCTGATTGCCACCATTGCTAGTAAAAAAAAAATATGTCATTTCATTTAAAAAATCTGGTCACCGTAATATAAAATGCACTATTTATCTTTCAAAAAGTGTTTCCCGGTGCTAAACCTTTCATCCAGTTACTAAATTGCTGCATTTGTACACTTCAAAATCCAATATAAAGGAATAGTAGTGGTAAAAATAAAGCACCTGTGGGTTTAAATAATATTTTTTTTGTATAATTCTCCTTTAAGGGGGTGTAACAGGGGGTGTGTCCTATGCCTACATACATTTTCTAATAGGTGTCCCTCGCTCCCATCTCAAAAAGTTGGAAGGTATGCAACGTTCCATATTCCTGATATGTGCCTGCTGTATCATACTTGTATGAAAAAGTATCCTGTTCTCTTTATATTGCTTCCTTTGTGTGGAATCCCTAGTGTTCCTGCCAGTTCTTCTGCCTTCCTATCAAAAGTTGACCACTAGGCATCAGAGTACAGCGTGGTCAGTTCTCATAGTTGCATAGTTAGTAAGGTTGAATAAAGACACTAGTCCACCCTGAGTGATTGTCTACAATTGTCCCTATCCCTATACATTGTTTCTCATTAAGATGCTCATCTGATATTATTATTTATTTAAGGTACCCATACAGCGCCGTCAATTTACACAGCACTCCACACATATATCGCACAGTCACATCGGTCCCAGCCCACAATCCAAGGTCCCCAACTCACATTTATATACTAGGGCCAATTTATTTTGGACAGAATCCAATTAACCAATTAAGCCAATTAACCAACCAGCATGTCGTTGGAGTGTGGGAGGAGTACCCAGATGAAACCCACACAGGCACAGGGAGAACAGGCAAACTCCAGGCAGGTAGTGTATAAAATATGTTTAATAGAACAAAGGGAGCTCTATAGAGCCTGGCATCAGTCAACACCAAAATGGTGTGGTCCCATGTAACCCAAAATAACCTGGCACAAAATAAATAGAATGTGACCAAGAAGGTTCACACTAGAAAGCGGTTACCACAAGGGGCTAATGTGATATACCAGGAGATATAAAATGGATACTTTTTATTGTGTAGCAAAATGCAATAATACAAGTGGAATTGAACAAGAACAGAAAATAGACCACATCCATCTCCTACCTTAGACAACGTTTTCTACCCCAATTAAAATGGAATTGGGGTCCTGACGAAGCTGAGAGATATACACCCATTGGCAAAATGCGTCACAAGCTGCTAACATGTAAGTAGCAGAGGAGACTAACACCCCTTTTTACTTTTACCTCCACTTCATGTCCCTGCTTCCCCTGATTGAGTCACATGATTAGAAATTTTATGTGATGTTTAAATCTCTCTACAGATTTTATAGTATTATGCATTCGCCCCTGAAGAGTGGCTTTATTGCCGTGAAACGCGTCGGACTTATAATGATGCATATGTTTTATACTCATAGGCCACTACCTTGTGTTCTCAGGATTCATCGTGGAGGACTATTTTTTCAACTACATTATGTACGATGTGGCAGTTATATGCTGATGGTTTGTAATATGCTGGTTATGTGTTTACTATACTCTATGTATCCACTGCTGCATGTCATTGTTGTGTGTTTTAGACAATAAACACATTGCTCATTACCTGGTTGTACTTGTCGATTCCCATCACAATACCTCATTCAAAGTCCTGAAACCCCCTCTATGTACCTTTCTATTTTAAACTGAATGGATTCTTTTACAAGGTGAGGATTTACAATCCACTTTAAATAGTAGGGGGAGCTCAGGCGTGTTCAGATGCCACCAGGAAACCGTCACATGCACTGGGCCAATTATTATACACGTTTACATGCCCATTGTATATTTGCGGCTGCAGGGCGGTTAATTCTTGGCCGCTTATGATTGGCTCACTACAGCGACAGCTCCCTGGTGGGCTCACTCAGGTGGGTTCGGGCCAGGATCCAAACACACCAGAGCTCATCCCTTTTAAAAAAGAATACTTTTATAGAGTTTGAAAGATCAGACCAAAAAAAAGAGGGGCAACTAAGGAGGAATTAGGGACAGAGGGATTTGTTTCAAAAACATTGGGGACAGCTGGGGCTATGCATATACAATGCAATGGGGATACTAGTTCTGGTCACTCTGGTGATACCCAGGGAGGGATTCCCTCACTTTGGAGGGATTTCCTATTGAACATGAAGTGAAGGGACATCTCCCTAATGGGACACAGATGACAAAATAAAAAAATAAAAAACATGACAGGGGTTAACCCCCCCCCCCCCCCTTACTCTATCTAAAATGAAAAAAAAAAAAAAAAGTTTGCCTTTAGTTCTACTGTAATGGTAAGTTGTTCTCTTGCAGGTGAAAAAAACTGTAGAATCTTGATCACTAATATGGGAGCGGCAAGAGGTCAGAAACGTTAGATTCAAGAGTGGGACGCGGCCCTTACAGTAAACCTGAGCATACCATATTTATCAGCGTATAACACACACCTTAACTTTAAGAGGGTAGTTTCAGAAAAAAAAAAAATTTAAATTAGGGTCAGTGCTCTGCAGCCTCACCAGTGCCCATCAATGCAGCCTGATCTATGCCCATCTGCAGTTTCTAATATGCCCATTATTGCAGCCTGTTTAGTGCCCATCTGCAGCCTCTAACATGCCCATCTGCAGCCTCTAATGTGCCCATTATTGCAGCCTGTTTAGTGCCCATCTGCAGCCTCTAACATGCCCATCTGCAGCCTCTAATGTGCCCATCTGCAGCCTCTAATGTGCCCATTATTGCAGCCTGTTTAGTGCCCATCTGCAGCCTCTAACGTGCCCATCGGCAGCCACGCCAGTGCTGGATGACACAGACCCGCGATCTCCTGTGTATCCAGCGCTCAGTCACTCACAGTCCCAGATGGACAAAACAGTGGTCCAATGCTGGGCCAGGGGGTCGGGACTGTGTGTGACTGAGCGCCGGATACACAGGAGATCGCGGCTGTGTATAATGCCCTCCTTCCACTCCGAGGCAGCAGGAATCAGCGTATAACACGCACACACGATTACCCCCTGATTTTCAGGGGGAAAAAGTGCGTGTTATTCGCCGATAAATACGGGTAATTCAAAAGTACTCAATTGCCCATAGAGCTGCAAAGTAGACACCTAGAGTTGGCTACTCACACCAGGACAAGTAATGCTTTAGGTGAATGTTGACATCCTCATTGCCTTATCAATGATAGTTTCGAAATTTCAATCCTGAGTTGTTTGCTTTAAAAAGAACGAAGATGACTGGTTGCTCAGAGCAACACAAACAGAGCATCTCTCATGCTTTCCATCATGCGGCCTGGTGGGTTCATCTGTGCTGTGCTGATTACACACAGAGCCAAGCTGTATCTGCCACTAACAGAAGGGGGTGGGAGCTATTTAATGGTCCTGCCTGAGGTTTTCTGTTCTTTCTTTTCTGCAAAAATATAATAAAAGGTTTTTTTAGCATTGTTTTTTGTACAGTTATAAATAGTTTTGAGAACACATTCTGTACTTGGTCCAACGCCATCGCGAGCAGCTGACTACAGCCAGGCAGTATGTATATGTAAGCAGACCATTGGGCAGGAGCTGCTAAATCCCAGCATGTCTTGCCTTTTCAAATCAATATATATATATATATATATATATATTATATATATATATATACACAGTATCTCACAAAAAGTGAGTACACCCCTCACATTTTTGTAAATATTTTATTATATCTTTTCATGTGACAACACTGAAGAAATGACACTTTGCTACAATGTAAAGTAGTGAGTGTACAGCTTGTATAACAGTGTACATTTTCTGTCCCCTCAAAATAACTCAACACACATTAATGTCTAAACTGCTGACAACAAAAGTGAGTACACTCCTAAGTGAAAATGTCCAAATTGGGCCAATTAGCCATTTTTTCTCCCCGGTGTCATGTGAGTCGTTATTGTTAAAAGGTCTCAGGTGTGAATGGGGAGCAGGTGTGTTAAATTTGGTGTTATCGCTCTCACTCTCTCATACTGGTCACTGGAAGTTCAATATGGCACCTCATGGCAAAGAACTCTCTGAGGATCTGAAAAAAAGAATTGTTGCTCTACATAAAGATGACCTAAGCTATAATAAGATTGCCAAGACCCTGAAACTGAGCTGCAGCACGATGGCCAAGACCATACAGTGGTTTAACAGGACAGGTTCCACTCAGAACAGGCCTTGCCATGGTCAACCAAAGAAGTTGAGTGCACGTGCTCAACGTCATATCCAGTGGTTGTCTTTGGGTAATAGATGTATGAGTGCTGCCAGCATTGCTGCAGGGGTTGAAGTGGTGGCGGTCAGCCTGTCAGTGCTCAGACCATAGGCCGCACACTGCATCAAATTGGTCTGCATGGCTGTCATCCCAGAAGGAAGCCTCTTCTAAAGATGATGCACAACAAAAAAAAAGCCCTCAAACAGTTTGCTGAAGACGAGCAGAATAAGGACATGGATTACTGGAACCATGTCCTGTGGTCTGATGAGACCAAGATAATTGTATTTGGTGTCAATCGTGTGTGGCGGCAACCAGGTGAGGAGTACAAAGACAAGTGTGTCTTGCCTACAGTCAAGCATGGTGGTGGGAGTGTCATGGTCTGGGGCTGCATGAGTGCTGCCAGCACTGGGGAGCTACAGTTCATTGAGGGAACCATGAATGCCAACATGTACTGTGACATACTGAAGCAAAGCATGATCCTCTCCCTTCGGAGAGTGGGCCGCAAGTCAGTATTCCAACATGATAACGACCCCAGACACACCTCCAAGACGACCACTGCCTTGGTAAAGAAGCCGAGGGTAAAGGTGATGGACTGGCCAAGCATGTCTCCAGACCTAAACCCTATTGAGCATCTGTGGGGCATCCTCAAACGGAAGGTGGAGGAGCTCAAGGTCTCTAACATCCACCAGCTCTGTGATGTCGTCATGGAGGAGTGGAAGAGGACTCCAGTGGCAACCTGTGTAGCTCTGGTGAACTCCATGCCCAAGAGGGTTAAGGCAGTGCTGGAAAATAATGGTGGCCACACAAAATATTGAAACTTTGGGCCAAATTTGGATATTTTCACTGAGGGGTGTACTCGCTTTTGTTGCCAGCAGTTTAGACATTAATGGCTGTTTTTTTTGTTATTTTGAGGGGACTAGAGGTGTAACTAGAACCTTCAGGGCCCAGTGCAAGGAACCATGAAGGACCCCCAGACCTCTGGTCCCGAAACCCTTTCTAATAATCCTGGTGTCCTTTTCTCCCATCACAGGGCCCTTGATTATGGTCCTTTCTAGTGTCTTTTACACATTTGAACAGATCAGATGACCCATTGTTTTGTATGGGGAGGTGGATGTAAACAGACGTGTCCATTTACACCTGCCTGCATCCGCTCCAATGAAAACAGATGGATGGATATGTATATATATATATATTGTATATATATATATATATATATATATATATATATAGGCTCAACCAGCACCAACAGGCCCCAGGTTGGCTATATATACAGTAGCTGTATGTGCGGATTTGACAAATTTGGAAATTATTTTTATGGCTGCAAAGTCGTACAGGAAATCGTAATTTCAATGGCTGTAGTGTCACCCATATTCTATAGCAGGGGTCTTCAAACTATGGCCCTCCAGTTGTTCAGGAACTACAAAGCCCATCATGCCTAGTCATGTCTGTGAATGTCAGATTTTACAATGCCTCATGGGATTTGTAGTTCTGCAACAGCTGGAGGGCCGTAGTTTGAGGATCCCTGTTCTATAGTCTATGGTAATACTTATCGGTATAAAAAATGTTTTTAATGGGCATTGCACAGTGTAAAATACCCCCCAAAAAAATGTAAATGTCATCTTCAATTCCAAAAGAAAAAGATAATGTCACCACTTCCCTAGCTCACCGCAGTGCTATCACACCCTGCAGACATTCTATATATATGTATTCATGGAAATTTAAAGTTCATCAAGGACACCACTTGTTAGCCTTTGTGCTCTGACTCACAGAACACTTTGTCCAATAGGATTATGTCTTCTTAGATTATATATGGAGGGCAGTCTTCTAGGGCAACCTAAGGACTCATGGGGTCATCCCTGGCAATGGGACTGTACGCTGCAATCTGCTTTATTATATTATCTGTGACACTGACATGGGGCGAGAGGCCGGTAAGACTTGGTCCAAATTCTTTGTTTTATCTGTAATATTTATTTTGTGAATTATAGAGGGGTGGGATGTAGCGTGGAAGTATTCAGACTACCATTGCCAACCTCTCCTGAAAAGACTTGTTCCCTGGTGGTCATGCTGTTTCAATGGCTTTAGTGCTTCACTAACCCAGAGCAAGTGTGAAGATTAGGGAATCTGACTTTCCTGACATGAATCCTCTTTCCAGGCCAGTGACTCAGAAAGTATTGAAGCCAGAAATAGCCAAGAAAATAGCTTTTTATGGTTGAGGTCAGCAGTCCCCATATTTCTTCCAGCACAGGTTTCCTTTAACCGCTTCAGCCCCGGAAGATTTTACCCCCTTCCTGACCAGAGCACTTTTTGCGATTTTGGCACTGTGTCACTTTTACTGACAATGGTCATGCGTGGTCATGCGATGTTGCAACCAAACAAAATTGATGTCCTTTTTTTTCCCCACAAATAGAGCTTTCTTTTGGTGGTATTTGATCGCCTCTGCAGTTTTTATTTTTTGCGCTATAAACAAAAAAAGAGCGACAAGTTTGAAAAAAACACAATATTTTTTTACTTTTTGCTATAATAAATATCCCCCAAAAATATATAAAAACAATATTTTTTCCTCAGTTTAGGCCGATATGTATTCTTCTACATATTTTTGGTAAAAAAAAATCACAATAAGCGTATATTGATTGGTTTGCGCAAAAGTTATAACGTCTACAAAATAGAGGATAGTTTTATCGCATTTTTATTATTCTTTTTTTTTACTAGAAATGGGGGCGATCTGCAATTTTTTATCAGGACTGTGACATTATGGCGGACAAATCGGACAATTTTGACACATTTTTGGGACCATTGGCATTCATACAGCGATCAGTGCTATAAAAATGCACTGATTACTGTAAAAATTTCACTGGCAGGGAAGGGGTTAACACTAGGGGCGATCAAGGGGTTAATTGTGTTCCCTAGTCTGTGTTCTAACTGAATGGGGGAGGGGACTGTGTAGGGGAGATGACAGATCGCTGTTCATACTCTGTATGAACAGATGATCTGTCTCTTCTCCCCTCAGAGAACCGGAAACTGTGTGTTTACACACACAGATCCCGGTTCTCCGTGTGTCAGCAGCGATCGCGGGAGCCCGGTGGTAATCGTGACCGCTGTGTACTCGCATCGGCTCTGGGGGCGAGCAGCGGGCGCGCGTGGCCCTGGTGGGCACAGGGCGAAGCGACATAAAATAACATAGTTTCGCCCAGCCGTGCTATTCTGCCGCAGTACAACTGCGGCGGCTGGTCGGCAAGTGGTTAATATGCCAAAGAGCGATATGAAAAATGCAGCAATCCATTGTGACAAATCAGAAATTGTTTCATTGTTCTGATTGCTAAAAGGTGAAATTTGACTGTTTGGTATGAGTTGCTTGCACATCATCTTTGCATTTTTGTAGTGTTTATAGTGAATTGATAGTGAAAAAAGTGTAGTTTAAAAAATAACTTTATTGCAAATTACCTGTACTATATTAGGAAAACGTAAAAAAGATCACAAAACACAAAATCAGGGTTGGTATTGGAAGGAAAAAAAGGTGCAGGGGCTCCTCAAACGAATGTGTATGTAATGAGAAAACCTTTTTTTTTAGTTTTGGATAGAGTGTGGTGGGGTTAGAACCCCTCCCCAGGGCCGGTGCTACCACTAGGCAAACTAGGCGGCCGCCTAGGGCGCCCTGCTGCCTAGGGCGCAGGCCACTGGTTTTCCTACTCAGCAAGCAAACATTCATTGATGGGCACTGGTAGACTGCATTGAAGGGCGCTGGTAGCCTGCATTTGATGGATGCTGGTGAGGCTACATTTGATGGGCACTAGTGAGGCTGCATTTGATGGGCGCTGGTGAGGCTGCATTTGATGGGCGCTGGTGAGGTTACATTTGATGGGCGCTGGTAAGGCTGAATTTGATGGGCGCTGGTGAGGCTGCATTTGATGGGCGCTGGTGAGACTACATTTGATGGGCGACGGTGAGGCTGCATTTGATGGGCGCTGGTGAGGCTGCATTTGATGGGCACTGGTGAGGCTGCATTTGATGGGCGCTGGTGAGGCTGCATTTGATGGGCGCCGGTGAGGCTGAATTTGATGGACGCTGGTGAGGCTGCATTTGATGGGCGCTGGTGAGGCTGCATTTGATGGGCGCGCTGGTGAGGCTGCATTTGATGGACGCTGGTGAGGCTGCATTTGATGGGCGCTGGTGAGACTACATTTGATGGGTGCTGGTGAGGCTACATTTGATGGGCGGTGGTGAGGCTACATTTGATGGGCGCTGGTGAGGCTACATTTGACGGGCGCCGGTGAGGCTGCATTTGATGGTTGCTGGTGAGGCTGCATTTGATGGGAGCTGGTGAGGCTGCATTTGATGGGTGCTGGTGAGGCTGCATTTGATGGGCACTTTATTAAAAATACATGGGCAGGGAAAAGGGGGCAGAATCAGCCGGGGGGGGGCAAAATTAGGTTTTAGCCTAGGGTGTCAAAAATCCTTGCACCAGCCCTGCCCCTCCCCTCTATTAGGCCTCTTATTTACGGGCGTCTCAGCCCCTGCAGAGTAAATTCTGTTGTATTTCCCCTACCTGGAAAGCCCAGATGCTGTGTACAGTCGCTCATAGACACATATGGGAAAATGTATGCAGCACCTGGGCTTCCTGGATGGGGGGTAATATGTTAGAATTGTCTGTCTTTCCGCTGGTCCCCCCCGCTGAGGGGAGTTGCCAGATGACAGGTCTGTGTCCGCTCAGTTCATGCAGAGCAGACCAGGACAGAGCCCGCTCTGCTCTATGGGCAATCAGGTGTACACGGACACTATGTGTTTACACCCGACTACCCTCCGATTTGCCTAAACAGAGGAGAACAGGTCCCCTTCCAATTGTTTTTAGTGGCCCGGAATGGATCAGAGGTAGGTGGGTGTAAACAAACACAAGACACTATAAGGGGGGGGGGGGGTGTTTAGGTCACCAGACCTACCCTCCGCTTTGCCTAAACAGAGGAGATGGACTTTTGCTGGCCAATTTCCGCCACAGCCCAAATTTTTTTAGTGTATCAGAGGTATTTCTAAGCCTGGGTTCACACCAGCAGGTGACCTGATCAAAACGGCGAATTGAATGTCCAGCAAAAGACCGATGGAGCGTAAAATACGACTGCGCCATCGGACTGCCAGCAAAAGTTTGAGAGCATGTTCTAAATTTTTCAGTTGGAAAAAGTTCCAACCGGAAATTCCGAACGTCTGTAGCAATTCCGACACGCAAAATTCCTACGCGTGCTCGGAAACAATTTGACGCATGCTCGGAAGCATTGAACTACATTTTCTCGGCTCGTCGTAGTGTTGTCTGTCACGTGTTCCTGACGGTCGAAAGTTCAGAGACCGTGTGTATGCAAGACAAGCTTGAGCGGAATTCTGTTGGGAAAACCATCCAAGATTTTTCTGACGGAAAATCCGCTCGTGTGTACGAGGCATTAGTCCTGGTGATCATTTTCTCCAACACAGAGGGTAATAGAAATCCATTTTTTTAAATAAATTCTTTACCTAAGAGAAAAAGACAGTCCAGAAAAATGTCAGTGACAGAATATAATATATATAATATATTATATACATATATTATTCTCAAAATAACAAAATAATTCCATGGGAACACCTGGATCTCATGCTAGGCCCACTTCCTCAATATATTTGACCACCAATAGTGCTCAATTTTATGTAGATACGTCTACGATGTTTGTCACAATATCGATGAACATACTGTACTTAATGATCCTCAACTATTTTGAACAAATTCATTACAATAATTCATTATTTGTACGAATTCTAACACAGTCTATGGCCAGTATAAAGAGTCTGCAACTGTCAATGCCCTTAGTTTATTTATTCTTTAAAAGCCCCTTTTTTTTTATTAATATTAGTGTATTTATTATTTTTTGTAAAAGACTATTTAAATACATTAATGGTATGAAGCTGATAACAAACACAGGGACACGATCTCAAACTATCTGGGGGAAAGTTTCAAACCAACTTTAGAAAGTCTTATTTTACCTAAAGACTAGTTGATACTTGGAACAGACTTCCAGCAGAGGTAGCGATTCAGTAAACAGTAAGTAAATGCAAATATGCATGGGAACAATCATAGACCTATACTATTAAAAAAAAAGGGGGGGGGGGGATTCAGTCTCATGGACCAGTCTGTCCTTTCCTGCCATCACTTTTCCATTTTTTGTGTGTTTTCCTATTTTCAGTGAGAGATCAGCCAGCTCATGTTAAACTTACAGAGTAACGTCACACAAAAAACAGGTGTACTGTAGACTAAAGTCTTTCCTTTTTCTTCATTCATTAGGAATGTCCTCAATTTTGCAAATGCCCTGAAAACCCCACCTGCCCTCTGGGAACAGCCCAGGACACTTGCGGCTGTGGATGCAATGTGTGTGTCCAGGATATTGATGCTGAATGCGATGGATTCAGACCCTGCGACAACATGAAAAACCTGACCTGTGATTATCAACTGGACCCTATGAGAAAGCAAGGAGTGTGCAAAGGTTGGTGAATAGCAGTTTTTACCAGGAACAGTTTATGTAGTCCTGTTAATGCTTTTAAAAGGCAATGCCAGAATTTTCTGTATAATCTCTAAAACTGTATTCTTGATCATGAACATTACATAGTTACATAGTAGGTGAGGTTGAAAAAAGACACAAGTCCATCAAGTACAACCTATGTGTGTGATTATATGTCAGTATTACATTGTATATCCCTGTATGTTGCGGTCATTCAGGTGCTTATCTAATAGTTTCTTGAAACTATCAACGCCCCCCCGCTGAGACCACCGCCTGTGGAAGGGAATTCCACGTCCCTGCCGCTCTTATGCCCCGTACACACGGTCGGAAAATCCGACCACAAAGTTTATCGGATTTTTTCAGACACTGGTGTTGCATACACACGGTCGGACAAAGTTGTCGGAAAATCCGATCATTCTGAACGTGGTGACGTTTGTTGCGTACGACGGGACTACGTAGAGGCTAGTAGCCAATAGCTTTGGTCTTGTAATGTGATCTGAGCATGCGTGGCACTTTGTCCGTCGGAATTCGCTACACACGATCGGAAAAAGTCCGATAGGACTTTGTTGTGGGAAAATTTGAGAGCAGGAGATAAAACTTTGTCCGTCGGAAAATCCGACGGAAAAAGTCTGATGGAGCCTACACACGGTCGGAATTTCCGACAACATTGTCCGATATGACATTTTCCGTCGGAAAATCCGACCGCGTGTACGGGGCATTACAGTAAAGAACCCTCTAAGTGTTTTAAGGTTAAACCTCTTTTCTTCTAATTTTAATGCGTGGCCACGAGTCTTGTTAAACTCCCTTCCGCAAAAAAGTTTTTATCCCTATTGTGGGGTCACCAGTACAATATTTGTTAATTGAAATCATATCCCCTCTCAAGCGTCTCTTCTCCAGAGAGAATAAGTTCAGTCCCTTTCCTCATAACTAACGTCCTCCAGACCCTTTATTAGCTTTGTTGCCCTTCTTTGTACTCGCTCCATTTCCAGTACATCCTAAGGACTGGTGCCCAGAACTGGACAGTATACTCTAGGTACGGCCGGACCAGAGTCTTGTAGAGCAGGAGAATTATCGCTTTATCTCTGGAGTTGATCCCCTTTTTAATGCATGCCAATATTCTGTTATGCTTTGTTAGCAGCAGCTTGGCATTGCATGCCATTGCTGAGCCTGTCTTCTACTAGGACCCCCAGGTCCTTTTCCATCCTAGATTCCCCCAGAAAACATTGATCACAAGCAACCCTTTGTTAATAATGGCTCACCTATTTCTGCTCAGACTGTAATGTTTTTTTAAATGGGCACTATAATAGATTTGGGCCAATTGGTGCATTATATATACACATTTTACTATTTATATAAAATCTTTAAAACAGGGCACGGACATGGGATTTGCAGAGCATTCTAAATTGAAACTTTTCGAAAATACAGATTTCCCCTTGGGGTGGGACTTTAAAGGCACAGACTGTGAAGCAATTCAATTAAAAAAGTGATTTTTAATAGTATCAAAAAGTAACATACATAGAAATATATATAAAAACAATGAAAGTACTAAACCAGCATAGGGGATGCTGCCTATTCTCTTAGGCTGGTTTAGTATTTTCATTGTTTTTATATATATTTCTATGTATGTTACTTTTTGATAGTATTAAATATTACGTTTTTAATTGAATTGCTTCACAGTCTGTGCCTTTAAAGTCCCACCTCAAGGGGAAATCTGTATTTATGTACAATTAAGAGATGTTGGCCAATTAATGTAGCAGATGAATATTTCCTCCACTTTTTGATAAATTGAAACTTTATACCAAGCTCATGTGATCTGAGCATGTAGGTCCGGTCGGACAACCGTACACACGATCGGATTTGGTGATGAGCAGTGGGGCCTAGTCACTCTTCTGACCCGATCAGCTGTGCGTGTAACCTGAGCTTTATGCCGCGTACACACGACCGGACTTTTCAACAGCAAGGGTCCGACGGAACGAATCCGCCAGACAATTCGATCATGACTGGGCTTCATCGGACCTTTGCTGTTGAAAAATCAGACGGACTTTAGAAATAGAACATGTTTTAGATTTTTCCTATCCAATCGAGAAATCTGTTTGTCTGTGTGCTAGTCCGACGGACGAAAACTGACGCTAGGGCAGCTATTGGCTACTGGCTATGAACTTCCTTATTCTAGTCCAGTCGTACGTCATCACGTTCGAATCCGTCAGACTTTGGTGTGATTGTGTGTGTCCAAGTCCGTTCATTTGGAAAGTCTGTCGGAAGTCCGCCGAAAGTCCGTCGGAAAAAACGTTGGACCTAGTCTGCCGAAAAGTCCGGTCGTGTGTACGTGGCATTAGTTATAAAACTTTGTAAACACCATTTTCTTGTGCAAGTGCAATGCATGGCATCATGCTCCTCATTTTGCTAATAATTACGAAAATACATTCACTTGCTGGGAAGAAAAGCTTCCCTTTTGAGATCTTGTGAGGGTTTTTTTTTTTTCAAGAGATGCAGGTAGTGTAGTACAGCGCATGGGCAAGATGGACGTCATGATCTCCAATTCACCCATGCACAGTATCACTGACATTTTTTAAATGGCGGCTAAGGAACGGGGACCCAGGCATAACAGAGGCAGGACAAAAATTAGGTAAATATGAAGAAAAAGTCACAGTGATATGGTATATAGTAGGTAAGTATAACTATTTTGTTCCCACTGATTTATTATTGACAGGTTTGTAGAGTTAAGGGGAAGGTTAGGCAGATAAACATGTTAAAAAAAAGGATCCGAGAGCTGGCTGTATATTGTGGACTTTGAACATAAAAAAAAAAAAAATTATATATATATATATATATACATATACTGTATATTAAACCTCTATATATAGAATACAGAAGAAAGAATCACATTGATGAGATACAAAATAACTCAGACATATTGATTAAATAACAGGTCCCGGTGATTATTTACAATACAAAGGTAGGGAGACCTCAGGTGATAAAACCTGGGAATGGTGTGCAAAAAACTCTTCCAAAAGCAGATGTACTGGTTAACCACAATGGAAAACTGATATTTACCCAGGATTACATTCTGCTTATAGAATCATTTCAGAAACCATGTTGGCATAGCTCCCAACTGTCTCTGATTTGGAGCAATGTCCCTCTGTCCCTCTTTCCTCCTCATTTGTCCCTCATTTTGGTCTGATCTATATAGATGTATTTAAAATGCACTTTTTATCTTTCAAAAAGTGTTTCCCAGCGCTAAACCTTTCATCCAAAATCTAAATTGCTGCATTTGTAAATTTCAAAAGCCAATATAAAGGAACAGTAGTGGTAAAAAAAGCCCTTGTGGGTTTAACTAATCTTTTTTTTTTAGGTTAATTCTCCTTTAAGGGGCATGGCAGGGGGCGTGTCCTATGCCTACATGCTTTTGCTAGTAGGTGTCCCTCATTCCCATCTCAAAAAGTTGTGAGGTATGTGTTGGGGGTGATTATCAATTCTGCTGAACAGTAAGGAAATCCTACACAGACGCAGTGAGACTTGAAATAGATCTACTACAAGATCACAACTTGTTCCATACATTTCACCCAAAGCTGCTCTTAACCACTTGCCTACTGTGCACTTAAACACCCTTCCTGCCCAGACCAATTTTCAGCTTTCAGCGCTCGCGCACTTTCAGTGACAATTGCGCGGTCATGCAATGCTGTAACCAAATGAATTTTTTATCATTTTGTTCGCACAAATAGAGCTTTAGTTTGGTGGTATTTATTCGCGACTCCGTTTTTTATTTTTTGCGATATAAGCGAAAACATAGCGGAAATTTTGAAAAAAAAACAATATTTTCTCCTTTCTTTTTTAAAAGAAATCCAATAAATCAAATTTTGTCATAAATTTAAGCCAAAATGTATTCTGCTACATGTTTTTTGTAAAAAAAATTCCGTAAGTGTATAATAATTGGTTCGCGTGATCACGGACATATGTACGCAAATGATCATGTAAAAGGGGTGTGCAGGTGATCACGGACATATGTGTGCAGATAATCATTGGCACATGTGATTTTACTGGGACATATGTGAGGGACATGTGTTTTTATTATTTAGGGACATGTGTGTTTTGGGGACATGTGTGTTTTGGGGACATGTGTGTTTTTACTGTGGGGACATGTGTGTCTTACTGTGGGGACATGTGTGTTTTACTATGGGGGACCCTAGACTGGTGATCAGTGAGTAAAAAAACATCTCATACTCACTGATCACCAGCCGGCTGCAGCGATCCGCTCTCCTCTCCTCACCGACGACTTCCGTGTGAGGAGAGGAGGGCCGATTGCCTAGCAACCGGCTGTTTGTTTACATCACATGACAGCCGTGATTCGTCACGGCCGTCATGTGATCAGGAGGGCCGATCACCGTGCCCTCCTGCCGATTCGAGATGCGCCGTGTCCGGGTGACACGGCCGCATCGGGATCGCGCCGCTGCGCGGGCACGCGCGCGCGCGATCCCTCTACTTCTGAAGGACGTTCCTGAACGTCCTATCAGAAGTAGACGGCTCCCACCCGGCCGTATATCTACATTGGCCGGGTGGGAAGTGGTTAAAGAAGCTGCTGCCTGTTCACTTTCTGAATTTACACAAAGGGACACCTCCAGGTCTGCAGCTCTCATTGGCCCTTATATGACTCATCCCCATCCCTTCCTGGCAAACTCTCACGAGAGTGAGAGAGGGAGCTGTGCATGATGTCATCAGCCTAGGCTTTTTACCAGACAAGAAACAGTAAGTGGGCTGTATAAACTATTTACTGGCAGGAAAAAATGTTTCCTATCCAAAGTTAAAACAACAAGGGCAGAAGATTTAATAGATTTAAAAGTTCCGCCTTAACCCCTTTGCACCAACCGTACGCAAATTTGCATTCATGGCTTGAAGGGGTTATACCAGGGCGATGTCTGCAGCTGCAGGCATCACCATGGTACTGTTTTTTAGAGCCAGCGGTTGGCTTTTTAGTAATAACAAAGGATGCGACTAAAAGTCACTGGGCTGTTTATTATAAAAGGAGCGGGGACGTCCCCCACCACCTTCAGCCGCTCTTCCCGGGCCTCCCGTCCTACCGGGAGGCCCAAGCCACCATTTGGCGCGTCCGCTGCCTAGGCTGAGGCCCGAACAAAGTTGGATTTGGCTTTGATTGGGTCTCCGGTGTAAATTCTTATCACAACGTTACTTCCGGTTTACTCGGCTGCCAATGTCACCGATTTAAAAAAAAATATATACATTATTCAAAATCACTGGAGGGCTGAGCTGTGGAGGGGGAGAAGCAGGCCGTCAGGCTCTCAGTGGCTCGCTGAGAGGCTGAGACGGGTATCAGTCCAGGCACCTGGTGGATTCAGACTCCCACTGTCGGGATGAAACAGTGCCTGGACTGATTTCTGTGATGTCAGCAGAGACAGACTTCAGTCTGCTGAAAATGGGTCACTGGAGTGCAAAATGAATTGCACTCCTGTGATCCACAGGGGAAGCCCAGCCAAATGAGCTCAGGCTGGACTTCTCTTTTAAGGTCAGGTCCATTTTAACAGCTGTCGAGCTAAGATATCAGCCACACTGTGTTTTTGAAGAGGCAAGTGACTCCTTGACTAGAACAGCCCGCAGCAGAGAACAGAGGAATATAGGCGCAGGGCTGGCATGAGTAGAGTTAACATGCCATTTAGGTATGCCCCTTTAAGAGTTAGGATAGGAGGGGGTGGGGTGGAGCTGGCAACAGGAAGAGGAGGGGCAACGGCCAGGGAAGGAGCCATTCCAGCTAGGAAAAAGTTCAGAGCAGGTCGCCATGGAAGAGCTCCTTGAAAGAATCAAAGCAGCGGCTGCTGCTAAAGGAGCGGATTGGATCAGGGCTCAGATCGAACAGGCCATAGAGGGTGAGAGCGCAGGGTCCGGCGGGGGGGTGGAACACGTGGTCGGGCCGCGGCGATCTCGGCCGCCGGCCAGATACTCCCCAGAGGGCCGCAAGGCTGATAGGATGGCAGGGGTAAGAAGGGGAAAAAACATCGCCGAACCGCCGGCAAAGCGGTCGGCCAGGGGTGAGTTTAAAGCCAAAACTGACACTTTTAGTGCGGAGGGGGGGGCGGGGGGCCCAGCAACACGCGGCAGGGAGCGTCCTCCATGCGGTCTCCACACAAGGCCTCAGGCCTTGTTAGACACGCGGCGGCGGGGGGAGGGGCGGCCCAGCACCTCATCAAAAAAGGCAATAGCAGCATGTCAGCGGTGCATGCAACAGGAGGTACCAGGGAGGAAAACGGCATTCATATTTTAAAAAGACCTGCTAGAGGAAAAAAGCAAGGAAAAGTACATTTACCCCCATCCAGGACAGAGGGCATGGAGGTTAAGAAAAGGACAGCCGCCTACTCATATAACAGTACGGACGGCACTTACTTTGAGGAGGCTCATGTTCAGCAAGAAGGGGGAAGGGGACATTCGCAAGCAGGTGGCGGTCGGCCCAGCTTGAGTGCTATTGTGCGGAGGGGACACAGCAGAGGATGTCTGCGGGACGGAGGCGATCCGCCTGCCCGCAGGAACAGTAACAGAGAAATAGAAGCGGAGGCGTCGGGGTCTGGGTCTCGCAACACACTTAAAAAGACCAGCAAGTCGGCAGTGGGGACAAGAAGAAAAGGGAGAGCACGCAGTTCGTCTGCATCTGAGGTGGAAGACCTTGGAGGGCAGGCTATTTTAACTACAGACGAGATGGTGGAGCTGTCAGAGGGCGAGTTGCCTGAATCGGAGGACGAGGTCGCAGGAGGACGCACTGCAACGAAGGACGCAGGATGTTCGGCTGGTGGAAGATTGTCCATGCAGCCCGGTAAGTCCTGTTTTTGCTCGGGGTCGTGCGGGGAAAAAATGCCTTGGGGGGGGGATATGGGGGAGGGGGGCAGGAGGCATGGTGATCAGTTACTGAGGGGTGGGGGCTTTACGGGCGAGTCCGTCCCTGAAACAGGATTTTTGGAGGGGGGTTTACAGGGTTTTTTAGCAGGCCTCAAAGAGCTGGTGGGCAGGTTTGAGCCTACACCTGCGCAACAGGGGCCGGCAGGGGCATGGGTTTCTGCAGGGAGGGTGTTGACTGAGGGGGGGCAGGGGGGAGGGGAGTCAAGAAAAAAAAAAAGAAGTAGTGGCGCGCAAACTAAACTAGATATTAATAAAACAGACAGTATCAGGTCATAGACATAAAACACCAGCAGGCAGGCTCTGGGTCAGTAAAATGGCATAAAACAAACAATATGTACATAAACTGACGTGATAAAATCATGTGATAAAAGCAATCCAGATTTAGAGGTGTTTCAAATAAAATCGCATGGTGTAGTTAATAATATAAAATCCAGTGATAATAAGGTGAAAAGAGCGTGATAGAAATATAAAACGCATAAAAGTGCATCCAAAAAAACTATATGTGAAGGGGTGTTCCAAACGGTTTAAAAACCACAATATCTTAAAAGTGATATGGAAAATATAGTGCAAAAGAGCAGGGGAGACTAGAAGAGTCTCATACCAAAAGGAAATGGTAGCGAATCCTTGTGAATGAGATAAAACAAGAAATGAGCTGGAGTGAAAGAAATAGTGCGCAGCGATAAATAAATCGCAAAATCTAAAAGTCCAGAAAAAAGTCCATATGTGGCGTTATATGCCGAGTGATGGTGGAGTCTTCTATCCGGCAGATAGCAGGCTAACAGTGCTGGGGTTTCCGGTGGTTAACGTGAATACACTATAGATCCTGTGTAGTGTGTTGTAATATTTCTCTCATGGAATCCTACAGGGAATGCGGGTGGCCCCTTACCTTACAGCTGTAAGGTTACAGCAATGTAATCTGGTTCTTTATGTGGTAGAAGGAAGCAGTCCTCTCTGGGATGTTTATCCTGTTGCCTCACTGGAAGATCCCTTTCAGTTATCCTCCTTGGTCCAAGCGGGGGCGGGTGGGGGGGTTTGTTGTATAGGGGGCTTTTCACCTCAACGTGTATATAAGATAAATAGCCTCATAGTGTAGTAAGTTTGGTAACAAGATATTTATTTAACAGTAAAACGTAAAAGCAATATAGGAGAAATGGGTACTCACATAACAAGTGAATAAACCAGCAGAGTATAAACGAGCCTCGAGCTCGTCGGCGTCACTTCCGGTAAGGTCACGTGTCCCGACGCGTGTTCGTCACTTGTCACGTGACTTCATCAGGGGTGTCTAGTGTCCTTACCAAGGTCTTTAAATAGGCCGTGTAATAGGCAATTGGCGGCCATTTTGCCGTAGCACCGATCACCGGAAGTGGTCAGATACGTCGCCGGAAGTGGAACGGCGGCCATTTTAATGGTAGTTTTAGCCGTCCCACAGCGATGGAATGTAGTGTCAGCAGAGTATGTAACAGGGAAAAACGGGAAATGTTCACCATAAACTCTGACTTGTAAATAGATGACTGGCAACTGGGATAAGTCACAAATGGACCAGGAAAAGTGGAGAAAAGACGTCTAGGTCCATAGTAATATAAAAATAAAAACGATATGTATAAATAATACTCGGAGAGTTTATCTTGATAAAATAAATATAAAAAATCTATATATATATAAAAATGTATATATATATAAAATAGAATATAGTAAAATCCAAAGGAAGTATATCTTTATAAAATGAATAAGAGGGCATGATAGAATACGTGTATATATATATATAAAAAAATAAATATATATATATAAAAGGGGATCTAATAATATAAAATACCGGAAATGACGTCAACAGAGGTACATAAATTGTATAATACAGCAGTTCATATTAATATAACTTGCAGATGATGCAGCATGATAATAGGGTGTGGATAGGGAGGAGTAAGAGAGATCCAGGGTACAGACATATTCCAGGGTATAATGATATAAAAGCGGTAGTTTGGCAATAGGGAGACCAGATATATGTGGGCTGAATAGTCGACTCAGTAAACATGGTCTTTGTATAAAATGTAATAGGGTGTCCAAAATATTAAAAATTATATAAAAAAAAAAATATATGTATATATATATATGCATATATATCCTTAAAAGTCACTGAGGAAGCAGTTGAGGTCAAATTCTACATTTAGGCCATGTGGCGTGAGAGTATTGAGGGTGAAGATCCATTTCGATTCAAGTTGGCTTAGGGTCCTCACCTTATGCCCTCCCCTCCAATGTTTGATGTAGGGCTCAATGCCCCAGAATTTTAAATGTGAGGGATCTTTGTTGTGGTATATGGCAAAGTGTTTTGACACATTATGTTTGTCAAATCCCTTTTTGATGTTTCGCACATGTTCTTTTATTCTCACTCTCAGCAGCCTCTTCGTGCGACCTACGTACTGGAGTCCGCAACTACATTCGAGTACGTATACTGCACCCACTGTGTTGCAGCAAACGAAATTTTTGATCTTATAGTTGGTGCCAGTACTGTATGATACAAATTCTTTCCGTTTTTCTACTGGTCTTTTGGTTGTTGTGCACGCGTAGCATCGTTTACACGGGTAAAACCCCTCTCCTGTGAAGAAGGTGAAACCTTTACTTGGGGGGTCTGGGATATTTTTTACCACCTTGTCTCTGATTGTTGGGGCTCTCCTGTAAACAAATTTTGGATGGTTTGGAAGGATCTCTTTTAAGCGTGTATCTGCCTGTAAGATATTCCAGTTGCGTTTTATAATTTTCTCTATTTGTTTGTGTTGTGCACTGTAGTCTAGGATAATGGGCACAGTATCTTGCCAGGTCTTTTCTTTGGGTTTGTCCATAATGAGATCTTTCCTCTCCATTGTTTCTATTTCGGCTATGTTTCTGTCTAACATTTTATTGCAGTAACCTTTTTCGATGAACCTCATTTTCATATTGCTTGCTTGATTTAGGAAGGCGTCGTTCTCTGTACAATTCCGTCTTAGGCGCATGAGTTGGCCCTTAGGGATATTAAATATCCAATTTTTATGGTGGCACGTGTCGACCGGTAAATAACTATTCCGGTCCACATCTTTAAAGTGCGTTTTTGACACTAGTTTTCCATTTTGCAATCCTATTTCTAAGTCGAGGAATGTGATCTGTTTGTCACTGATGTCCCATGACAGAATTATATTTCGATCATTTTTGTTTAAATTAGTCAGAAAGTTGGTCAAATTACTCAGGTCACCTTTCCATAGAATAAATACATCATCAATGTAGCGACGATATATTTGAAGCTCATCTGGTCTGTTTGCGAATACTGATTCGTCTTCCCATTTTGCCATAAAAAGGCCTGCTACACTGGGGGCAAACTTGGCCCCCATAGCTACTCCTGTGCGCTGATGGTAATGGTTGCGATTAAACCAAAAATAGCTATTTTTTAGACAGAAATCCAAACTCTTCACTAGGTACTTTCTTTGTATGCATGGAAGTTTTGTGTGTTTCCTGAGTCCCCATTTGATGGCTTCGCAAGCCTGGTGGTGTAAAATAATTGTGTATAATGACGAAACGTCAGCTGTTGCTAGCAACCAAGGTCCTCCATCTACTGGTGTAGCATTTAAAATTTGTAGAATTTGCTTCGTATCACGTAGGTATGCTGTTGTGTTCTGTACTGCCGGTTGGAGAAAAAAATCGATATATTCACCCATTCTAGATGTCAGTGAGTCAATTCCATTGACTATGGGCCTGGGAGGGGGGTTGGTTTTATCCTTATGGATTTTGGGGAGGATATAGATGATGGGGGTCCTACATGCCTCTGGTGTCAGGTATCTTGCTTCCTTTTTGTTTAAGATGTTCTTCTTGAGTCCCAGGTGTACAATTTGGTTTAGCGCTTTCCTGCATTTAAAGACTGGGTTTCCTAAAAGCCGTGTATATGTTGCTTCATCCTGTAGGAGGGAGTTTACACTTGTATTGTATTGTTCCTTGGTGAGGATAACAATACCCCCTCCCTTGTCTGCTGGACGTATAACAAGATCTTTCCTTGAGGTAAGTTTACGGATCCCGCATTTGATATGCTTAGGGTCTAGATGCTTCTTAATTTTCAGATCCTTCAGTTCTTCTAGTACAACTTTTTTGAATACCTCAATATGTCTATTATCCTTTGCTGCGGGATTAAAGGTAGATTTGTTCCTCAGTGTACTATGGAGTATTTCTTCATCTTGTTGTATAGGGATAGGTCTGCATGGATTGTTCATCATGTACTTCTTGATATTAAGTTTTCTTATGTATTTTTGTATCCCTATATAAGTCTGGAATTTGTCCAAATTTTTTGTGGGTGCATATTTCAGTCCTTTATCAAGGACTCCCACTTCCTCATGTGATAGGGGCTGACCACTGAGGTTAAAGATTCCCTCACCCTTTATTCTCTTTTTCTCTTTGATTCTCTTCCCTCCTCTGCACCCTCTCGTCTTTCTGGGGTTCTTCTTGGGTGTCTCGGGTCCTCGTTTTTCCTCGGTTGGTTGTTTTCTCTGCCCCTCTCTAAAAAAGATCTTTCATACTCCATATCGGATTGGTGATGTCTGTCGGTCCTCTCATCATTTGGTCTTCGTTCTAGTGGAGCATAATAGTTGTGAGTTGGGATGGGGCTTCTTTCATATGTCCTGTAGGCTCCAGGGGGTGGATAGTGTTGTTGTCCTCCTTCATTTCTTCCTTGTTGTCTATCTGGGCTCCTACCTCTTGTTGTATAGTTATCATATTGACGGTCTCTGTTGTCATTCATGTATCCCCTATTATCTCTCTGATTGTATTGGTGGTTTCTATTGTCTCTTTGGTCTTGCCTCGGCCCATTGTTGTGTCCATAATTTTTCTTATTGTTTTTCCAGAATGGTTTTTTCCATCCATTTTGCGGTGTTCTATCTTGGTGTTGTGGTCTCCTGTCGTTCATCTGAGGTGGTCTTCCTTCGTTTCTGTGTGGTGTTTGCTGGTAATAATTAGGTTGTCTGTCATCGTATCTTTGTGTGTTATCTCTTCCTCTGTCGTGTGTTGTTTGAGGTTTATTATGGTTTTCGTATCTGATGTCCATATTTGTATGTTCCGGTTGTACTCTCACTAATTTCTCTGGGGTGGAGTAGGATGAGATCGGATCCAGGTAGCCTATCTGGCTTTGCCATTTAAAAGCTCGGTCAGTTTTAAAATCGTTCATATCCCTGCTGTATTTTTTGCTTTTTCTCTGTTGTACTTCTTTATCTTTTTTCATCAAATCTCTATTCAGTTGTGCAGTTAGGGCTGCAAATTCTGCTGTGTCTTTGTAAGCTTCCAATTCCTCTTTCACTCCGGTGATGATCTCATCTATAACTTTCTGTTTTCTTTTTTTCCTTTCTGTTAGGAACATCAGGAGTTCCAGGCCTTTCCCATTGAAAAATTTGAACCAATCATCTATTGAGTCTTGGTCCGTTAGACCATCATTGGGGATAATGTCCCACCTAAGTCTTCTGGGAACAATACTATCCTTTAAATACTGTTCAAACGTGGTGACATCCCACCATAGGCTAACTTTCTTCTCCATATTGTGACCTAGTTTGCGCATCAGGCTCTCTAGGTCACTTGCCTTATTGGCGGGTGCAGTAGTATTGAATACTTCATCTAAATTGACCTGTCTTTTGTCTAAGAAAGAGAAGATATCCATGGCGGCAGCAAGATTGAGTATGAATAGAGCAAGGTAACAAATGGGGTGAGGTAATCCTGCGCCAGCACACCGAAACTAACTAAAAAAATGCTGCGCACACTAAGGGAAATGTCTGAACCCAAGTAGAATCAAGAAAAAAGAAGTAGTGGCGCGCAAACTAAACTAGATATTAATAAAACAGACAGTATCAGGTCATAGACATAAAACACCAGCAGGCAGGCTCTGGGTCAGTAAAATGGCATAAAACAAACAATATGTACATAAACTGACGTGATAAAATCATGTGATAAAAGCAATCCAGATTTAGAGGTGTTTCAAATAAAATCGCATGGTGTAGTTAATAATATAAAATCCAGTGATAATAAGGTGAAAAGAGCGTGATAGAAATATAAAACGCATAAAAGTGCATCCAAAAAAACTATATGTGAAGGGGTGTTCCAAACGGTTTAAAAACCACAATATCTTAAAAGTGATATGGAAAATATAGTGCAAAAGAGCAGGGGAGACTAGAAGAGTCTCATACCAAAAGGAAATGGTAGCGAATCCTTGTGAATGAGATAAAACAAGAAATGAGCTGGAGTGAAAGAAATAGTGCGCAGCGATAAATAAATCGCAAAATCTAAAAGTCCAGAAAAAAGTCCATATGTGGCGTTATATGCCGAGTGATGGTGGAGTCTTCTATCCGGCAGATAGCAGGCTAACAGTGCTGGGGTTTCCGGTGGTTAACGTGAATACACTATAGATCCTGTGTAGTGTGTTGTAATATTTCTCTCATGGAATCCTACAGGGAATGCGGGTGGCCCCTTACCTTACAGCTGTAAGGTTACAGCAATGTAATCTGGTTCTTTATGTGGTAGAAGGAAGCAGTCCTCTCTGGGATGTTTATCCTGTTGCCTCACTGGAAGATCCCTTTCAGTTATCCTCCTTGGTCCAAGCGGGGGCGGGTGGGGGGGTTTGTTGTATAGGGGGCTTTTCACCTCAACGTGTATATAAGATAAATAGCCTCATAGTGTAGTAAGTTTGGTAACAAGATATTTATTTAACAGTAAAACGTAAAAGCAATATAGGAGAAATGGGTACTCACATAACAAGTGAATAAACCAGCAGAGTATAAACGAGCCTCGAGCTCGTCGGCGTCACTTCCGGTAAGGTCACGTGTCCCGACGCGTGTTCGTCACTTGTCACGTGACTTCATCAGGGGTGTCTAGTGTCCTTACCAAGGTCTTTAAATAGGCCGTGTAATAGGCAATTGGCGGCCATTTTGCCGTAGCACCGATCACCGGAAGTGGTCAGATACGTCGCCGGAAGTGGAACGGCGGCCATTTTAATGGTAGTTTTAGCCGTCCCACAGCGATGGAATGTAGTGTCAGCAGAGTATGTAACAGGGAAAAACGGGAAATGTTCACCATAAACTCTGACTTGTAAATAGATGACTGGCAACTGGGATAAGTCACAAATGGACCAGGAAAAGTGGAGAAAAGACGTCTAGGTCCATAGTAATATAAAAATAAAAACGATATGTATAAATAATACTCGGAGAGTTTATCTTGATAAAATAAATATAAAAAATCTATATATATATATAAAAATGTATATATATATAAAATAGAATATAGTAAAATCCAAAGGAAGTATATCTTTATAAAATGAATAAGAGGGCATGATAGAATACGTGTATATATATATATAAAAAAAATAAATATATATATATAAAAGGGGATCTAATAATATAAAATACCGGAAATGACGTCAACAGAGGTACATAAATTGTATAATACAGCAGTTCATATTAATATAACTTGCAGATGATGCAGCATGATAATAGGGTGTGGATAGGGAGGAGTAAGAGAGATCCAGGGTACAGACATATTCCAGGGTATAATGATATAAAAGCGGTAGTTTGGCAATAGGGAGACCAGATATATGTGGGCTGAATAGTCGACTCAGTAAACATGGTCTTTGTATAAAATGTAATAGGGTGTCCAAAATATTAAAAATTATATAAAAAAAAAAAATATATGTATATATATATATGCATATATATCCTTAAAAGTCACTGAGGAAGCAGTTGAGGTCAAATTCTACATTTAGGCCATGTGGCGTGAGAGTATTGAGGGTGAAGATCCATTTCGATTCAAGTTGGCTTAGGGTCCTCACCTTATGCCCTCCCCTCCAATGTTTGATGTAGGGCTCAATGCCCCAGAATTTTAAATGTGAGGGATCTTTGTTGTGGTATATGGCAAAGTGTTTTGACACATTATGTTTGTCAAATCCCTTTTTGATGTTTCGCACATGTTCTTTTATTCTCACTCTCAGCAGCCTCTTCGTGCGACCTACGTACTGGAGTCCGCAACTACATTCGAGTACGTATACTGCACCCACTGTGTTGCAGCAAACGAAATTTTTGATCTTATAGTTGGTGCCAGTACTGTATGATACAAATTCTTTCCGTTTTTCTACTGGTCTTTTGGTTGTTGTGCACGCGTAGCATCGTTTACACGGGTAAAACCCCTCTCCTGTGAAGAAGGTGAAACCTTTACTTGGGGGGTCTGGGATATTTTTTACCACCTTGTCTCTGATTGTTGGGGCTCTCCTGTAAACAAATTTTGGATGGTTTGGAAGGATCTCTTTTAAGCGTGTATCTGCCTGTAAGATATTCCAGTTGCGTTTTATAATTTTCTCTATTTGTTTGTGTTGTGCACTGTAGTCTAGGATAATGGGCACAGTATCTTGCCAGGTCTTTTCTTTGGGTTTGTCCATAATGAGATCTTTCCTCTCCATTGTTTCTATTTCGGCTATGTTTCTGTCTAACATTTTATTGCAGTAACCTTTTTCGATGAACCTCATTTTCATATTGCTTGCTTGATTTAGGAAGGCGTCGTTCTCTGTACAATTCCGTCTTAGGCGCATGAGTTGGCCCTTAGGGATATTAAATATCCAATTTTTATGGTGGCACGTGTCGACCGGTAAATAACTATTCCGGTCCACATCTTTAAAGTGCGTTTTTGACACTAGTTTTCCATTTTGCAATCCTATTTCTAAGTCGAGGAATGTGATCTGTTTGTCACTGATGTCCCATGACAGAATTATATTTCGATCATTTTTGTTTAAATTAGTCAGAAAGTTGGTCAAATTACTCAGGTCACCTTTCCATAGAATAAATACATCATCAATGTAGCGACGATATATTTGAAGCTCATCTGGTCTGTTTGCGAATACTGATTCGTCTTCCCATTTTGCCATAAAAAGGCCTGCTACACTGGGGGCAAACTTGGCCCCCATAGCTACTCCTGTGCGCTGATGGTAATGGTTGCGATTAAACCAAAAATAGCTATTTTTTAGACAGAAATCCAAACTCTTCACTAGGTACTTTCTTTGTATGCATGGAAGTTTTGTGTGTTTCCTGAGTCCCCATTTGATGGCTTCGCAAGCCTGGTGGTGTAAAATAATTGTGTATAATGACGAAACGTCAGCTGTTGCTAGCAACCAAGGTCCTCCATCTACTGGTGTAGCATTTAAAATTTGTAGAATTTGCTTCGTATCACGTAGGTATCACGTAGGTATCCTTCCAAACCATCCAAAATTTGTTTACAGGAGAGCCCCAACAATCAGAGACAAGGTGGTAAAAAATATCCCAGACCCCCCAAGTAAAGGTTTCACCTTCTTCACAGGAGAGGGGTTTTACCCGTGTAAACGATGCTACGCGTGCACAACAACCAAAAGACCAGTAGAAAAACGGAAAGAATTTGTATCATACAGTACTGGCACCAACTATAAGATCAAAAATTTCGTTTGCTGCAACACAGTGGGTGCAGTATACGTACTCGAATGTAGTTGCGGACTCCAGTACGTAGGTCGCACGAAGAGGCTGCTGAGAGTGAGAATAAAAGAACATGTGCGAAACATCAAAAAGGGATTTGACAAACATAATGTGTCAAAACACTTTGCCATATACCACAACAAAGATCCCTCACATTTAAAATTCTGGGGCATTGAGCCCTACATCAAACATTGGAGGGGAGGGCATAAGGTGAGGACCCTAAGCCAACTTGAATCGAAATGGATCTTCACCCTCAATACTCTCACGCCACATGGCCTAAATGTAGAATTTGACCTCAACTGCTTCCTCAGTGACTTTTAAGGATATATATGCATATATATATATACATATATTTTTTTTTATATAATTTTTAATATTTTGGACACCCTATTACATTTTATACAAAGACCATGTTTACTGAGTCGACTATTCAGCCCACATATATCTGGTCTCCCTATTGCCAAACTACCGCTTTTATATCATTATACCCTGGAATATGTCTGTACCCTGGATCTCTCTTACTCCTCCCTATCCACACCCTATTATCATGCTGCATCATCTGCAAGTTATATTAATATGAACTGCTGTATTATACAATTTATGTACCTCTGTTGACGTCATTTCCGGTATTTTATATTATTAGATCCCCTTTTATATATATATATTTATTTTTTATATATATATATACACGTATTCTATCATGCCCTCTTATTCATTTTATAAAGATATACTTCCTTTGGATTTTACTATATTCTATTTTATATATATATACATTTTTATATATATATAGATTTTTTATATTTATTTTATCAAGATAAACTCTCCGAGTATTATTTATACATATCGTTTTTATTTTTATATTACTATGGACCTAGACGTCTTTTCTCCACTTTTCCTGGTCCATTTGTGACTTATCCCAGTTGCCAGTCATCTATTTACAAGTCAGAGTTTATGGTGAACATTTCCCGTTTTTCCCTGTTACATACTCTGCTGACACTACATTCCATCGCTGTGGGACGGCTAAAACTACCATTAAAATGGCCGCCGTTCCACTTCCGGCGACGTATCTGACCACTTCCGGTGATCGGTGCTACGGCAAAATGGCCGCCAATTGCCTATTACACGGCCTATTTAAAGACCTTGGTAAGGACACTAGACACCCCTGATGAAGTCACGTGACAAGTGACGAACACGCGTCGGGACACGTGACCTTACCGGAAGTGACGCCGACGAGCTCGAGGCTCGTTTATACTCTGCTGGTTTATTCACTTGTTATGTGAGTACCCATTTCTCCTATATTGCTTTTACGTTTTACTGTTAAATAAATATCTTGTTACCAAACTTACTACACTATGAGGCTATTTATCTTATATACACGTTGAGGTGAAAAGCCCCCTATACAACAAACCCCCCCCACCCGCCCCCGCTTGGACCAAGGAGGATAACTGAAAGGGATCTTCCAGTGAGGCAACAGGATAAACATCCCAGAGAGGACTGCTTCCTTCTACCACATAAAGAACCAGATTACATTGCTGTAACCTTACAGCTGTAAGGTAAGGGGCCACCCGCATTCCCTGTAGGATTCCATGAGAGAAATATTACAACACACTACACAGGATCTATAGTGTATTCACGTTAACCACCGGAAACCCCAGCACTGTTAGCCTGCTATCTGCCGGATAGAAGACTCCACCATCACTCGGCATATAACGCCACATATGGACTTTTTTCTGGACTTTTAGATTTTGCGATTTATTTATCGCTGCGCACTATTTCTTTCACTCCAGCTCATTTCTTGTTTTATCTCATTCACAAGGATTCGCTACCATTTCCTTTTGGTATGAGACTCTTCTAGTCTCCCCTGCTCTTTTGCACTATATTTTCCATATCACTTTTAAGATATTGTGGTTTTTAAACCGTTTGGAACACCCCTTCACATATAGTTTTTTTGGATGCACTTTTATGCGTTTTATATTTCTATCACGCTCTTTTCACCTTATTATCACTGGATTTTATATTATTAACTACACCATGCGATTTTATTTGAAACACCTCTAAATCTGGATTGCTTTTATCACATGATTTTATCACGTCAGTTTATGTACATATTGTTTGTTTTATGCCATTTTACTGACCCAGAGCCTGCCTGCTGGTGTTTTATGTCTATGACCTGATACTGTCTGTTTTATTAATATCTAGTTTAGTTTGCGCGCCACTACTTCTTTTTTCTTGATTCTACTTGGGTTCAGACATTTCCCTTAGTGTGCGCAGCATTTTTTTAGTTAGTTTCGGTGTGCTGGCGCAGGATTACCTCACCCCATTTGTTAGGGGGGAGGGGAGGACGGAATGACGATACAAACTGAGAGAACGGTGTTGGCGAGTCCGCCCGCGTTTTCGCTTGTGGGGAGGGATGCAGGTATCGTGGAAGCGGCAGAGCCGTCTCATGTCACGCCAGGAGAGGGGGAAACGGGGGGTGACAGAACCAAGAAACAGGACATAGTGCGTTTAGCTGATTCAGCACGTTGCGAGGTTTATGTCTGTTTTGAAGGGCCATTGGGGGCCCATTTGAAACAGGAGGTGAGAGAGAAAATTTGGAGAGGGGAGTACGTGGAGATATTTTCTCTCCTTCCCCTTGAGAAATTTAACTTGGATAGGGTGAAACCCGAGGATAGTAAAAAAGAAGAGGAGGAGAAGAGAAGGTACAGACTAATACCCCAGACTTTCCAGAATTGGCTGCAAGCGTTTGGGGTATTGGCAAGCGTGATAGGCGAAAAGGAGCCAGAACATTGCTCGGCCCTGTTCTGTTATTTGGATGCTATTGGCGAGGCTCACCGGACTTACGGGGGTCTAGCATGGCTGCGGTACGACGAACAGTTCCGCCAGAGAAGGGCAGTGAGACCGGCTTTAAGGTGGGATCACAAAGATATCAGTCTTTGGATGCGCCTGATGTCTTCAGCCAAGCCTGTGAGTCAGTTTTTTCAGGGGGGGGCCGGGGGATCAGGGACTTCGGGTCAATCGGCCACAAGGAAAAAAGGAGTATGCTGGCAGTACAACGAGGGAAGTTGTAAATTTGGACATGGATGCAAGTATAAACACGAGTGTTCAGGGTGCGGGGGATCACATCCCTCATCAAGGTGTTTTAAGCAGGGTAAGGGAAAGGCCAGCGATTTTGCGGGTAAGGGGGAGGACGCCAGTGAGGGTGGAAAAAATGCGGCCTTTTCTAGATAGATATCCAGATAAGGCAATGGCTCATCTACTTTTGTTGGGATTTTCTGAAGGTTTCATGATTCCTGCCGTTTTGAACTTAACTCCTCCCATTCCGGAAAATTTGCGGTCCGCTTTAAAACATCATGATGTAGTGTCCGAAAAACTGAATAAAGAGGTAGCTTTGGGGAGGATGGCGGGCCCCTTTGCCATAAAACCCATGCAGGACCTGGTAATTTCTCCTTTGGGGGTGGTTTCCAAAAAGGAGCACAACAAATTTCGCCTCATTCACCACTTGTCTTACCCACAAGGAGAGTCGGTGAACGACGCTATTGATCCTGAAATTTGCACTGTATCATATACATCCATTGATGCAGCAGTACGTTGGGTAAGGAAGTATGGTAGGGGCGCCCTGATGGCAAAGACAGACATTGAAGCGGCTTTTCGTTTGCTGCCTGTTCATCCCGATAGCTTTCATTTATTGGGTTGCAAGTGGCAAGAGGAATATTACGTGGATATGTGTCTGCCAATGGGTTGTTCTATATCGTGCGCATTCTTCGAGTGTTTCAGCACATTTGTGGAATGGGTAGTGAGGGACGTGTCAGGTTTGAGTTCGGTGATCCATTATTTGGACGATTTTCTTTGTATAGGGCCGCCCGCATCTAACGTTTGCGCGATGCTCTTAACAACCGTTGAAAGGATTTCAGGGGAATTCGGCATTCCGCTTGCGCCTGACAAGACGGAAGGGCCCACAACAGTGATCAGTTTTCTCGGGATTGTAATCGATTCCATGGCCATGGAATGCAGGTTACCTGAGGCAAAATTGGTGGCATTACAGGAGGAGGTGAAGGGGATGGTGGGCTGGCGCAAGGTTCAATTGAGGGCATTGCAATCGGTGCTTGGCAAGCTCAATTTTGCGTGCAGGATCATTCCGATGGGCAGGGTTTTTGGGAGAAGATTAGCGGCGAGTACGGGTGGCATTGAGTCGCCCAGACATTATGTGACACTATCACGGGAACATAAGGATGACCTGAGAATGTGGCACATGTTTCTGGACAATTTTAATGGTAGAGCGTTGTGGATGATTGGCCCGGTGAATAATTTTGACCTTGAATTGTTTACAGATGCAGCGGGGTCAGCGGGATATGGGGCATTTTTCCAGGGGCATTGGAGTGCCGGCCCTTGGCCGGACAGCTGGAACAAAGCAGGGATGCTCAAGAATATGTTGTTGCTTGAGTTATTTCCAGTGGTATTGGCGGTAGAATTGTGGGGCGAATTCTTCCGGGATCGGAAGGTGCGCTTCCACATCGAAAATTTGGGGGTGGTACAGGTGATTAATAAGGTATCTGCGGCGTCACCGCCGGTGATACGTTTGTTGAGACACTTGGTGCTTCGGTGTATGCAGATGAACATTTTCATTCAGGCAGTACACTTACCAGGAGTGGACAATGTGATTGCTGACGCTCTTTCTCGGTTTCAGTGGGAGAAATTTCGGGAGCTGGTACCAGGGGCAGAGCGTCACGGCGTCCCGTGTCCTTTGGAACTATGGAAGATTGCCCTGGAAGGATAGGTGAGTGGATCAGGCGGTCATTGAGCGAGGGAACATGGAAAACATACAAAAAAGTATGGGACGAATGGTTTGCTTTCCATGAACGGGCAGCGGTGGCGGTTAAAGGAGAGACTAGATTGCGATTTATATATTTTGTCGCCAGACACATGGAACAGGGAGTTTCCGTGTCGAGGCTAGGGAAGGTTATGGCGGCCATGGCATTTTTGTTCAAGCTTGAAGGGGGGAGAGATTGGACAAAAGAGTTTTGGGCACGTCAGGCATTGAAGGGTTATCGCCGGGGGAAGAGGGTCCGGGATGAGAGGCGACCAGTTACGTTCGCACTGTTGGGTAGAATGGTGGACATTTTGCCTATAGTTTGTAGATCCGTATATGAGGTGGGGCTTTTCTGCACAGCTTTTGTGTTGGCCTTTTTCGGCGCTTTTCGAATAGGGGAGCTGGTGAGTTCCTCCAAGAAAACAAGGGATGGATTAGCGGTGGGGGACGTTCGGTACATGGAAGATAGACTTGTGATGCGTTTGCGTAGATCTAAAACGGATCAGGAGGGCCGAGGCAAGGATGTGGTGGTGTTCGCTATTCCTGACGCCAAACTCTGCCCCGTTTTAGTTACAAAGGTTTATTTGACAAAAAGGCCAACGGGGGATGGCCCTCTTTTAGTACATCAGGATGGGGTGGCGCTGTCGCGTTTTCAATTTATTTCTATCTTTCGGAAATCCTTAGTCATCCTGGGTCTGGGGGATCAGAAATTTTCCACGCATTCATTTAGAATTGGTGCGGCAACGGAAGCAGTTAGGTGGGGCCTAACGGAAGAAGCTGTAAAACGGATTGGAAGATGGGAATCGAGGCGATTCCGGTCTTATGTCAGACTTGATTTAGTTATTTGACATTTTATTGAGTGGTGTGCGTTATGTGCCGGCATGGTTTCGTGTGGTACATTGTGATGAGTTTTCACCGGAATTTTTCTTATTGCTTTCTTTTCAGATACCTCGCCGAGTCTCGTGTGGATCATGGGACATTCCTATGTTTGCTGGGGTGCTAGGAGGGGGGATGCCAGGCCAGACGGGAGACAGCTGGGTTTTTCCAGGGGGGAGGCTTACATTAAATGGTTGGGGTTCCCCGGGATGCTTTGGAGCCGTCTGGTCCCGGAGGCACACAAATTTGCACAACGGGACAGGCCGCCTGAGGTTTTGGTGATTCATGTGGGGGGGAATGATTTGGGTTTGAGGACAAAATTAGACATCACCAGGGACATCAAGCATGACTTCTGCCTACTACAGGCGGCATTCCCTAAAACTGTCCTTGTATGGTCGGACATGATAGCCAGGTCTTCATGGCGGCTAGCGAGGTCAGTGGAACTGGTTAACAGGGCCAGAAGTAAGATTAATCAGGAGGTGAGCAGGTTTTTCATTAAAAACGGTGGCTTAGCGATCAGACACAGAGAGCTAGAGACCGAGACGTGGCGATATTTGAGGGCTGACGGGGTTCATCTGAACCCAGTGGGCATTGATATGTGGACCATGGGTATACAAGACGGAATTGAAAGAGCACTTAGGGTGTGGAGGCGCGCTCAAGGTTAAGGTTTTAACCTTGTTTGCGGTGGCGGATGTTGGCTGACGTAGGTATAGAGAAGAAACCCCCTCCCCACAGAGAAGTTGATGCGGGACCCATTGGAGATATGGGCCCGTTTGTTAATATTCCTTATAACTGATGTAAGGAATATGGTGGATGACTGCACTGCGGGAATATTGTTGTCTCTGAGCTAGCATGTCAGCTTGAGGCCTAGTTATAGTTTATATGACCGCAGTGCACGAGTTTTGATTACGCTAAAACGGGTGGGGGGGGGTAAAGTCCTACAGTCCTACGTCAGAGTTTTCTTCATTGGTATACAGTTATTGGTTATTTATTGGTTATTTATTTGTTTATAAAAAAGTTCAGTTATATTTTGATATTTAATAAAGGAGGCTGCTACGGCCTAATTTACACTCCAGTTATGTGTGGTTTCCGTTAATGGGAATGGTAAGGGTGGGAGTGTACATATGGGTAGCACAAAATGAGTTATGTTGTACTTAGTCAAGAACAGCCCGCAGCAGAGAACAGAGGAATATAGGCGCAGGGCTGGCATGAGTAGAGTTAACATGCCATTTAGGTATGCCCCTTTAAGAGTTAGGATAGGAGGGGGTGGGGTGGAGCTGGCAACAGGAAGAGGAGGGGCAACGGCCAGGGAAGGAGCCATTCCAGCTAGGAAAAAGTTCCCGCCCTCCCTCCCTATTTTCTTGCAGGTTTTTGATAAAAAAATTTTACAGGTTGGCTTGGACGTCGTAGCATTGGCGGATGTTGGCTGACGTAGGTATAGAGAAGAAACCCCCTCCCCACAGAGAAGTTGATGCGGGACCCATTGGAGATATGGGCCCGTTTGTTAATATTCCTTATAACTGATGTAAGGAATATGGTGGATGACTGCACTGCGGGAATATTGTTGTCTCTGAGCTAGCATGTCAGCTTGAGGCCTAGTTATAGTTTATATGACCGCAGTGCACGAGTTTTGATTACGCTAAAACGGGTGGGGGGGGGGTAAAGTCCTACAGTCCTACGTCAGAGTTTTCTTCATTGGTATACAGTTATTGGTTATTTATTGGTTATTTATTTGTTTATAAAAAAGTTCAGTTATATTTTGATATTTAATAAAGGAGGCTGCTACGGCCTAATTTACACTCCAGTTATGTGTGGTTTCCGTTAATGGGAATGGTAAGGGTGGGAGTGTACATATGGGTAGCACAAAATGAGTTATGTTGTACTTAGTCATGCATTGTCAGACGGAGGAGTAAAGCTCAACCACTGTGTAGCATTGCACATTAGAGCCCGTGTATGTGGGTTTTTATAATACTAAGAAGAAAAGAGAGAAGAGGAGCCTGCTACATCTGGCAATAACTCAGGTAGACCCTCAAACTACATAGCTGTTTAAAAAAGGTTGAATTTTCAGGGATCACTATGGGTTATTGCACTCTGCACATTGGTGTTCATCCTATGTAGCTCCTTGTCGTTGTTCTGTGTCCACAGATCCAGAAGAAGATTCTGCACCAATGTTGGACTCACCTACCTGTAAACCTCCCACTGAGTGGACCCCCTGTTCGAAAACATGTGGATTTGGGAACTCCATACGTATAGCGTATGAAGAAGAAACCTGTGTTCCAAAGGCTGAGCGGAGGCTGTGTATGATCAGACCCTGCAAGGGTCAATATACCAGAGCCAATTACACGGTGAGAAGGGGATGGTGGAAATGTTGTAGAGTGTAGACATTTCTGAACCCAGAAAGTCTGCTGTAGGGTCCTGCAGGCCTCTAAACATTGTTCCTTCATTGTGCCTCCTTGAAGAAGGAGATCCTGTAGCCTCCTCACACACAGAGAGTATCCTCTTACATGGAGAGGTTCCAATTCACTCAAAAATAGTTGACTTCACATGCCAAAAGATATAGTAGAGAAATTTACCATTACAAAATGTAGCTGGGTCCTACTGGAATGTGTAGCTCTTCAGCCGTCAGTGGTCAAAAATCTAAAAATGTTGTTGATGATACTGTGATTCACAGCTGAATAAGAATGACCCATTTAAGACTTTAAAGCCCACTTCCAGACAAAATGGAATCGTGTGTAATAGTGTGGAAAAGTGTTAGAACCTCTGTCAGATTTTTATTGCTGTGGCCAGCACTGTGCTTCATCACTCGGTTGGTTAAATAACCATATACATTGTATCTTCAATCCAATCCATTGCTATTGTTTCCTATTGTAGCGCTCCCCCTAGAGAGCCACTGGTATTTTGGGCCTATTTCCTCCTCTTGGCGCACACACAGGCAGGCACACAGCATTTTCAGCAGTCTCTCTCTGGTTTAAGAAGCAGTCTAGAGGTTTCTTTTTTTTAGTTTTATTTATTAAGAAACAATTGATTTGGATGGGAATAGAGAGCATGGGATACCCTGGAACTGTAGTACTTGAACAGATTGCGGACTACTAACTTTTTGACTGCACCTTGACAGAGTGCTTGTACACCTTCAGCTGCACTTGTACAACCCCCACAGCAGGGGCGAACTGACCATTCGGCCACTCGGGCACTGCCCGAGGGCCCCGGGCCACTAGGGGGCCCCATCAGGGTTGCCAGCCTCAGTAAAACCAGGGACAGTATGTAAAAATCTGTGTTTTTTGTCTCTAAAATGTCCCTTACCGACATCCTTTTGGTCTAAAAATCCAGAGATTATAGCTGCCCCACCTCTCCAGTACCTTCTCAGCCAATAGAAACATGTCTGTGTATACTGTGTGATTGTATACTGTGTGTGTGTGTGTGTGTGTGTGTGTGTGTATACTGTGTGGCCCCATAATCTCTGATTGCCTGGGGGCCCCATAATCTCCTATTGCCCGGGGGCCCCATGAGTTGTCAGTCCGCTCCTGCCCCACAGTACTGCAACCCTACTTAGCTGAACTGGCACACTTTAGGCTGTATTTCTTTCAGCAAACGTCCCACAAAATCTCTATGCTAACGTGATCTGTCTTCTTCCCAAAGACTAAATTATCACACAGTCACTCTTGCACTGGGGTCTTGTACTCACTCAACCACAGGATTATCGGTTGCCTCCTTCCAACAGCCGCCAGACTCTTGACATATGTAGGACTTAAGTCCAGATCCTAGATAACCTTATCCTACTACCCGGGCACAGCCCCTATAAACAAAAGACTCGACAAGGTGTGGAGTAAATGTCCAGCTGGCCTTTTATTAATAAAATATAAAGTTTAATAAATAACCTCTTTTTAACTTTTTCAACTGTCACTTCAAACTCCTTTTAACTGGGTCATTACTAGGAGAAACCACAAACCACTGGTCACTGTGACAACTAACTTGAACTTTGAACTCTTGCCTCCAGTCGGAAAACCCCGGACTCAGAGGTGGTACTCAACCTGTCAACAGTGACCTACCATTTTTACCCTTCCAGGTTAAGAGGGGTTACACTAACCACTCCCATCCAATGGATGGGTACTACATGTTCCATACATGTACTTCTCCTTCTCCTCTTCCGGCGACCCAAAAGACTGCCTCGTCCTGGGAACCCATTGTAACCCAACCCTAATAAATAACGGGCGTGTGGTTGGGAAACGATTCCTCCACCACATGAGACTGACGTCACTTCCCCCTTCCTCCTAGGTTCTTTTGCCTGAGCGCCGCCCAGCCCCTATGACCACTCCCCTTCTCTTAAAGCTCCAACTTAACCCTGCTTAAAGCGGCGACTGTGCAGTCCAGCACTGTCATGCTGTCCCTGTGCTGAAGTCTTTCAGCCTATTGCTCAGGGACTCTCTTTCCTTGCGAGGGAGATGCAGACTTACTTGGACTCTCTCCCAGCTTCCTTCCCAGCTCTTCTCCCGTGAGCTCTCTCCTGACCCCTTGGATTCCTGGGATGCTCTTCATCTAGGCCCAACAGCTAAGCCTAACCTCTTGTCTTCCTCTGGCTCCTCTGCTGGCTTCTGCCCAGGATGGCAAGCCCTCTCAGCAGGGGCCCCCTCCAGGCTGGACTCTGGAACTCTGCCTCACACGAGCATGCTGTAATTGCCCCTCTGCTACTCAGGCTCTTCTCTATTTATGGGCTCTTCCCACTCCTTCTGAGCACACCTCCCCAGGGATTGGTGGAAGCACCATAATTATTTAGACTGCAGTCTCTGCCTTCCCTTCCACTATGTTGTAGAACTCTCCAGAATATGGTGGGAAGTAGCAGAGCAGCAGGCTGTGAAAACCTGAGCAGCACTAATCAATCAACCCCTGCTACACTGATCCACCAAACTAAATTTACCTAATAACCTTACCTGGAGGGAGGGTGCTACAGTATCCCATAGAGCAAGGATAACTTACCACAAGTTTGTGGCAGTGTTGAATTGTAAGTCTTGTTAACTTGCTGCACATTTCCACTGGCAAGTTGCACGCTTGCAGAGAACTTAAAATTCTAGTTGACACTTTTTCAATTTGTAGAAAATTTGCCTGGCAAGTCTTTAGCAAGAGCAAAGTTGCAGTGGTGAGTCTACAGCAAGAGCTCTGCAAGTCTATAGCATGAAAATTCAGCCACAGTGCCCCCTGTGGTGGGATGACTATTGCACAACATAACTGAATCAGAAATTGCAGCAAAATGTTTGCAAAAAAAAAAAGCTGATCTGGAGTCATGCAATGCAGACTTGCTGCAATTGTACAACAAACTTGTGAAGCCTGGCAAGTCTAGAAATAGCTTAGCAAGTCATTTTCAAACTTGCAGCACAATTGCTTGCTATCTGGGATCCTTAGGCCACGTTGGATTTATTTCATGGTTTTCCTCCTGAATTTAAATTGTTATAAATTTGTATCTGGACTAATAACTCGTAGTGTAGCAGTTCAGTATCAGATAGATTTGTGGGAAACCTTTGCTGTGTAGAAGTCACCAGACTGAAATCAAGACACATTGTATAAACACCACTGCACAGCTGTTGGATAACGATTCCAGTAGGATAACCCCAGGGTTCAAGCTCTATGGCTACTTTCACACTGAGGCGCTGGGCGTGCTGGCGGTAAAGCGGCGCTATATTTAGCGGCGCTTTACCGTTGTTTTAGCGACGCTTTTCGGCCGCTAGCAGGGCAGGGCAGTTTTAACCCCCCGCTAGCGGCCGAAAAAGGGTTAAAGCCGCCCGCAAAGCGCCGCTGCAGTGGGGCTTTGCAGGTGGGTTCAGAGCGCTGCCCCATTGTTTTCAAGGGGAAGGGGCGCTTTAGGAGCGGTAAATACGCTCCTACAGCGCTCCAAAGATGCTTTCAGGACTTTTTTCAGCGTCCTGCAAGCGCACCGCTCCAGTGTGAAAGCCCTCAGGGCTTTCACATTGGAGTGCACTGAGCGGCTCTTTTAGGGAGCTTTGCAGGCGCTATTTTTAGCACTTTAGCACCTGCAAAGCGCCTCAGTGTAAAGGGGCCTATCTATCCATTCCCCATAGGCATTTTTTCAATGACAATGGGATTGATTTACTAAAACTGGCAAACTCTAGTGCAGCTGTACATGGTAGCCAATCAGCTTCTAACTTCAGCTTGTTCAATTAAACTTTGACAAAAAACAAAACAAAAGCTGAGTGGCTTCTTTGCAGAGCTGCACCAAATTTTGCACTCTCCAGTTTTAATAAATCAACCCCAATGTGTCTTTAGGCTTCTTTCACACTTTTTGGAAATTATTCAATACTGTTAGTTGTTTACATTTAGTGGTTTTAATAAAGTTCCCCATTTTGAAGCAGCATCCAGTTTATTGGACTGGGATTCTTGAAATTGCAATTATAATAACTGAATTTTAATAACTAGTGTAATGCTTTATAGTAAAAAAAATGATTAGAGTTTCATGTAATTAACACCAGGGCCATATCTTGGGTGTGGTCATGGCATCTCCTTCATGGGTTGGGAAATCCTAATGATTTGTACTAAATAGCATCTTGTCTCTCCTACAGGTCCTGAAGCCCACCAATGCCTGTAGTCGCGTCCTGCGCTGGTCCCGGCCTTTGCACGTTCGTTTTCGTGACTGCCTGTCAAGCCTTCCTCTACTCCCTCGATTCTGCGGCCATTGCTCTGATGGACGACTCTGTAGCCCCTCGGTCACTGAAACGCGTCCAGTGGCATTTCAGTGCGCTCACCTTGATAGAAAAGTCATCCGCCAAGTGATGTGGGTGCGGCGGTGCACCTGCGGGGGGAAGGGGTCAAAAAAGGGTAAAGGGAAGAAAAAATTGAAGGAGAGACCTATGGATTCGGGAAAGGAGGATACAGAAGAAATTGAAGAGGTGGAGGAAATATAAAGCTGGATCTGCTTGACCTGAGAAGGAAATGAGTACAGCTTAAAATGGATAAATATGGACCAAACATGAAAATGTACAAGTGACTGATGATTAAACTTACAGTCTATTTGTCTTTTAAAATGATAAATATATATAGATTAAAAGTGTTGTTTGAATGGGATCTGTCACTTTGTCCTTTCGGGTGTAAGGGCCGATTCACACCACAGAAACGCCGTCCGGATGGGTTCTGGATGCATCTCTGTATGCACAGTTTTGCTACATTCCGGTGCATTTTTTATGTGTTTTTGATGTAGTTTTAATGCATTTTCCCCTTTTTTTCCCCACAAAGTTTCCTGTTTTGTTTATTTGTTTTGCTGTAATACATTTTTGATGACACCAATTTTTGCTCTACTGACACCATCCACTGTCCTACTGACACCAACTTCTGCTCTACTGACACCCTTCCAAGGTTTAATACATTTTAAAATGTTTGTTTACATGTATTTATAGCATACCTCCCAACTTTTTGAGATGGGAATGAGGGACACCTATCAGCAAAACTATGCAGGTATAGGACACACACCCTTGCCACGCCCCCTTAAAGGAGAATTGTATAAAAAAAAAAACAAGATTAGTTAAACCCACAAGTGCTTTTTTTTACCACTACTATTCCTTTATATTGGCTTTTGGAATTTACAAACGCAGCAATTTAGAAATCAGATGAAAGGTTTCCGCTGGAAAACACCTTTTGATAGATAAAAATTGCATTTTATATACATCTATATAGATCAAATGAGGGACAAATGAGGAGGAATGAGGGACAGAGGGACATTGCTCCAAATCAGGGACAGTTGGGAGCTATGATTTATAGTAGTGTGTGTCTGTTTTTAGATATACAGTATATAAATATATATACACACATACACATGTGCGTTTGAGTTTTGGGGTGCACACCCTAATACGATGGGCTGCGCACACCTATGGAGCTTACACAGGGGCAAAGACCTCCTCTTGCCTATGTGACACTGTTCAAGCCTGGTGATTGGCCACTTAGACCTTGGGGCTGCACCCTGGAAGGAATGGGAGAAGGTCATAAACACCTTGATATCGAAAGCACGGAGTATTTGCCAGGTTCCTGATAGATGAACAAATCAGCGGGGGGGGGGGGGGGGCATGACAAATAGGTGACTGTAAATTTTGGGGGAAGGGGAGACTTTCATGGGAACCTTTCCCTTTGCCTTGAATGGACAAAGACACAGATTATCTTTGAGGGGTCATTCCATCCAAAACTTTCTTTCCTTACCCCATTAGAAAAACAAGAAAAAAGCTTGGAGCTGTAGTTTGGTGCTGATTAATATTGCCTTGCACAGGCTTAGCAGAGCCATATGGAATATATGTCTCCTGATCGCGGGGAGGTCTTCCACATTGATTCCCAGACTACGCTGTCACTCCACAGATCTAGGTCTGATCAGTTGCAGATCAGTATAATAGTTGTGCAGTTTTTATTTGCTTTTTGTTGAAACTTGCATGTTCGGAGTATTTTACATTATGAATTAAATAAAACCCATCACATGTTTCCACTCTTCTGGTAAATTCATTTACATGGATAATGAAATAAAGATGACAGCGACAGCAGTGGGTGATGGGAAATGAGCAACGTGAAGGGCACTGACAGCGTACATGTCATCATAAAAGCTCACCACAAACGTTACAATCTGACCATCCAATCGCCTTTAGATCAACCAATACCTATGTAGTACAATGGCCTGCCTTATCGCATACAATTGATTGGATAGTTCCAGTAGGTTCTCCATAGTGTTTGTAAATCTAACGTTGATTATACAAAGAATGAAAGGTCGGATTGTATGGTGAGGACTTTAATGGGCCGTACACACGATCCGAAAATCGTGCGAAAAAAATACGGATTTCGACGTGATCGTACAATAATCGGATCGTTAGTACAGAGCTTTCGATAACCGATCACGACAGTTCGTCCGATATTATCCGATTGGGACAAGCAAGAACATTTTTATTGTATGATACCAGATAGTATGATTTTAATTTAATCAGTACAGTTGTCATCCGAAAACACAATACAAATACAGGAATACAAAAAAGAAGACTTTAAGTGGCACAGTAAACAATAGGGATATAGAAAAAGAATGTTTATTGAAACATAGAAACATACATAGTAAATAGTAGAAAAAAAAAAACATAAAAATGAGAATTAAAAAAACACATATATGAAAATATATATAGTATATAATGTGATCCCTAGTGCATCAACGCGTTTCGCTGTTAAGCTTCTTCAGGACACATTTGGAATTCGTTGGTTGCAAGAAAAGGAAAATGGGTCTAACTATCTAAAAAAATTCCCATAATTATTCACGGATGAGGCAATGTGAGTGCTTTCTTTTTTTGTTTACAATACAAATACACTACAACACATGACATCACTTCCGATTTTTTATTCTGTCGTACGAAAATTTGGTAACTTTAGTAACCTCTCCATTTTTGATATGCGACTAGCATGCAAAAAAAAAATTGGACGATCTGTGATCCGATTTTCGGATTGTGTGTATGGGCCATTAGCCTTAGTTCCCACTAGTGCGATGACAGACATTGCATGTGATTTGCACCGCCAATCTGTGCAGATCGCATGCGATGTCTGTGCGATGCGAATTCAGTCATACAAACTGTATGGCTGAAATCATATCGCATTCACACCAAAATGATGCAGGACCCTTTTTTTGGTCTGCACTGGAATCGGATCGCATGGGTGTTCACTCCCATGCAATCCAATTCCTGTACCATTTCACAGTTCGCACCACCGATTTGGGGGTGTCATTAACTTTACATTGACATTGTGAACCGCCTGCGATTCGGGTGTGATGGGAAATGAGCAACGCGAAGGGCACGTAGGTAACATTCTGAATCAAGGAATCTCATTATAAATAAAGTAGTTTCATAAACTTATTACAAAAATGTTTAAATCATTGACAAACTGATTATAATACAATATAGTCTTTACCAGTACTCTGTTCCTATTGGGTTTTAACCACTTACCGACCGCCTCATGTACATATACGTTGGCACTTTGAAGAGGGCTATCTCGGTAACGGCAGCAGCTGCTGCCACAACCGAGGTATCCCTCTTTACAAGAGGCGGTCCTGTGTACGATAATGGTGGTCATCGCGGCAGCTCTATTTGTAAGAAAAAAAAAATTATAAAAATTTCATTTGGGTACAGTGTTGTATGACCGCGCAGTTGTCAATAAAAGTGTGTGAAAAATTTGTGTTTAAGTGCCCTGTATTAAAGTGGTGTTGCCACCAAAAAAAAAAAATTGTCTTAAAAATCATAAAAAAAAATAAAATAAAATAATTGGAAAAAAATAAACTTTTTTACTCACCTCTAAATGCCTGTTGCTAGGGGGTCCCTCATAGTTTGCCACCTTCAGTGCCCGGGCACTGACGTCACTTCCCCTAGGCACCGCACAGTGACAGGTCCCAGATGAGTGAGCGCCAAATCACGGCGCACGGCGCCGCTCGCGCATGCACAGTGGGTACCCTACTGTGATGCCCACATTAAGAATGCCGGCGCCGCCGGAGCGGGGAACGAGGGGGGGCCTCGTTCCCCCGCATCGCTGGACCCTGGGACAGGTAAGTGTCTGATTATGAAGGCCCCTTTCACACCGGGGCGGTGAGCCGCAGTGACGGTAAAGCAGCGCTATATTTAGCGCTGCTTTACCGTCGTTTTCACCGCGGTTTTCGACCGCTCGCGGTGCGGTTTTACCCCCCGCGAGCGGCCGAAAAAGGGTTAAACACCCCCCGCAGAGCGCCGCCGTAGCGGCGCTTTGCGGCGGTATTGCCCGCCGGCTTTCACACTGGAGTGAATGGGGCAGGATTTTTTCATGCGGTGAACAGGCGCTATTTTTAGCGCTGCACCGCATGAAAAACGCCCCGGTGTGAAAGGGGCCGAAAAGTCAGCAGCTGCAGTATTTATAGCTGCTGACTTTTAAATTTTTCTTTTTTTGTGGGCCCTCCTCTTTAAGGATTTAGAGAAGATCTGTAAAGAAGAGTGGACCAAATTCTCTCTGGGGATGTGTGCAAACCTGGAAACGTCTGACCTCTGTGCTTCCCAACAAGGGTTTCTCCACCAAGTACTAAGTCATGTTTTGCTTGGGGATCAAATATGGTACTTATTTTACGCACTGAACTGCAACTCAATTTAAAACATTTGTTTTATGTGTTTTTTCTGGATTTTTGGTTGATATTCTGTTTCTATCATTTAAAATACACCTATGATAAACATTATAGACCCTTCATTTCTTTGTAAGTGGGCAAACTTACAAAATCTGCACGGGATCAAATAATTATTTTGCCCACCGTATTACATTAATCTTGTATTCATGTATACTGTATATTGTATGACACACATGCAGTATATGTGTCGTTTATAGAAGACCTAAGAGATTGAATTGTTTTAATGGCAGGAAGTCTGTGAGATAACCAGATCAGACAGGGACCCGATGAGGATGACAATGAGGACAGTGTCTCAGGACACCCCAACCCCCTCCAGCCTCTTTGTTTAGGGAGATTCCAGTGCTGCATCTCGTGATGATCACAAGGACGCTCCCTCTCGTTATTATGACTCACGGGGACGTTCTCTAAAGCCAAAAAACATTTCATTTTCTACATGAACTGAATTGTATAAGTTTGTATTCCTCAGAACCTCGAAGCTCAATAGCTAGAGGAATTAATAATGTAATACAGTGTTTTTATGCATATTTGTCACACCTAAATGCTTCAGATCATCAAAAAATTGTAATATTACACAAAGGAAACAAGAGTAAATACAAAACGTAAGTACAGTAAGTAAAGTAATTATCGCCCCCCCCCCCCCCCTTGTTAAATCATGAATGAACCATGATTAACCACATTTTTTGGAGTTAAATTTCACTTGCCACATCCAGGCCGGATTACTGCCAGAACTGTTGAATAAATGAATCACATAAATAGAAGCTGTCTGACAAAGTGAAGCACGCTAAAAGATCTAAAAAAGCAACACATTATGCTGTGATCTAAAGAAATTCAAGAACAGATATGAAAAAAAGTAATTGAGGTGTATCAGGGTTAAAAAGCTTTCTAATGCCGTGTACACACGATCAGAATTCTCGTCGGAAAAAGCTCTGACGGTTTTCCCGATGGAATTCCGCTCAAACTGTCTTGCCTACACACGGTCACACCAAATTCTGACCGTCAAGAACGCGGTGACGTACAACACTACAACGAGCCGAGTTCAATGCGAGCATGCTTCAAATTGTTTCCAAGCATGCGTAGGAATTTTGCGCATCAGAATTGCTACAGACGATCAGAATTTCTGATAGAAACCTTTTCCGTCGGAAAAATTGAGAACATGCTCTCAATTCTTTGCTGTCGGAAATTCAGCCAGCAAAATTCCGATGGAGCCTACACACGGTCGCATTTTCGGATGAAAAGCTCTCATCGGTCTTTTTTTGGCCGGAATTCCGATCGTGTGTACGCGGCATTAGGCTTTGGGACTCCAGCGAACCATGGTGAGAGCCATTATCCACATATGGCGAAAACTTGAAACTTGGTGAACCTTCCCAGGACGACGACTCATCCAGGGGGTCATAAAATAACCTACAATAACATCTAAAGAACTGCAGGCCTCACTCGCCTCATTTAGGGTCAGTGTTCATGATTCCACAATAAGAAAGAAACTGGGCAAAAATGGCATCCATGGGAGAGTTCAAAGGCGAAAGACACTGCTGACCAAAAAGAACACAAAGGCTCATCTCACATTTGCCAAAAAACATTTTGATTATCCCCAAGACTTTTGGGCAAATATTCTGTGGACTGATGAGACAAACGTTTTTCTTTTTTCAAAGTTTTATTGATCAGATTGTGCCTGCATTACATAGTCCATAACATGTGTAACACATTAAATATACTGTTCTAGAATCACCACTGCATCTAAACAGTAAAAAACATAATATAACAGTAAACTCTCAGAGAGCACAAAAAATGGGAAACCAAAGACAAAATAGGTACAAAGAAAATCAAATACATATAATCCATTGTCCCTGAGTTCCTTCCTACCAGAAGTATTTATCATGCCCTTCCAATTAATAGAAGGTTTAAAATAAGGTATTTCGGTGCAAAGCCTGGTGTGTCCAAACAGGAAGCCCACAACTTATCAAATTTGCTGAAGGTACCCCTGTGCTGAAAGATGTATTTTTCTAACCGAAGGGTATCTCCCATTTGGGCAATCCATTCCTTTAGATTGGGGGGTCAGTGGATGTCCAGTGCCAAAGTATCAACTTGCGGGCCTGAAACAAGGCCCTAGCAATAGCTTGCCTAGGGACTTCATCCACCGATAGATCACCCAGAATCCCTAGTAGACAAGGCTTGGGTTCCACCGGTACATGGAACTGGAACACCTGGTTGATTGTAGTGATAACATCCTTCCAATATCGATGTAACTTTGGGCATAGCCACATAGGATGGATCAGATCCTGAGACAAAAGTTTAACTGGTAGGTGTGCGTCCCCCTAACATCTAGCGGAAAACTAACAGCATTTAATAAAAAGAACATCATACCAACAGTAAAACATGGTGTTGGTAGTGTGATGGTCTGGGGCTTCAGAACCTGGATGACTTGCCATAATTGATGGGTCCATGAATTCTGCACTCTACCAGAAAATCCTGAAGGAGAATGTCCGATCATCAGTTCATGACCTCAAGCTCAAGTGCACTTGGGTTATGCAGCAGGGAGTTTAGGGGCAATTACTTCTTCACATAGGGCCAGGCAGGTTTGGACACATTTTTTTCCTTAAAGTCGTTCTAAAGGCCAAAGGTTTTTTACCTTCATGCATTCTATGCATGAAAGGAAAAAATCTTCTGTGTACAGCGCCCCCACTTCAGAAGTGGCGACTGCGTTCGTTTTCTTTTTTTCAGGCTAAGAACAATTTTAGCAAATCCAGATAATTCATCTGTTCCTCTGGACTGCACTGAAAGTTTGATGTTGTCAGCTCTTACAAGTTCTCGTCTGTAAATTGCAAAACACCTCCTCCCTCCATAATGGAGATGAGGAGAGGGGGCAATGTTTGTAGTTCAAATCAGGAGTGCAGCCTTGAGAGACAACCCTGCTCCTCCCTAGATACAGTACAATAAATAAGTGTCACTCTATGACAGAGGGTGTGTAAATAGCAGAATCACCAGGTGAAATTAAAGTGTTACTAATCCCCCAACAGTAAAATCTGTATATGCAGTAAAGCATGCTTGTTTTATTCACTGTAGAACCTAAGGGGTTAATCCTCTGCATTGTGTAAAAAGGTTGTTTGAGCCTGTCTTCTCTGATCCTCCCCCTTCTTCCACACCCCCAATGTATCTGCTGATAGTACAGAGCGCTAAGAGGCACTCTGCACATGTTCAGTTTGGTGTGTATTGCTAGAGTTTTTTTTTTTTTGGGAGGGTGCATGTGAATGGCACAGAGCCAATCAGTACTGTCCAGACAGAGGGTCAGGAGTCATGCAGCCTCATAGGACAATCAGGGGAGAATGAAAACTCCTCCTACAAGCTTTAACCAGACACTGATATAAGTCACAAGACTGCTCTATACTGCTGATGAGAAAAGGTATTTAGCAGTTTATATTTACTAAAATAATTGGATTTCCATGTTCTGCGTCCTAGGTTTAGTAACACTTTAACCACCGGCCCATAGCCGAATGATGGCTTCAGGGCGGTTGCTTAACCCCGGGAGGGCGTACTATGACGTCCTCCCAGAATTCCGCTACATCCGCTGATAGCGGCCATTTACCACATGATCGCTCCGTCAAATGACGGAGCATTTCACTTGTAAACAAACTGGCTTCATGTCATGACATTGGTTCCTCTCTCCCCTCTGTGTACCCATTGGTACATTGTGAGAGGAGAGGGAGAGAAAGCGGATGGCAGCAGTGCTGTGGGCTGGATCTGTATTGCCCACAGTGCTGCTCTGTGACAATTGCAGTCACATCCAGCCATCCATCCATCTATCCATGCTCAGCCATCCCTCCATGCTCAGCAATACCCTGCCAATACCCTGCCATACTCTGCAGTACCTTGCCATACACTGCAGTACCCTGCAATACCCTGCCATACTCTGCAGTACCCTGCAATACCCTGCCATGCTCTGCAGTACCCTGCCATACTCTGCAGTACCCTGCCATATGCTGCAGTACCCTGCCATACGCTGCAGTACCCTGCCATACTCTGCAATACCCTGCCATACTCTGCAGTACCCTGCCATACTCTACAGTACCCTGCAATACTCTGCCATACTCTGCAGTACCCTGCCATACTCTGCAGTACCCTGCAATACTCTGCCATACTCTGCAGTACCCTGCCATACTCTGCAGTACCCTGCCATACCCTGCAGTACCCTGCAATACCCTGCCATACTCTGCAGTACCCCACAATACCCTGCAATACCCTGCAATACTCTGCAATACCCAGCCATACTCTGCAATACCCAGCCATACTCTGCAATTCTCGGTGATACACAGCCATACTCTGCAATACCCAGCCATACTCTGCAATACTATGTGATACCCAGCCATACTCTGCAATACCCAGCCATACCCAGTGATACCAAACCGTACCCAGCCATACTCGGCTGTACTCAGCCTCTGTATGTGGCCACGCTGTGGAAGTCTCACACATGGAATCGCCGTACTCAGGAGGAGTAAGAAAATCTATTTCCTGACAGACTCCATGGCAGCCTACGTGTGGGTTAACCCCGCCTCCTCTCCAATGCTATAGGACCCCATTCCCATAAATGAACACTCACCACTCCATACTGTGTTCCTTTTTTGTCCTCCTCCTATGGACCTTCACATTTTGTTCGCGTCCGGTCGGATTTCGGATCTTCTCTTGGCATACTGATGCGGTGCAAGCTCTGTGCTCAGCCATGGGCAGGCGAGTAGCTTTTGAGGCTGGATGGTTCCCCCAGAAGAGGGTGGATTGCCTCTGTATGCTGGTCGGATCGGATGGATGAAGGTCTTCAACGGCTGGCAAGGTCTGCATCGTTTCTTGTATTATGGCTCCATGGCAGTTATTATATGTGTATATTATAATTATCCCTGGCGTCTAGTGTATCCCCCCCCTGATGGCGGCTGGAGCGCTTCTGCGTTCCAGCTCGCCGTATTCTTCCAGCTTCTCGTCCGCCTCGGCGGTTTGCGCATACGCACTGGCCTCTGGTGAGATCGAGGCCTGGTTTGCGCATGCGCGGTCCGGTGGTTGCGCATGCGCGATACGGCCATGCTCCACGGCGCAGGCGCGAGGTGGAGGGGCGGTGACGTCACGGGCGGGGAATTCAAAAAGCAGGCTGCTGCTTCAGTGTCACTGGGTTCTACCAGTGTTTGGAAGCAGCAAGCCTGTTCCCCAGCCATCGGCCCACTACTAAGGTCAGTGCTTTTTTTTATGCCTATGCCTATGTCTATGCTATGCCTTGCCTGAAATATCTAAAAAAAAAAAAAAAAAAAAAAAGAAATGTGTTTTTATTGATTAATTAATTCTTAATGTATATGTATATATGGTATATGAAGTTTAAAAAAAAAAAAAAAAAAAAAAGGAGAGATTTTCTCTTAGTAGGATATATATTGGTATATATATGTATATTTAAAAAAAAAAAAAAAAAAACGGGCATGCATTTTTTCTGGGCTAGTGTTGCCGGCAGGTTGCTTAAGTCGCATTTTTTCTTGCAGACTACAGTGATCATATTTGACGCTCTTCGTCCAGAGATTATGGACAAATCACTGCCTTTAAGTGGCCAGCCCTTACGCACTAGGTATGTGCTGGTAAGGGAGGGGTGGAGGTACAACTGCATTTTATTTTGCATTCTGATGCCTTTGTTTTCCCCTCCCCCTGTGTGTCTTCTTGTCTTGTGTCTCCGTCAAGATTGGATTCACAGGACAGGGACCTTGCCAGGCCACAACAAAAGCAATCTTCCAGATCCAGACGGGACTCCCCGCATGGATCTCACCACCAGAGGAGAAGTTCACATTCCTCCTCCAGACACCGCTCCGACCGCCATGACGATCGCTCTGATCGCAGAGCCTGCTGGGGATGCAAGACTCGAGTCCCTGAAGGCAATTCGTTGTGTGACAGATGTTTTGCCCGGGCAGTTGGGGAAAAAGACACGGAAAACCAGCGCATGGAGTCCCTGGTAAAGTGTGTCGTGCAGCAGTCACTTAAGGACATGGAGGTTCCTCACACGTTGAGTCAATCAACGACTGCATCTGGTCCCCAGACTGACGAACCCCGTGATGACCCGGGTACGTCCCAGCCCTATGGGGCTTCCGGTGAGTCCTCTGGAGAGGAATTTCCAGCCGATGAGGAGATCGGGGGCTTTGACTTCGCCATGGTCTCGCCGCTAATTAAGGCAATTAAGGAGGCCCTCAAGTGGGAAGAAGCTTCTACCCCTCCAGCTAAACAGAAGAAGTTCTTTAAACAGCTGGGTAAGGAACGGCCGAACTTCCCTCTACTCACTGAACTGAAAGACGTTATAGAAGAAGAGTGGAGCAAGGTGGATAGGAAATCCTCCATGACCAATAAGACTTCCAGGCTATACCCCTTTAAGATGGAAGAGGTGAAGCATCTAGAGAACGCGCCACTCGTGGATGCAGCATTAATGCGCCTGGCTAAGCACGTCACTCTCCCGATGGAGGACTCGGTGTCCTTTAAGGATGGCCTAGAGAGGAAAATCGACCAAGACCTCAAAAGGATCTACGGTCTTGCTGGAATGGCCTGTAAACCTGCTTTAGCCCTAGCGGCTATGTCCAAGGCCATGGAGGCTTGGACTGAAAATGTGGACTCCTTCCTGAATGGCGTATCGGTCGAATTAGCCAGGAGTTCAGCAGCAGCAGAACTAAAGCTTGCAGCGGTCTTCCTGGGGGAGGCGTCCATTGACCTGATTCGTCTGCTAGCACGCATTATGCTGTCCTCAGTCACGGCTAAGCGCGCTTTGTGGCTACGTCCCTGGCTCGCCGATCCTGTTTCCAAGCAAGCATGGTGCAAAATCTCCTTTGAGGGGTGTACGTTATTCGGTAACAAGCTGGATGATGCCATAACGCGTGCGACAGGCGGTAAGTCGGGCTTCCTTCCCCAGGACAGAAGACTACTCGGGCGGAAGAAGCCTCAATTTAAAAGGCGCAGTCCAGAGCGCTCAAGGGATGCACGCTCCTACAAACCTGGAAGGGACTTCAGGAGGAATTGGAGCAGAGGGCAGAGTTCCTTTCGCAAGTCCGTCAAGAACCAGTCGTCTGGTGGACGTGAGCCACCCAAGTCCTTCTGAGATTGCGCCCGCCCAGGCGGGTCGGGTGGGGGCCCGTCTATCCCTCTTCCGGCACGTCTGGGTGGCCTCGATCTCAGATTACTGGGTCATCAAGACGGTCTCGTCGGGTCACAGATGGACCTTTTCCAGCATTCCTCCTCCCAGGTTCATGTCCACCTTACTTCCTCGTTCGGAAGATCAGAGACAAGTCCTTCTGTCATACGTGGAGCTGTTAAAGACTCAGGGCGCAGTGGTCCGGGTGCCGGACGAAGAACGGTTTCAAGGAGTCTACTCTCCCCTCTTCTTGGTACAGAAGAAAAGTGGGTCGTGGCGCCCGGTGATAGATCTAACATACCTAAATCGGTTTATAGAGTATGGAAAATTCAAAATGGAAACCCTCCTAACTATACAGCGAGCCATCCAACCAGGGGATTGGATGGTCTAGATCGACTTAAAGGACGCTTACTTTCACGTCCCGATAGAGGAAGGCTTCCAAAGATTCCATGTCGGTCAAGACCATCTACAGTTTATCTGCCTCCCCTTCGGGTTGACGACCTCCCCTCGGGTCTTTTCAAAAGTGCTCCTGGCAGTGGTGGCCCTGATCAGGCTAGAAGGGATAAGACTACCATTACTTGGACGATCTTCTGGTTCTGTCGCAAGACAAAGAACAGCTGTTGGTTCATCGCGAGCAGGTGAT